>JAQHRD010000017.1:0-532950 GCA_029168975.1 Purpureocillium lavendulum
CCTAACCCTAACCCTAACCCTAACCCTAACCCTAACCCTAACCCTAACCCTAACCCTAACCCTAACCCTAACCCTAACCCTAACCCTAACCCTAACAACGGCGGCGTTGACTATCCCGGGGAGGAAGGGGGCGTAGCCGTGGCCGTAATAGACGCCGCGAACGCCAGCGTCTTCCGGAGCTCGACCCCCTTCATCTTATATCGCCTACGGAAATAGGATTCCACGGCCTTCGCGCCCAGCTTAATAGCCAGCTTGCACTCCCGGCATAGTAGTAGCTAGAGCGGCGGGTAGATGCCAATCGCGTCGGCGACCCGGAACGGCTCCTTACCCGAGGACAAGGGCTGTTCCGGCTCTATATCGGTTATCGCGCTCAGCTTCATCGAGGCGGCGGGATAGATATAGCTCACACAATAGACAAGGGCAGGGGTGTTAATCGTAATATAGATAGATAAGGATAAATGAATGAATGGACGGATAGTGTATAGATGGTGGGTGACTAGTCAATGCGAATAAAATAAAGCTAGCTACTTTTCTATAGGACCGCGTATTCATATAGACGGATAGGAGCATTAGCTTATTCTTATATATAGCCTCGCGAGCCCTTCTTAGACGACCATAGAGCCCCCCTAACCGACGCGTCTATAGCGCAACGCCACATAATACAGTATATATCGTATATAGTCGGCTACTTAGACGGGATAGGATAGGCCCAGGATAGGGATAGGCGACGGATTGACGACGAACCGTCCTCGCTTGGTATTCGTATATAGTAATTGCCACTGCTATAATTCAGTGCTACGCCACCATACAATAGGCCTGCCAGGCGTCGTCCCCCTCGCCCCGACCGGCCCGGCCCGCAGCCCGATTCGCTCGTAGGGCCTATAGGGCCGCCCCCGTCCCGGGGGGTCCCCGGCTCCGACAGGGTCCTCCGACGTCTTCTTTCCTTTTTCCACTGTCCTGCTTCTCTAGCCGCAACGCGACCGCACCCCAATCGCACCCCAATAGAAGCGCGTTCTGATTGTACACGCGTTTTGACCGACTAAGCGCTCGGACGGCGAAAATTTCGCAAGACTCACACCCCTAGTCGACCGTTTCGAATGTAGAAAATCGGTCGGATTGCTTAGCCAGGCGCGACCGGAGGTCTCCGGTCGTCTCCTGCTCGCACTTGGACCAGCGTTCAATGTCCACGCCACTGCTAATTAGCAACCTCACCAAGCCTTCGTGCCCGCCTCTGGCTGCGATATCCACGGCCGTCCCTTCAAAACAATGACTCACGTTGATGTCAGCGCCACGCTCAATCAGTAATGTTGCAGTAGCGGTGTGTCCGTGCTTAACAGAATATTGAAGCGCGGTGAAAGCTCGTATCCCGTTTTTAGCGTTTAGGGCCACGCCATGGTCAATTAGCAGTTGCACGATGCCGGTGTGCCCCTTTGCCGCGGCTTCATGTAGAGCTCCTCCTGCATCGACGTCGGCTCCGCCGATCAACAACTCACTCACGGTAGCCACGTGGCCCGCTTGTGCAGCTTGCTTAAGTGCCGTACCGAAGAAACCGGCAGTCGTGTTGACATCCGCGCCCAGGTCAACTAGCGTCTTGACTGTGCTAGTATGGCCGCGCATAGCGGCTGCTAGGAGTGCCGTACCGTAGATCCCGGCAGTCTTGTTGATATCCGCGCCCAATTCAACGAGTGTTTTGACTGTGCTTGCATGGCCGCCCACAGCGGCTGCTAGGATTGCCGTCCCGAACGGGCCCAGGGATTGATTGAGCAGAGAACTGCCCCGGCACCACGGTGCATCGCTAACCATACCTGGAATTAAAAAGTCGAGCCCTAGCGACGCTGCAAAAAACAAGAACAACAAGTCCGCTGCACCGTCCAACAGGTTACGTGCGACATCCTCATACCCCAAGTTCATCCAAATCCGAGGTGGTCGTTGTTGAATAAATAATCGTAAAGCCAGGATCTCGGGTAGACGGCGATGTGAGGGCGTGTCAGTTTGCAAATAATGATCCGGCCAGTGGTCTGCGAAGTACGTTCTGGTAGCGTCGACGAAAGGTGGTAGCCATGTGTTGTCAAATTGCGCGTCTAGAACGGCGGGTGAACCAGCTTGTTCCCGCATGTAAAGACCCAAGGCGAGGCAGATGCTGGCCATCTCTCCATTAGCGTTACTCTTCCTTACCCTGAGTCGTGCTGCTCTTGCATTCCACCTGCCAATGTCTTCTGACTGGAGATACTCTTGTACAGAAGCATGAGCGATTCTCATAGGCGCGTGTCCAGGGTCATTGTTGCCGCGGCAAAAAGTTTCGAAGAAACCAGGGCAAAGGGAGAAAATGGCATTCTCGTTAAGCACGTCGACAGGGTCGAGTTTTGCATCATCATTGCCGATTTCCACAGCTGCAGCTAGCCTGACTTCATCCACTGACAACTCCCGAACGGCGCAACAAAGGATGCTTAGAACACGTCTGGTGTATTCCACGTGTTCATCTGGGACGTTCCCGAGGAATCGCTCGTATGTCTCACCCAGTGTCGGTGGCAACTTGGATAATGTTTCCCTCAACTGCCTAAGAGTCAGGCATTTCTCGAGCGAAGTAAACTGGCATTCAACCCATCGGAAGCTGGGTCAGCGTTAGTAAATACGTTCTCAATACTGAACATTTGACCTACACCCCGTCGGCTTGCCGCAGAAGTTCGCTTTTCATTAATTCATGGCTCGTCGACCATTTCTGGAGGCGCTTCCTACATTTCAACTGCGCATCGATGAACCTCGCAATATCACTATTCACAGCAGGGTTCTTCATTGATATGCGCTCGTCTGTCGAGGGACCAAGCGTGTCTCGAATTTCGGGGTCGTCGCGGCTCGTGGTGAGCATATGAAGGCCAGGTATACTCCATCCGCGGATCAGATTTATCGTCTCAAGTAGCTCATCCCATTGATCGCAAGGGCCGAAATTGTCTCGAACGCATTCATCCAGAGCATCTAGGAAAACACACACATTTTCGAATGACTGTAGGAGCCGCTGCAAGCAGCTAAGTCGGGCCTCATTTGGTGGCGTCTTATTTTTATACCGGTCGTGCAACTTCTCCAGCAAGGTGAAGTCACACTGATTGGATAGCTGCAGAACGAGAGAGCGCAGCATTTCGGAAACGGTCTGCTCGCCGCCATGTGCAAAGCTGAAGAAATAGAAAGCAATTCCAATGCGCTGACTAGATTGTCGATAGCGGCGGGCATGTTGGATTGCGGTAGAACATAATACGGATTTGCCCGTCCCAGCAAATCCATATATCCAGAGAAAGGAATTGGGAGCTGAAAGCCAAGAGGTGAAAGCCTGTCCCTGTACGAACCACAAGCCAGTGCCCGGTTCTTTCTTTGCGCAGGCCACGTTGTATGTGGCGCTCGAATCAGGAGCTTGGAGCCAGTCGTTAATGGTTGACTCTTTTGTCATGCCGTATACAACTCCCAGTCTCTCGCTGACTTGCTCAATCTGGTCGTACGTGCGGGCCATGATCCCCTCCTGCAGAACTTGCAAGGCAAAGGCAGCACTGGAGCTGGCTTCAGAGATGTCTCGGTCGAGCTTTTCAAGAGTGCTCTTGCGGAAGGGGTACGCCAACTGGCGGGTGCTTGTGCTGGCGCCCATCTTGCTCCAAATGGTGCCAGTCTTGTGCTGTTCGAACTTGGCTAGGTGGTGGCGGAGTTCGTCGATATAGTCATTGCAAATGCACACAGCCTCCTCGACCACTGTAACGAGTTCCTGTTCGCCATCGTGGAACTTGCGATTATCCAGGTGTGACTTGAGGCCACCGAGAGTGGCCGATAGTACAGAGAGTCTTCGGGTCGTGTGAGAAAGGTCAGCGGCTTGGCCTGCATAGTCTTTGTAGAATTGGACCAGTAACTTTGTGACTTCAAGGCCAAGCGAGATGAAGCCAGCGACGCCGGTAGATACGGACAGAGGATCCATCGCCGCACTTCGACTTAGGATCGAGCTTCAAGCTTGTCGTTGGTAACTTTTGACGTGAGGGGTAAATTTGGCCTCGCAGCCGCCCATGTCAGTACCGCACCACTGGCCAAGCTGCGGCCTGCATGTTGAGACCTGAAAGGCTTCCAATTGGATAGCTCAGCATACTCAGTCCGCCAGGCAGCAACGCATTGCTTCGAGTCCGCCCATGTGGCACGTGGCAGGCAACGACGCAGACATAACAACGTTAACATTAATCGGTATGCCTGTCGGGGGCGGTGCGAACGAAGCCTAGGCTAGGCTGCATCCATCCTTCCCGCCCAGCCTAAACCTCGTGACAGGCTCAGAACAGTCACAGCGACCGAGGCTAGTCACGCTTTCTACTTCGCAGGCGATACGTCCGATCGCCTCTCGCCACGCACGCGCCAACCTCCCCGCGAGGTTCACCGCAGATCCCTCACCGACGTCGGTCCTCGCGTCGGCCGGGAACATTCTATTCCCGCGGTCCGTTAATCGACAATAGATCCGATCGTGGCCACGACCACTTCTTTACCCAACCTGATCATGATAATTCCTCCACTGTACTGACCCGCTTGCCAGGACATACCGTATCGCACGGAAATGCGACCACATTCGTCGCGAGCTTATGTCGTACCTGCGACACATCAAGCGCCGAACGTTCCCTTCATCGATCCGAGCCGCTGTAAGGTGTCGTACCTAAATCCCGCGGGCGAGTTCCTTGAAGTTCCGAGTATGCCTACGAACGCGGCGATCCCCTCTGCGGCCATTCGTTGTCGAGCAAAGCTCCTCAGAAGAATAAGAGCCCAGAAGACGGCGGAGCTTGTGTTTGTATCGAGCCGTGTTCGAGGCGACGACGACGGGTATTGGAACACTATTGTGGAGAACGTGGCATTAGGACCGACCGGCGCCTACGGTTGCACTCTAGTCACAGACACAAAAGGATGCCTACATCTCAGAGGGGTCTCGTTGGCTGCCAGTGCCGACTTCTACGCCATTCGAGGTACCCACCGTCTCTACTCTACTAGAATTCTCTCGATTACCCGCGTTGGCCGTTAATTGGTGGAGAGACGGGTCAATATCGTAAATTACGTGGGAGCTAGCCGCGATAATAGCTTTGAGATACCTGGCTACCCGCGCGGAGAGGTCTCTTGCTCGACGCAATACGGTTATCGGAGGAGGAGGCGGCTGGTAACCCTAAGCATCGTCATGTAAGACCATTGATGCCTCTAGAAATGCAACAAGAAGAATGAGTCGGCGATTGCGGGTTGTTTATCCTCTGTCAACTGCTCATTTACAGCTTGAAGTATGACCCATTCCAACGCAACCAATGAAGCCTCTTCATCATGACTCCCTGACCATGTCCGTCCAGGCTTTCAACTGTCTCAAGATTTCGGAACCCTCAGTCCCCTCAACGGATATAGCGGTTCCAAGCCACGCCGCTACCCCTTCATCGTCTAAATCCTCTATCCCTTCATCCATCATGGACTCAATGAGCTGGTTCCGAAACTTGAAGTTCTTCGAGTAGAAGAGACCGATAATGGTGTCATAGACGAGCCTGCCATACTGGCACTTAGTGTCATGGCGTTTTTGCCATCTGCCGCCAGGCAACCTCATCCACGCATTGCAGAACTCCCGAGGCATAGCACAGTCAGAACAGCCCCCAAGTGCACGGAAGCCCTCTTGGAATATGGCCTCTCCAAGCTCTTTTCTCAGATGTTGCTTTCCTCCGCTTTCGCAGTTCCGCAGGTTATGTGAAACCTGATGACCCGTCCACCCTCGGCCGACACAATGAGCGCACTTACCCTTCCACCACTCGACTGCCTTAGCCCAGTCTGTAGTTTCTTCCTTCGTCCCCCAGTGGATCTCTGTGTCATTTATGCTGTTCTCGGAGGCAGGATCGCTCTCCGAGCCACCTTCATGACTATCGCTGTGCCGACGAACGCGCTGGCTTTTCAAGAAGTCGAATGCCGACACGAGAATGCCGAAGACCACCAAAATCTGAGGAATCCACCTTGGTCCTAGATTGTTTTGCCGTTCCAGCCATTGGCGTGCCTCGTGTTCGGAGTCAAGGTCAATACCATCCCTATCGGACGCCACCCTCGCCAGGACTTTACCGAGGATCCGGCCATCCCAAGCACAGAGAGCCGCGATTGTCATTCGTACACTCTCCTTGTTACCGCAAAGGCCGTCTGGGCGGTTGACAGCATCGCGTATGGCACGCCAGTGGTTCTTCACTTCATCTGTGCTCGCGTCGGAGATCTGTAGATTGATGCGCACTTCTCTACAGATATCATTGGTTGCGTGGCAGAGGCTGCAGAGCCCAACCGCAAAACGGTCGAGTTGCAGGGTATGCAACCACTCTAATAAGTCTCGGGCTCTTTCGCTGCCCGGCTTTGTGCAGTCGCTCAGGTCGTGGTCAGGGCAGTCATCGTTGGCGAAGCAAAGTTGACAGCCCGCCGTCCGCCACTTTCGTATTTGTTCTCCGAGGCGGCTCACGGTCAATCTGGTTTTCAAGGTATCTTCGGTATTGTCGTTGCAGTCATCGAGATGTTCCAGGATCAGACGACGTTCGTGCAGCTCACTTGCTGTCGCAGGGTCGCCGAGTCTGCCAAATAGTGCCTGTGCAGTGGACGCAGGTTCCGGGGACCCCGCCGACCCAGGCCCAGATGCTAGAATCCCATCATGGCGGTGACCCGAATCCTTGCAGGCTCTACCGACTGGTCCCGGACGGAATCGCTTCGTCAGACCACGTTCGCCCTCTGTTGGCAACTTTGGCAACGTTTCACCACGACGCCTCTTCGTCGCGACCCCTGTGTTCTGAGTGCTTATGTCGTGCTCCAGGCACGCCATTTTTGACCCAGACTCGTTTAGTCGACTCTCCAGGGGCTTCTGAGTTACGTAGCTTGGCAGGTGTAGAAACTCATGCCATTTGGACGAAGCCCACTGATACAGCTCTAGAAGTTGAGGCTGCAATTTGTTCGGAAATGCGCCGTCCAGGCCGTATGTTGTACCTCGTTGAAGGGGACGGTGGCCGCTTTGCCATGCAAAAACTACGTTTCTGCTCGCCTTGTCGCTCGTGTCGTCGAATCGATTAAACGGTTCATATATCTCGCGTACGTGCTTTTCCGTGATGCCGATGCACAGCTGCCGAAACTGCCGGGAGTTGATGGGCACCCCAAAGACCTTCGACGTGGCCCTCTTGAGCACAGTAGTAAGCCTTCCCGTGGGCCACGGCTTGCTTCCTAGCGCTGCCTCCAGGCGAAATAGAAGGGGCGAGCCCGTGCCGCCTGTCCAGAGGCCTTCCCTTCCTTCCCGATGTAGCATGTCCACGAATGGCCGGATGTAAACGAGATACTTGTAGAGAAGGTTCCCGACCTGAGCTGGCAGGAAGCGAGCAACGATGAATTCACGGTTCGTGTTCCGTTTCGCTTTGTGGTGTCGCACCACATATACCATGGCTCGGTTGTACACGTAGACACCCCGCGGACCGAATTCCCCATTCACGCAGTAGAGGCTCAGTAGTTCCGAGCACCGAGGTTTCTGCCCGCCAGTAGCGTCCAGGCAACCCAGCAAGGCCGCTCGAAAGGCTTCCTCTCTGCGGAAGTATCGGAAAATCGCACCCCAATTCCAGCCCCCTTCGCGGTACAGCTTGCCTAGGTGCGAACTGCATGCCCTCTCGCACAGCTGGAGGTACGCTCGTTGAAGGTTATTTCGAGGGTGTGAAACGAATGAGAACCCATTTTCATCATTCGTCATGTCATCTTTGACCGGCGATAAATCGACGGGTGGTTCCCACCGAAACATAAGTTCACTGCACAGCGACTCGGCTTCCCCAATGAAATGGTCACACAAGCGCCTAAATTTAGCCATGGTAACGTCGACTTCACCATCGAGTGAAACGCTTTGTCCGTCGTCACTCCATCGCAGTAGGAAGGGCGGCGTGTCCGATCGAGCCATTACGCGGCCAAAGTCGCGGAGACTGATCAGCTCCTCAAATGGCGACTGTGAACCCATGACCATGTGTTGCTTCCGTATTGGCTCCAGCCGCTCCAGCTGATTCGTACGGGGTCTCCGCGAAATGCCCAGCAGAGGGTATGAGCGCAGAGGCAGGGCATTTTCGAGAAACAATAGCCTTAGATTGTATACCAATGCGGAAAGATGAGTCGTGTAGGATCGAGCAGGCACGTAAGTTTGCGACTGAGGTTTTAGTCCGAGGATGCCACTGAAGTAAACGAGTACCGTTGAGCTTGGCTTTCCGTCCACGATGGGTTGGGTTCCCAGCGACAAGCATAAGCCGAGAAGGAGCTCCAGAACCCGGTCAGACTGCTTTTCGTCTGGCCTTGTCTCATCCTCGTACGAGCTCTCTTCTTCTGACGAGCTCCAACGTGACGCATTAAAATGCGACTCCATATCAGCATCGCCGCCGCAGTCACCGTCGCTGTCGCCCCCCTCGTCCGCCGCATCAGTGTCGCTGTCGTCGTCCGTCTCGTCTGTCTCGTCCGCCTCATCCGGTTCGCCATCCGCGTCACTGCCAGGGATTGCGAACTGTCCCAGCTCCCGCTCTGTCGCGCCTCGTTTGTCGGAAAGCTCCTCTTCCTTGGCATCGCGACAAGGTCCATCGCGACGCAGTGATTCTTCACGTTGCACAAGGATGGCCACGGCCGCGTCGTTCCATATTGACTCCATGTAGCTCATGTGCTTCTTCTTCAACCGGATGCCAGTAGCTTTTTGGCGGACGTCAGGCGCCATGCGGTACGCTCGGAAGACCATGGCGAGGCACTTCTTCAGTAGCGTCCTGTACTTGACCGTGCTTGTGTGTTGGCGGACAAGTGTGAATGGTTTGGAGTAAGGCGTGAGAGCACGGGTGCTACGGAGCCAACAGAGTATGCTGCGGCTCGTTTTGCGCGCCGTCTCCTCGCATCGGTCCATCAGCTCGTCGACAAGACCCAGTATGGCGCCAATCTTTTGCTCGTCTTCAAACGGACTAACAAGATCTTCGCGAAGGCCACACAGTCCCCGTAACCCTAGGACACGGTCGTCTCTCCTAGAGCAAACAGGCAATGCAATGAGTGAGGGAAGCACGTGCCGATGGCAGCCGTCTCGATATACCTCGTCCCAGCCTGTCCTTTCAAGCCAAGGCCGCTGCTCAGCGAAGGTCGGCCGATGGCATCCTGAAGCTTCTGTGTCCCGACAATCCACCATATCAACATCGCGTTCTTGTTCTCGCTCGTGGACGGACCGCAAGTGCTCTTGAACACCTTGGGCGTGGGCTGGTCGGATCGAGCTACCCTGGCGCTTGATGGTCCAGTATTTTCGAGCCGGGCCAGTGGTCCAGGCCTGCAGGAACACGTACTCGAAGAGAGCTTCAATCGCTCGGCGATCTTGGGCTGTGCCGTAAGCGGGACATTGGCGGCCCGCAGAGTCAGAGAAATGGCGTCGCATGGACTGGATACTGATGGTGCGAAACGCGCAACTGCGACAAGAGAAGCCATCGTACACGCGAAGCAGGATATGCTCTTCCGATCCGTCTGTCCTAGGTGGCGCCTCGTCTGGCTCGCGAAGCGGTGGTCCCGGCAGTGCCTTGAGAAATGATGTAAGGCCCTTTCTGGCGTCTTCGGGAATGTCGTGCTTGTCCCTCAAGTGCGTCGTCACGCGCGATCCTTTGACAGAAAGGGCATGTTGACACCCCGGGTGAGCGCAAATGAGGAGATTTGCGGTAGGGTCTCTACATAAGCCCAGGTCGGCCAGAAAACCCAGGTTGGGCATCGTCGAGGGGCCCGATGGCGTCCCGGACATTGTCAATGGCGCAGAGGGTCCCAGAGTCGGGACAAGCTTCCAAGATATTGTTTCCAAAGTTGTAGCAGCCCAAAGCCAGGCCAGTCGTCCGGGCGGCCAGGACTGCAGGCTGCCTCGTTCTTTAAGAAGACATTTGGGACATTCGTGTCCATGGGGACAATGCGATGCTTTCCCCTGACCAGGGGACCTCCCACGCAGCTGAAAGCAGGGTGAGGGCCAAAAGTCCAGACGGCGGGCCAGTCGGATGCGGGCCGAGAGAGAGTGGAGAACGGAACAGGCAAGGAACGGCGGAGGTAATTTGGCGGGGGGAAGGGACGTGCCTCGTGCACGGACGAAACACGTGTATTTTGATGAAAGTACAGAGGGACACGACATCGTGCACGGACCAATTTGTGTGTATTATAGTAAATTACAGGCACGACTGCGTACAGTAGTAGCGCTTAGTCAGCGTTAACCCTACCTTTTGAGCCCTTGTAACAGCGCTCAGGAGCCGCCGGCGCACGAGACCGCTCGAGGAGCGATGCCTCGTCCACCTGCAGGAACTTGTGCCACCGATGGCTCACCTGCCCAAACACCTCGAGCGATTCCGCCGTCAGGCGCTTCAATATGTCGATGGTCACGCCGTAGTTGGCCGCCGTCTGGCCCGTGTGGCAGGCCGCCAGGTCGTCAGGGACCTCGTAATTCTCAGACTCGTCGTGCTCTTCGTCGTCCTCGAAGTCGGGCACGGCCGCGCCGCGCTAGCGAGCGTGCTTCTTGCTGATGGCGATGGCGATGTGCCGCCAATCCTGCAGCGTGATCCTCCGGCCCATGTAGTGCTGCGACAACCGCGACACGGCAGCGGTCATCTGCGGCGTGTCCCATGGCCCATCCTCGTTGCGCCATATGAAGTCGCTCGGCGGCTTCAGCTTGCCATGAAGCGACCAGCGATCTGCCTCCCACCGATCTACCAACGGCCGAACGTATATCATGTACATGACCATGAGTTGGCCGACGCGCGGCGGCAGGAAACGCGGTATGACCTTTGGCGCGTCGAAGTGTGCCTGGGACTTGTGGTACTGGGTGACCAGGACGACCTCGCCGTCGATCACAAATACGCTGCGGTCGCGATTGATGCCGTTGACGAGGCGCAGACCCGTGATGTCCGTCCCGCGAGCCGGCTGGCCGCCCGTAAAGTGTGCCAGGAGCAGAAGCATCTCTTCGAACTTCTTGACCTGCTTCAGGTACCCCCGCACGCCACCCCATTTCCAGTCGCCATGCTTGTCCAGAAACTCCTTCCGACGCTGCCCGCACACGAGGTCGCTTAGCATCTCGCCCTCCTTGCCGGCGAGGCCGTTGCTGTGGATGAAGGATTGACCCCGGACAGTCTGGGTCAGGTCGTCCTCGTCCTCGATGCCGGCGAGGGGGACGACAAAACGAACATCGTCGCCTTCCTTGAATAGCAGGGCCTTCCACAGCAGGTCCCCCGCGTCGGACGTCATCTCCGCCACCATGGTCCGGATGTGGTTCATGTGAATGGGCTTGCCGTTGAAGAACATAAGTTCCGGGTCCTTGCTCCACGATACCATCAGCCGGCTGCCAGTCTCCCTGGAGATCTTCTTGCCGTAGAGCAGCAGGCTCAGCACGTACCCCATGGGCGAGTACGTGCCCGCACACAGCCAGGCGCTACGCACGTCTTTCAGCCGCTCTGGGAGGTCCGCCATGGTCCCGCGACGGGCTAGTCGCGATTCTGGTAATGGCAATGGCGGCCACGTACCGTACTCATAATGTTATATCAGCTGGTCGTCAAGCCTTTTCCAGCTCCGAGAAATATATGCCGATCTCCTTAGCAAGAAGTCCATGAGCAGTAAAAGCGCTCAAGAGCATATGCCATGCATTTTCTTGCATTAGAAGCCCACCAACCTGCGCTTTCTTGATTATTGTTTCAATTGGTTTTCAGACCCTTTCCAGGCCCGACAAATAAGTACTGATCTCCTTGGCAAGAATTCCACGATCGATAAAAGCGTTCAGCAGTTCCCTTCCGTGGCTTGCCTCCATAGGTCCTCCGTCTTGTTGGGTAAGAAGCCCACCGCCGTTCTGAACAAGGGCTTTCTTGATGTTTACCTTCACTGCTTCTGTGATTATTGCCCCGCGCTCCAGAAGCTTTACAGCTGTAAAAAACAAACCTCCTGCGATAGCCGCTGAGAGGGGGCGGTGTTCATCTGATAATCCTTCGATATCTGTGTTTGCACCCA
Source organism: Purpureocillium lavendulum (assembly GCA_029168975.1). Taxonomy (NCBI): domain Eukaryota; kingdom Fungi; phylum Ascomycota; class Sordariomycetes; order Hypocreales; family Ophiocordycipitaceae; genus Purpureocillium; species Purpureocillium lavendulum. The sequence goes on from JAQHRD010000017.1 coordinate 11,998, forward strand.
GTTTTAATAAATACCGGGCTATGCGGCCCCGTCGAATCGGGCAGCAGGTAGACTCGAGTAGTTTGGATAGCGGGGTGTGGCCGTTGCGATCCAGTAAGTTGACACCGTAGCCTTCGTCGAGGAGAAAGTTGACTATGCCTTGTTGACCACAGATTGCCGCGGCGTGGAGAGCATGTGTTTCCTTCTCGGGAAGATCGAGGGATACTCCGCAGTCGATCAGTGTCTTAAGAACGTCTTGATGACCTTGCTCTATCGCCCCCTGCACCAGACGGTGGGCCGGTATATTCCACGCTGACGGATTTGCGGTCTGTGGCGGCATAGGCAACAACGAAATGACCCTCCCAAACCCCCGCGAGACGGCCACGAGGAGAGGATCTCGTGTTCCAGTGTCATCCTCCTCTGGGCGGTTCAGTTCCAAATCGTAGTGCTGGTTGGTCGCGAGAAAATCCAGGACAGCTTGCTCATGCTCGAAATATCGAATGACCACTCCAAACACAGAAGGATTTTTCGCCAGTGCAGGTAGTTCGCGAATTGCACGAAGATCAATAATCGCCAGACCTTGACCGCTGGCTCGTTCTGTCGTTTCTATCCCACCATAATCAGTTGACTCCAGGTTCCTGTCTTCCAATTGGCTCAAGTCCAACCCGTGAGACGCGATATCGTTGATGAAAGCCCGGACGTCGTGCCCTTGCCTGCGTTTTTGCACAAACCAGCCAAGTACGGAAGGGTTTCGAAGATGTGTGCCCCGTTGCAGTACCGTCTTGTGAAGGACTTTATAGAGCCCTCGATTCACTCGCGACAATGTCGAGCAGCTTGGAACGTCACAAAATTCGGCAATCAGGATTACCACTTCAGTGGGTATGTCGGCGAACATATCTCGTGATGGTAGAACCGGTCACAATGACTTGGGTTCTTGGATGCCACGAGCCAACTGTTAGGCGAACTGTCGAGATTCAGCAGCCGGCAATGGGCGGCAGGACGCAGGATTTAATGTGCCGACCGGACTGATGGTGAGCTGCTGACGCGCAACCAGGGTCATACTCCGATCGATGCTCGAAGCTTGAACTGACCTCCGTTCGAGGAAGAGCCTGACTGGCCCGCCTCAAGCCACCGCGGGTCTTCAAGGAAACTCCGGCGGGGGCATAGAGTCTGTGACGCGGTACATGGAATGGGGTTGAGTTCCGCACTTTCGACCGAAGCTGTGCTGTGATTCAAGTGCCAAGGGAGTTTGCCGAACGGAACTTTCGTGAGAGAATATTTTCGCGTGTCCCTTGGAGCCGAGAGTGCCCAGTTGGCAGTACTCGCGCACCGAATTTTAGCCGGGACCCCAGTGGCACACCCAGCCAGCCGCAAGGAGCTCGGGGCGCCATGGTGTGCTACAGTACATCGTAACCCGTGCCGCCGCTGGCTGGCGGTATCGCATCAGAGACTCCTCGCCAGTCTCAACCTTCTTGCAATTAACAATCATCATTACGGCTTGCAGCAACATCCAACAAGCAGGCCGTGTACCCGATCCCCGACCAACGCAGCGAGATCCCTCCCCCCGGGCCTCCGGCACTGTCTCACCCCCGTGTCTCTTCTGCTCCAATCACCTAACGGCCTGTGGCCGCTAAAACCTGGATCCGTTCCAACCATGCGATTGTTTGTTTTGGCCGTCTCCCGTCACAGTCATAAGCTAAGCCGACTATGCCGCATTATCGTACGGACACTGTGGGCTACAGTCCACGTCGCACAGACGGCCGTATCAACATCACTCGCTCTTTCATTAGCTTGTGGATACGATATGGCAAGTTGGATATGTTGGGCACGTTGGAGCGATTACGCGTCAAATCCGCAAGTAGCTCAATTCGCCACCATTACAACTCCTCCCTGTCATAAGCCGACATCGCGCCAGCAATTAACCCTGAGTTGAAGGCTGATGGTCCGGAATGCACAGTAGCGACAAGCGTACCCTCCGTGCATCTGCAGCAGGGGATGCTCCGGGGACCTGTCCTCACGGGGGGCCACTTGAGCAGGATTCTGCAGGTTTAACGTTCCAAGGATTTTCGTGAGGCCCCTTCTCGCATCGAGAGAAACTTTGTGCTTGTCTCGCAGGTGTGTAGTGGTGCGGGACCCGTCGGCGGGCAGCGCGTACTTGCATCCTTCGCGACAGCAGATGAGAACGTTGGCGCGGCATCGATTGAAAGTCCCAGAGTTGCCAGGAGCTGCGCATCCTGCGCGTTGTGCGCCATCATGGCAGGCGACAGACAATATAAATCCTAAGGGCGTTTCACGGCAGAGCAGAGGAGTTCAATTCATCTATCACCACGCGCTGGGCGATTCCAGGGCTGAATAGGCGGCGATCAACCCCTATTAACCGTACTACAGAGGAGCCTTTGTACAGTAGTAGTAAACTCTAAAGCGGTTTAGATTTGACAGCGAAAATCGAATTTGGTTTAGTTTTGACCGCTAAAATCCCATTGGTCAGGAATCGGGAATCCGCTCGAGCTCAACGGGGAGATCGAGAAATTCAATGCACGATTGCTGAACAATACGTTCTTATCAAACATATAAAAATGCACAGTCTTGCTATTGAGGCCATGGAGAGCATTTTGGGCTCAATTTCAAGTCCGTAGGCCCCGGCCTGGCTCTTAAGTCTAGTCGCGATTCTGCTAATGGCGAAATCGCCCGTCCAGCTGCCAAGGTTCCAAAATACACACTTGGGGATCAAACCCAAGGAAATCTCAGGCTTTCGCCTGCGTATCGTAGCGCAGTTGACTTCGTGAGCTGACTTCAACCGCTTCGATTTCAGTCGGAACCCTCGGCTCGGCGCGGAAAGAGGAGGGGCGGCGCCTAGATGACTACAAGATGCTGGATTGACTGACGTGGTTTGTTGGTGGCAGACGCGGGAAGAGAACCGCAACCGTCGTTAGCTTGGAGTTTCGTTCAGCTAACAGGGCAAAGTCCACAATCCCAGCCGCTATGAAAACTTTAGAGTAGTCCTATTTTCACACACGCATTTCTCTATTTTCACACGAGTCACACAGCCAAGACCGGGCTACAGTGCCACACTGTCAGGCTCCCAGCCCGCAGCCCGCAGCCCGCGATGGCCTCCATTGCGCTGCAGCCCGTGCAGCACGCGATGCCTTCAATTGCTGCTGCAGCCCGTGCAGCCTAGCAGCCTACAGCCCGATAGCGTGCGCAAGCATTAGAAATGGCACTGTAGCCCCGCGCGGCGCCTGCTGTGACAGGGGTTCTTAGTGGCTGTAAGGGGGGTGGCAGCGGAGTTTTGTGAAAATAGAGAAATGTGTGTGTGAAAATAGGACTACAATACTTTATGTCGGAAGAAGCACTACCCTAGCGCCAGAACGGCAGATACCTTCAGGTCTTGGAATGGTGGCACTCTGAGTCGTCGCATTGGTGAGGTAGCTGGGAAAGAGTACACAATCGGGGAAAAAACATATATGGGTGATATTATGATGCCTGAACACTTAAGTTACATGGCCTATTTTCGACCACTATTGCGAGTACGCTGTTGCCATTATTACATCGTTATCGTAACTTTGCTACGACCATGTCAGCACATGAGAGCGGCTCGTACGGTCTACCACCTTCGACCCCTTATGGGCAAATTATTCGCCTAAGGGGACGCCGATCACTCACGGCTGAGGATCACGAATTCAACCGCCAGCAACACCTCGCCAGGGATACGCGCCTTGCCGGTGAGGTACTGTCCAAATCACTCGACGATCAGACATTTTTGTTGCAATCCATGTTATCATTGATTCGCCAACCCAGCAACGAAGCATCCGGAGTCTTGGAGAGGCTACACAGGCGCAATTCGTCTTACAAACACATTGAACGACCTGCGAACACTGAAGACGAACTTCGGTCTATAGCGGCAAGGCAACAGGAGGTGGACTCCATACGTCCAACTCTGCTTTTAATACTCAATGAGCTACAGTTCACACAGAAAGTCCTGCCGGGGCAACCACAATTCAAAAATCCCGAACCAGACACTCCGAACTATTTCATTCATGCATGGAGTCCGTCTTCGCATTCTTTCCACGATGACTTGCTTGGTATCAGGGCATCGGATCTGCTCACTCTCCCGGAGAATTCTACCACTAGCCTGACAGAGTCTTCAAACCTGCGGGCCAACTCCTTGCGCAACCACTGCGAGGGAAAAAAGCCGTCCTGCTTTATTTCATTATCCGATAGTCCCGGTCGAACCAGGAAATGGATAAGAAAGACATGGCAGTTCCGAGATATGAACAGGGGCGTTGTTGCCGTCATCGACACCGACAAGTTACTCAAAATGGGTGTCATGTTCAACCGCACCACTACCCTGGCACAACACCTAAAAATACCCCTATGGAGAGCTGCACCAAGAGATGGCTTGCACTATGCCAATGAAAATTTTTGGGTCGCTTATCGCTGGATACCAAAAGAGTGCATAGCTTTCTATGTATCATGCCACGACTTTCTGAATATGTGGGAGAAGGAACAGATTGGTACGTTCAAATGATAATGAGAAACACAACCGGTGTCTAATCAGTACTCCTGTATCAGGGTTCGAAGATCAAACTACAACGCTCGATCTCGAGACAATACCAAAGGATATACACCAGATGTCAATTAGCGAGGTTACTTAGGTGTTCTGTTGCAGCAATAGTGTTTGGACCGACGGAACTATGCCGCCAACCTGCAGAGCCGCCGCGTACCTTTGGGCGCTTAAAATTGAAAGGACGCGTGCCACGATTCTATAATAACGCATTCAATGGCTCGCCCTTGACTCGCCGGTTGAAGGGGCGGCGGGGAGGTAAAGCGGATCATTGGGACGCGCCAGTTTTACACCAATACAAGCCTGGCGGCACTGTAGCAGTTCCCAGATTACATCCAAAATACTTCATACGGGACTTTCAACCGCGGCTGGATCAGTGTGATGTCTACGCTTAATCTTAACCGCGTCGCCTGCTGTTTGATGTGCTCCCGGAGTGAGGCTCCGAAATAGGCAGCCACCGGTCTGAGCACTCTCCCGATTGGTGCGCAGACAAAGGCTCGTCAAGCGCAGGCATAACGGGAGCAGCCCTCCTGGTTCTTTCCCCTACGCTTCCGGGGCCCAGTCCAGATGCAGAGCTGGCGACTCATCCGCGAGGCCTCCACATCCGCCACGACCAGCATGGTTTGGCTACCCGCCTCAAGGCGAGTTTCTCCTTATCTATTCCTGGATGGCTTTCTTCCCACGCCTTACCTCTAGACGCTACCAAAATGAGAGCTAATGGATATCTATGAGCGGGTTCTCATCCTCTATACCAGCAACGTACAACTCCATCCGCCTTGACAGCTCTTCCGGCATGAAAATGCGTAGGTCGTCGTCTGTATCGAAATGATCATTTCGGTGCGCGTCGTACCACTCCTGGAGACCGTGCCCTTCCAGCTGGACCATGGACACGTGCAAGTCAAGAGCTCCAGGCCTTCGTGTCCTCACTCGGTCTCGGAAGCTGTCGAGAACGACCTTCCAGCACCCGCTCTTGAGCTGAACCTCCGACATTCGTAGCCAGTCCAGCATCCCGTGTCCAAGACCACTGCAAGCCTTTTCGAGCTCGTGTAGGTGAAAGGAGACTTGTGACAGGTTCAAGATTCGCAAGTTTGTCCACCGAGCTGGCGCGATTGCGCCTCCGATTTCGTACAGTCGGTCCCTCATGAATCCGTCTTCATCGCCAGTGCACAGGCTATCCAGCTGCAGTTCCACAACTTGCAGTTTAGGACCCGACAACATAGCGGCTAGGAAACCATCGATGAAAGTTCTGTCACGAAGATCAATCGGCCACGTCGGCGGATGATCAGGTTCGCGGAGTAGACATCGAAATGATCTAAGATTCTGGCAGGCGTCCTCAAGCTGATGCCATGCCGTGAGATCCGTGTGTTCCTGTCGGGGATGTAAAACGGAAAAGGCCTGCCGCGGGAAACACCTGACCCAGATGTCTTCGAGGGGTGCTCCGGCCGTTTTCATTGCGGTGGGTAGCTCGACCAGTACCCTCGCCGGGCTCACCTCTACGCCCACGGTCGTGATTTCTCGCATCCACCAAGGGTCTGGTCGACACAGGTACCTGTCGAGCTCCGTCGTACTATCTAGCACCCGTAAAAATTGTTGGTACTTGGGTAGCGTGACGTTGTCTTCATACTCCGAGGAATCTGTAAACTCCAGTCCACCGGAGCGAGGCAACTTGGCTAGGGCAATGGCCAGACGGCGAACGAAGTTGCCATTAGCAAGAAGGTATGATTGTTCGACGGACCTGCGCTGATACTCTTTATGACCTCTGGCAAGGACTTGACCGAACTCAGAATGCGCCGAGTTCGTAGTGCCTTCGACATAGTTGTGCCACTCCGTCGGTAACTTGCTCCGATCTCGCCAGGGTTGGTTCTGGTCAGCGCAATGATAATGACCGCAAATCCGGGCAAACATGTCAAGGCCTCGTTCCCGGGCCGATGCCCACTTCTGGATATTTCCAGCGAGAGCAGGGTAATGGTATGCAAGTTGGACCTCGACTCCACGGATACCAGCGGCGATTTGCGGACGACGTGAAATTTCGATGGCCCGGTGCAGAGATGCTTCGTTGAGGGAGACTTTGAGCCATGGCAAAAGATAACGCGAAGCGTGGTCATGAAAAAGACGACAGGTGAGACGGCAGTTCGAGACGTCCCGTGTACGCTGCTGGCTTGCTGTAATATCATCGTCAAAATTTCGCCGTGGTGTTTGCGCGTCAAACAGGTCTCGGTCGATCGTAGAATCTGGCGCTTTGAAGCTGGCGAATATCCCATGCAGTGCCTCCAGGGGTAGGTCGGTGACCTTGAGGTGGCGAACAGACTTGCGTGCGAGGTCCTTGGCCAAGGCCCAGAGTGCGTTGCGCTGTCGTTCCCTGGCACCGCGCAAGTTTTCGGCTTCTTGCGATTCCGCACAAGCTCGGCAGGTAGATAAAAACCTCGCCCGTCGACTCTGGCTCGGCACAGATCCCTGTCTCTCTTGCGACTGTGCATAAGTCGTGTGACACATTTCCCCATCAGACCGAAAGTTGTAGGCGTTGTTCGCTATGTTGCCGTGGGTGTGCGCTGTCTCAATCCGTACTGGCTGTTTCAAAGTCTGATGAATATTACTCAATCGACAATGTACCTCCCGTAAACTCGTGAGAATCTCGCCGTTGAAAATGAGCTGCGCTGCCATGTTGAGTCTGCTGATGATATGCTGGTGGCCGAGGACACTATGTCTGTTCTTCGGACGTATTCGACAGAGTAGACCGAAATCATGAGAGAAGTTGCTCGAGTATTGCCCCATCTCAGGCTGCAAGGCTTACGGTGGTCGTGGCTCCTCCCTGTGGGTCTTGTCGTCCCAGTCCCACCATCATGTGTGGCGACGGTTCAGGTCAGTCAGAGCGACCGTTGACTGACTCTTGATCCCCACTCGCGTTCGTCGAGGCAATGCGGACGTCGGTGCATCGGCTCGGCACACCGGCTTGGCGACTATTCTGGGTTATTGATTGACCTTGCTCCAAAATGCACATGCGGCTCGATTCGGTTGACGGGCGTGTGATAATCCCCCGAGCCGAACGCTCACGGAGCCGGTCATAGCGCCTGTTGTAGGGCCTGCCGCAGGACAGTCGCAAGGCTCTCCGCTGACCGCATTCATTTCGTGTGCGCCGAAAGGTAAGTTGGCAACCTTGTCCCATTCGGCTGCCACGTTCGGGCCAATCTGTTTCTTGCCGTTCGGTTCCCGACGCTTGTAACTAGGAAGGGGTCCCAGTTTCTTGTCTCATTCGATCTTTCTTCGCGCGATACACTCTCATTGTGTTGTGGGCAAGTGACGAGCCCGCCAGGTTGGGGTTCCCGCAAGAAGGCAGCCCGGGGAGCTGGAGTAGACAATCCTCCGGCTCTTCGTCCTCCTAGTCCGGCAAACGAAGTCTTCAAGAGACATATCGAGTTATCGACACCCTCGTCCTTGCCGTTACTGATGCCAAGCCCGCATTACTCGGACACTATAGAGGTCCGAGCGGTAGGATAAGCGTTGTACACGGCAGTAGAGGCAAACGCCAGAAGTACTATGAGAACGTAATGGGATTGTCGTTTATACCGCTTGCTGGTTTGCTACGACCTTTGGACATGCCAGTATTGACCAATTTTCCGTCGCTGAGCTAGCTGTTGTCTCGTAAACTTGGAACCGCATGTCGCGATGTGCCACGGTTCGCTGCAGGTGTCGTCGGGCACGTTTCGCGAGAACATCTCGCCGCGTTCCGTCCTGTTCCGATACCTACTTCCGGGGACGCCCGCGGTCTGGGGAGTTGCTGGCATGGCTGTGACTTGTCGAGGGTACGATATCATATAACATCATCATGCTGGTGACACTCTCAGTACACGGCGAGGTACGGCAGCACTCAATGTTCGGGAAATAATTTTATTGTCAACTGCCAGAAGACATGGGAAAAGGGGTTCACTCGGCGGCAGAACCTTGCAGGCTGGCGCATTGTCATCCCGCCAAATGCTCAGCCGCGCAGGCTGCGACATCGCAAAAGAAGTGCAACAATACGAAGCCTCAATCAGCTAGCTCCCTGGTCGCAAAAAATTGACGCGGTTAGCTCCATGACCGCGAAATTCAATGCGATTAGCTGCATGACCGCGAAATTCAAAATGGCAAATTACGCGAGGCCCGATGCTCTTAGCAACAAAGCACAACGAGGTCCATAGAGTAGTAGTAGGCCCGTTCCGAGAAGCGAAAATGACCGGGGGGTAGATTTCACGATACGATTGGCCTAGAAGCGGGAACGGGGCTCGTTCCAGGACGCAATTATAGGGACGTTTCTGTCACGGTAGTATATCTTCGCCACGAGCTATTGGACGGCCTTGCTCCGCTGCGTGCGCAGAGAGGTCGACACCGCCTCGTTGTTGTGAAACATTCGGATCATCGGCTGCGTAGCAGGGTGCCATTGGGCCCTCAATGGCCGGGGGTGGCTGCCAATCACGGGTATCTGGGGAGACTGATATTCACATCAGCCACTCCCCTTTCCGCGCCAACGACGTCATTCTGGTGATTTTAAGACTACGTGCGTCTTGATATTGATGGGACCGTGGGGAATTAGGTCCTCTGACGGCGAATGTGGTTGGTGAATGATCGTCCTGCAGGAAGCTGAACGATGTAAAAGGTGGTGAAACGCCCCATGCCTTCACCTTGAAGACCGTGAGAGGTTCCCAGTCCTCTTCTCCCGACGGATCCGCGGGTGACGGGACGCATGATAATTGAAGGAGGATCAGAGCCTCTGAAAGACGGGGTTAGACTCAGAAAGATCGACAGATCACAGCACCGAGGCAGTGATGGATGTGGCGCTATTTATAAACATTACATTGGACGTCAAGTATCATCAGGCAGGCTTAGCAGCGATTCGAATAGGTCCATTCCACAGCACGTCCCGGTACCAGATCAACGTTAACATCCCCCTCTTTCTATTCTCCTGGGACCCACATTCGGTACACACAGCCCAACCTTCATGCCCAAGCGTACTCCGCATCCATGATGTTCCAATGGTTGCGACTTTCTCACTCAACATCGCGGATCCCCCCGAACCGATTTCACTCTCCGCAATTACACCTGGCCTCGTAGGCCTTCCGACTCTCCGCCATACAGCCGGAAACGTGGTCCGACTGGCTGTCTGTTGCGTCGTTGATGAACGTGAACTGCGGCTCGCGAAAACCGGCCCCGGCCTTTTTCAGCTTACTCCGTTCCCGCGCGGTGCAAGACCACCAGTGCGGAATCTCATGACTCGGCAAGAACATCCGAAGCGCTTTTACAAGCTTTTCTTTCATGGCGAAGAACCCTTCCTCCCTCGGTCCGCGGATGGTAAAATTACCCTCGCGGTCCATGGTGATGCGCCACGGCAGGGCCGCCTCGGCTGGCAGCCATCGGACGGGATGATACCAAAACTCCAACTGGTTGACTCTGCCGCAGCAGAAGCTCATCAACGTGACAAGTGACTTGAGCTCATGTTGGCGTTCGCGTGCATCGCGTGGGCACCCCAGTGGGCCGCTGATGGTGAAGCGCTCAGACCCATGCCTCATGAATGATGACGATGGCGTTGTTGAAAGTCGCTTCTTCAGGTGCATCTGGACGTTCTCCCGCGCAAAGTAGCTATGAAGCTCGCGCCTCTCGATCGGTTTAAAGAGCCGCAAGACGGGCATGGCGCTCCCATCAGATATAGTAATATAAAAACAGCACATTGACGATTCGTAGTGTGCGACGAAGCTTGTGTGGGAAAAGAAGATGGGCTCAAATTCGGCTTTGACGGCTTTGCAAGCGAGCAATAGAGAGACCGCACTTGCTCTTCTTTGGCATTTCGACTTGCGGAGAAAGTCGCAGTTTCTGATGTCGGGATCGTCGACGTTGTGGATCATGACGGGTGTCTACTCGCAGAAGTGTGCGTAGACTTGGAGCCTGAGCTCGGCCGGCATGTCCACGAGCCACTTCATTCTTTTTTGGCCGCACTGATCCATGATGGCGACAAGACGCTACGCGGATTAAAAGATGAAAAACAAAGAAATAATGATTCGCTGTCGGGGCAGCTGGTTTTCTGACGATTATACGATGTTTGTGTGGCTATGCAGGAGGAGCGCTGACTCAATCAAGGCCGAGACCCGGCACCGCCCTGCTAACCTGGGCGCTGAGATGGTCGCGCCCGACACCCTTGATCAACTAACTCTCCCCTGTAAAAATCTCTGCTTGCCTGGCACTGTTAGCGTCTCGCTAAGCCATGGGTTTTTCACAGGCCAATTGACAGCACCTGCAGCTGGGCGCCCATCGTGGCCCTAACAGCTGCCTCGACGAAGGGATTTGGAGAGTTCATCTTCGCTCGCGGTGCTTGTCGTCACAACCAGAGCCATTGTGCTCGCGCCTTTCGCCACAGCCTCGGCCGCTCGGACGTAGCATTGTCTACTCGTCTGGCTGACCGCCGCTCGCGACCTCCCGGGCAAGACTGCCCTTCGACCACTTGGGACCATGCGATCTCAGCTTCCTTCGCGGCTCGCCTCCGCTCCGACAACATCTGCAGCACCTGCTGCCCAGATAACACTGGTGCTTCCAGCCTGACTGGCCGGCTTCTCACCGCGACAGTTGGGCCTCGATACACCCCCCGACTCTGGCTTCCACAGCCTACGACTTTTTTTTTGGGCCTAAAACGCCCCCGAACACTCTGCGCGTCATCCAGATGCCTCGACCGACCTCTGCAACACCTGTTGCCCAGAGACAACTTTTCTTCCTCAGCAACTTCGGTTGCCGCCCGTGCCATCGCCGGGCTTTGCAAATACCACAATAACAGACAAATCGCTGGCCACATGATGCAGAGCGCTCATCGATGGCCCTGGATCGGAATGAGCCTCCGTTCAGACAACAGCGTCCTAGCTGCAGTGGGTTTTTGGCCCCTTGAGGGATTTTCCCCACGGCTGCGCAGCCGCCATCGTAGCTACTGGCGATGGGAGAAGACACGGCTTCTGGGCTTTGGGGCCTGGACCTGGATTATGTCCACCTGTGCAAGAGAATTCTGGGCTGGGCGGGGTTCTTTCCCGCTGACGGGAATGCCCCTTCGCCGATACAGCGCCTTCGTGCCGTTGAGATGCTAGATAGAGAGGCCGGATGTTCCTGTACCTTAGCTAGCCCAGCACGTCCTTTGCCCCGATAGGGGCTTTCAGCTATTATCATAGCTCCCGGACGTTGAATAATTATCATCATCATCATCATCATCATCGACACCCTTAATCACCCACACGGCGTGCAACACGAGAAGCAGACTCCCATGGCCACCACAGAGGGTGAGTAACGCCATGCGTCACGCCGAAGGGGGGGGACCACGTTGAGGATCTGACAATCTGCGCCTGCTTTCCGTGCGGTGCGGCTACACTTCGATAGCGAAAGGCTGCGCGCCATGCCCCAACAGCGCTTTTATGGTACCACAAACCAAAGTCCTGACGAGGATGGTCGGGGACTACTTTCCAAGAGCGGCAACCCAAGCCGGCCCCGCATCGGTCCGGCGTCCGGGACCGGATCGGCCTCACGCCCGTGCCGTCCCCGTGGGACCGATGGCGCCGTCCTCGAGCACTCAGCTCCGTACAGCATCTCTAGCCGGATTGGCAACAAGCGGCGCAGCTGCACGAGGAGTAAAAGGGTTGCTGGCTGGGCTTCTGCATCGGTCGATCTGGCCCAAGTAAGTTTAATCTCACGGCAACCGGACCCCAGGCTCCAGTCCGCCGTGAGCGCGTCTACCGGCAACCTCGCCATCAAGATTCGACACGGCTCGGCTTGCTCTAGGATAGTTTTGCTTCCCTCGAATCGTTACCGCGCGACCTTCGCAGGGGTGTTCTCCTCGCTCGCATCCCGTCAGCGCTTGCTTGTCCTGGCCGCGCTGTGGCGGGGTGAACGTGCGGCCATCGCCATGTGTCGTGGGCTTCTGGCAGCACGCGCGTTGGCAAGGAAAGAAGTCGCTCTGGCCCAGCGACGCGGCGACAATTGCAAAAATCGCACGGCGGCCATGGCGGCGTGTTGCAGGGCCTGTCGCGGACAGTCGCAGGGGCCTCCGCTGACCACTCTCGGGTGTGTCGAAAAAAGCAAGGTCGCAACCTCGCCCCATTCAGCTGCCATTGGGCCATTCCGTTTTGGGAGGCCCATAATAAGGACGCGGCCCCAGCTTCTCGTGTTCTTCGACTCTTCCTCCCACCATACACACTCGTCGTGCGATCTTTCCGATGCGCACACTTGCTTGCATCGCGACTGTTCCTTCAACGCCGGTCGCACGGGTCGCCAACGGCCGCTGTATGGCGTGTCCATGACATCGGCTTCGGCCCAAGCGTCGCGTCTGACGCCGGCCATTGCACGCGACGCCAGCACGACTCCCGCGGATGCGCTCATGCCTGCGCGCAGGAGAAGGCGATTTTTCGTGCACGTCAAGCCAACGGCCCGAGCCGACGTCAAAAATGTGACCCGCGCGGGATGCCGCCGACTGTCACGGTTGAGTTTAGGGCACTTTCAACGGAGGCGGGGCACTGGGTGGCACGACTGGCGCCGAGGCCGCAGCGGCGCGAGCCAACTGCGGAGGATCCACTTTGTAACCTAGGTTACAAACAAGCAGCTCGGGACGAGCGGATGAGGTGGGCCAGGCCAAACAGGCGGCTGGCAGGTCACTGCGATGGGCTCCCTGTTCTGCGCGTTGCGCTGGCGTGTGGCGGCCGGGAGGCGGCTTTTGGCTGGGATTTGGCTGTGTGCAAGTGAATTTCACCAAGTAAAACGCATACAAAGTCAAACCCCCGCGCTATTGCAGCTCTTATTACTACCTCCTCGCTGCGCTAGCATTACGACCGGCAGCACCTTGTCGCGGAAACGACACTTGCCCGCCGCCCTTTCCCGGTCGCACCAGTCGTACGGCAAACCACACTCCCAGCAGCACTCAAAGTCTTTGAATGACAACTGTGCCTGCCAGCGGTTGAACTCCGTCTGCTTGATCAGCTTGCAGTCCGCCCGCTCGTGCTCCACCTCCTCACGCTCGCCCTCCGGAGCCCCGCGCATCTGCCAGCGGACGTAGCACGCGGAGCAGCCCACCGCTTGAATCTCCTCGAGCCACTTGTATAGCTCCCAGAGCTGCGTGCTCTCGTCCTGCACGTGCTCTCGCAAGCGGTTCACCAATGCGTCCTGCCGCTCCTGCTCCTCCTCGCGCTGCCGCTGTCGTTCGGACTCGGCCGCGCAGCGGTCGCATTTTTCTGCCCCGAGCTCTTCGCAGCGGCGCCCAACCCCATCCATGACTTTCCCGAGCGTGACGCGGCGGCAGCCGGGGTTGTCGATGAAGTGCTGGGCGGCCGCCCGGTTGTCGTGATCGATATCGCTTCCGTACTGATCGACCCAGCCCGGCCGGCCATCTGTCACGATGACCGAGTCGACAATCTCGCCCCTGCGTCGTCCGCCCCGGCCCGTCTGCTGTGCGAAGTCGACAAGTCCGTACGGTGGCCCCGCGTGCACGACGCCGACGATGCCCTGAACGTCGATCCCCGTTCCGAGCCCGGTCGTCGCGACGATCCAGCGTTGTCCATCCCGGCCGTCCACCCAATCCTTGCAGGCGGCCTCCCGAAGAGCGTCGGGCTTCATCTCGCCATGATGCATGCCACACTCCAGCCGAGTGGCTAGTGCCTTGCAGTCCTTGATCGAGCGGCAGTACACGACGCCGCGCTGCGATGCCGTCATCCGCGAGCTGATGCGCTCGACGGCCTTCACAACGCCGTCCTCGACGCTCGTCTTCCCCACGCGCACCTTTTCGACCGCGTAGCGGATGTTGACCCTTGCCGTCGCGGCACGGATAATGACCGCATCCTTCGGCAGCATGTTCTTCCGGAAATGCTTCTCCATGTCCACCGGCAGCGTCGCCGTGAGCATGACGAGCGGGCAGCCGTATCGGTGCAAGCCGACCAGTAGCCAGAGACGCTCCCGGTATCCGACGTCCGTAACGAACGTGTGACACTCGTCGAAGAAGATGCGCGACAGCAAGCCCCGTGCCCGGATGCTCTCGACGTACGACGTGAACCCTTCGCTGACGGCGACGTCGGCGCTCACGACGACCAAGCGCGCGTCGCGCTGACGCTCCTCCCGGTCGCCGTCGTGTACATCGCTGTCCCACTTCATGCAGTCGATGCGGAGCTCCTCGGCTCGCTTGACCAGATCGGCCGACAGAGCAACGAACGGCACGACGACGATGCTGACCGGGCCGCCGAGCCCGCGCTCGTCCTCCATGAACGCCGGCAAGAAGAAGAAGACGCTTTTGCCGCCGCCGGTCGGCAACACGACGATCGTCATGTCGCTGCGGACGCCGTTGTTCTCCGTCGACGCAATCTGGTACATGCCCTGACGTTGCCCGTCCGACTTCCACGTCGCATCCTCCCCCAGCATGCGCTTCAAGCCCGCGTCGATCTGCGCCTCCGTGAAAGCGGGTTTCCTCGCGGTGGCATCGCTGCCGTCGTCATCGTCGCCGCCGTCGGTGTTGCCCCCTTCACCATTGTCACCTTACCATGCCGCTAGTGTAGTGGGCCTCGATCAGCCTTCTCACGGCATTGTGTCCGTTTTCTGAGGCCAGTTGAAGTGCACTTTCGTAATGCATACCCGCAGGCTCGTGGAGGCCGGCACCAACATTGAGGAGCAACTGCACCATATCAATACGCCCGTGTTCTGAGGCTGCTTCCAAGGCGGTTCTTCCGTCCTCGGGGGCTCTGCTGCCATTCGGATCGGCGCCAGCGTCTATGAGCATTGCAGCAATCCCAATATATCCATATAAAGCAGCGGCTTGCAACGACGTCACTCCCCCGGTCTGCGCGGCCGGGGCGTTCAGGTCTGCACCAGCATCGACAAGTATTCGGACCAGATCCATGCTACCACTCCCCGATGCCGCTTGGAGCGCTGTTCTTCCGTAACTCTGCGCTGGTGGAGCATTGACATCTGCACCGGCACCGAGGAGGATCTCAACTAGGGTGATATCGCCATTCTCGGCTGCCGCTTGGAGCGCTGTTCTTCCTACCTCTTCCGCTGGCGGGGCATTAACATCGGCGCCAGCACTGAGGAGTGTTCGAACTAGCTCGATATTCCCGTTTTCGGCTGCAGCTTCGAGAGCGGTTGATCCCCACATCTGCGCTGGCGGGGCGTTGATATCTGCACCAGCATCGAGAAGAATCTGAACTAAGGTGATATCACCATGTCCGGCCGCAGCTTGGAGAACAGTCCATTGCCGTTCGACCAACGCATCATCAATGACAAACACTCGTTCTTCAAACACCGGCGGAGCGTTCACGTTCGCACCAGCATCGAGAATAATTTGAATAAGCTCAACACTACCGCTTCGGATTGCTGCGCGGAGTGCTGTTATTCCTGATTCCTTCGCGGGTGCGGCGTTGACATCTGCACCCGCCTCGAGAAGCATTCGAACCAGATCGATGTGACAACGTTCAGCTGCTGCTTGGAGAGCTGTTCTTCCAAATTTCTCCCTTGGTGGGGCGTTGACGGTCGCACCGGCACTGAGCAGCATCCCAACCAAATTGATATCACCACTCTCTGCTGCTGCTTGGAGAGCTGTCTTCTCTGGTTTATGCCCTGGTGGGGCGTTGACATCCGCACCAGCATCGAGAAGCATTCGAATCAGACTGACGTTACCAACCTCAGCCGCCGCTCGGAGCGGGCTTGATTGCCACCCACCCGCCGCGACGGTGTTGACATCTGCACCGGCACCGAGGAGAATCTCAACCATGGTGATATCGCCATTCTGGGCTGCCGCTTCGAGCGCTGTTCTACCTCCCGCGGACGAGGCATTAACATCAGCGCCAGCACCGAGGAGTATCCGAACTAGCCCGATATCACGCTTTTCGACTGCCACCTCAAGAGTGGTTGATCCCCATCCGCTGGCTGGCAGGGCATTGACATCTGCACCGGCACCGAGGAGAATCTCAACCATGGTGATATCGCCATTCTGGGCTGCCGCTTCGAGCGCTGTTCTACCTCCCGCGGACGAGGCATTAACATCGGCGCCAGCACCGAGGAGTATCCGAACTAGCCCGATATCACGCTTTTCGACTGCCACCTCAAGAGCGGTTGATCCCCATCCGCCGGCTGGCAGGGCGTTGACATCTCCGCCGGCATCGAGGAGCATGCGAACCAGGTCCATATCGCCCTTCTCGACGGCTGCTTTGAGGGCGGTTGATCCCCATAATCCCGCCGACGGGGCGTTGATATCTGCACCAGCGCGTAAGAGAATCTGGACGAGCTCAATATGGCCATTACCAACTGCCGCTTGGAGTGCGGTTTTTCCTGATCTCGCCGCTGGTGAGGCGTTGACATCTGCACCCGCGCTTAAGAGAATCTGGACGAGCTCAATATGGCCGTTTCCAGCCGCTGCTTGGAGTGCGGTTTTTCCTGCTTCCGTCGCAGGCGGGGCGTTGACATCTGCACCAGCGCTGAGGAGAATATGGACGAGCTCAATATGGCCGTTTCCAGCTGCCTCTTGTAGTGCGGTTTTCCCTGATTTAGTCGCTGGCGGGGCGTTGACATCTGCACCAGTTCTTAAGAGGATCTGGACGAGCTCAATATGACCGTTTCCAGCTGCTGCTTGGAGTGCGGTTTTTCCTGCTTCCGTCGCCGGCAGGTCGTTGACATCTGCACCAGCGCTAACGAAAATCTGAACGAGCTCGGCGTGGCCGTTTCCAGCTGCCGCTTGATGTGTTGTTCTTCCGTCTCTCTGCGCTGGCGGTGCGTTGGCAGCTTCCCCAGCACCCAGAAGCATCTGGATCAAATTGACTTGTCCACGCTCAGCTGCCGCTTGGAGTACCCCTTTTCCTGATTCTTTCGCCGGCATGGCGTTGATGTCCGCGCCGGCCTCAAGTAACATCCTGACCAGGTCGATGTTGCCATGTTCAGCAGCTGCTTGAAGTGCTGATATTCCGTGTCTCTGCGCTGGCGGGGCGTCGGCATCTGCACCGGCACAGAGGAGAATCTGAACAAGTCCGATATCACCCTGCTCGGCCGCCGCTTGGAGCGCTGTTCTTCCATACTTCGACCCTCGTGGAGCATTGACATCGGCACCAGCTTTGAGAAGTATCTTGGCGCGCTCGATGTCTCCTGTTCCACAAACATACTGGAGAGCTGTTTGTTGCAGGGGTAGGAGCCGTGAGTTTGCATCTGCTCCGGCTTTGAGGCACTCCTGCACAAGGCTAAGGTGTCCTGTTTGTGTTGCGTGTGCGAATAGCTTTTCCGCCACAGCTTCAGATGTCGGGCCCTGTATAGAGAGGAGAGACGTAAGAGGCTGCAGAAGTTCCTTTCGTTGGCATAATTCGGCCACCAAGGTCGCTTCATTCATGTGCAACATGTTGTTTGTAAGTAAATATACTGCGAAGCTGAGAAAATGAACTCCCTCGATTCTCTCAATGAGTCCACACTGTCTTTCAGAGCCTGTCATTAGCGCAACATCGTGAACACCCGGGACCAGGCGGCGCAGGTGGTCATAGCTGCGCTCAGGGGCGCGGGAGCGTGTGGCCGTAGTCTGCGTATTATACCATCTCACGACCGAATCCAGCATTTCGCCCATCATGTGGCCTTCCGCATTCGAATGAACGGTACGTATACCGCACGAGGCGTTATCGCTAGCAACTGAGACCGAGTTGGGAGAAAGGCTGGCTAGAGATAATATGAGCCTAGCATGTGAAAAAGCTAGATTACCAATATACATACCCTGCGGCTCGATCTCGGCCAGGAATTTCAGCCATGGGAGGAAATGCAAGGACGGATTGGCATATGAGGACTGTGGTGTGCAGACGATGATGCCCTCCGGCGTCGTTGGACTTGTCGCTGCGATATTGTAAGCGATTTAACCAACAGGCGGGTATGCTCTGAACAGTAACGACCTTGAGACCCATGTGGAAATGCTGCATCGTAGCCGTACCGCGAGAGCTCCTTCCTTAATCTCTTGGCAGGAACAATTTCGCCATTGATCCTCACTTCACTTTCTTTATCATCTCTCTTCCTTCTTGTAACCTTTCGTGCAACAGCCTCCCACACATCCTTTTTCTTATTTTTGCGAAAACCCCACTTCTTGAAGTGTTTTTCGTATTGAGCTTTCCTTAAGGCGTATCGTTAGCGGATGACAGGACGGGCGCTTGGAGGAGTAGTGGTGTACGTGGCAGTGAACCCGTGTTTTGCGGTCATTTCATGTATTACGCCATCCGGTCCTTCGAGTGTTCTGTTCTCGGTAAGGTACAGGAACCGAATGGTGGCCCGATGTGACTTCCATTTATCTTCGCTGGGGTAAGCGGGCATCTTGCGTGGCACACAGAATGAGAAGATTGGCAAGGGTGTTTGACTGTCCTCATTCCACGGATGAGAATGGAGTATTTGTACCCGCCGCTGTCGAGTGGGGTTCGAGGAGCAGTGCAGGCACACGGTGCCGCGCGACCGCCTCGGCGACCAAGCGGCAGCTGTCTCCTCATGTTTATTGGCCTGTCCCAAAATCTGCGACGCACACTCAGCCTCACTCTAATTGGGCGGCACCTGCGTCCTCCTGTTCATTGGCCAGTCCCAAAATCTGCGCGCACACTCAGCCACATGGTGGGAGGATCGCCGACCTTGCCAAAATCTTCCCGCATCACTAGCCACAATCGCGACCTCGCCCCAGCATGGCCAACAAACGAAGAGTCCCGACTCGCTTTTGCCAGAATCTCCTAGCGTTGTGGCGCCGACATCTATTCAAAGTCGGTGCAATGCATAGGCGAAGGGTGAGATTGGTTATGCGGACGTGGCCTCGCAAGTATGCACACGTGTATTTAAACCATTCCTCAATGCGATGAATCTCCTGAATTACCAGCGCCTTTGACTACATAACTCAGTACCACAATGGCATTGTCCGTGGAAGCTCTGATCGCTATCCTCACTCTTATTGTCACCTGCCCATCGGCGTTTATCGTCGTCTGGAGAGCATACCGTACCCGCACCAGGCCCAAGACGAGGCAGGGTAACCCTTCCCCAAGTACCGGTATTATGACAGTCACGGTACATTGGCTTAACCCTGAACGTCTAACAGGCAATCGTCATTCTCCGCGCGGCTACTGCCACATGTACTACCTATTCATGGAGAGGAGGGTGCAAGTCATAGGCCTGGCCCCTGAGGACACAACTTGTAAGCCCCCACGGCGGATGATTTGTTCTACAGTGCTAATTGCTGCTTGGGACAGTGGCAACACCATTAATCATTCCGGAAGAGAGCGTTTGACCCGCTCGTCCAGGTCGGGCAAGCGGCCGTGGGTCGACAAGGGCTATCACGAACCGGGGCCGGTGGGGTCCGAGGTCCTCGCGGAAGTCTTTCACTCTTCTTCCGATACGACCCAATATCTCGCGAGGCGATTGCCCTTCCCGAACGACTGCAACAGTACTCTGGGCCATCTGTCGCAACTTTCGCTTTTCGCGACATGCTTGGCTGCGGTCCAGTGCGTGCTCATGTTGGAACGGCCCATGGTTAAATGACCGCAATCGCTACAGCGGTAGCCGGTGTATGTCCTCAGGACCTCAGCTCGGGAATGGGCCGACTGCCATTGCGAGGAAGCACCACACTTTCAGGGTCTTCGAAGGAACGACCAGAACAAAATGAAAGTATCCTTCGTAGGGTGTCCCCCTTCTGACCATGGCGTCTCCTAAAGTGCGTTTCAACGCCTTTCCCCGGTTTGAGGCCCGCCCTGCAGATGAGGCAAAGCAGGATGCAATGTTCGGGCAGTATGCATAACAAGTCTCCCATTTTCTCACGGAACCCTGGCACATCGCCACGCGTGCGAAGATCGTCCCAGGTATTGCCGTAAAAGGCGTCGGCTTGTCTCTGTCGAGTGATTGAGTTCGGCTGCTGTGATGACAGCATGTCGGTCGCGTGTGTCTTGCGCCGCTTTACAGAACTCTTTCCATCCGGGGTCGACAGCTCATGCTCTAGAGCAAGCAGCGCAGGTCTTTTCCGGGATGCCGCGTTCGGGTCAACGGCGCCGAGCGGATTGCGGACTTTCGGCAGTGATTTGCTAGGCTGGCGAACGAATTCGTGCCATTTAACCGAAGCCCACTCATAGGCACGTAGCAATGCGGGCTGAAGTTGGTGAGGGAAGGCGCCGTCAAGGCCGTAAGTGATTCCTCGTTGCAAGGGACGATGGCCGCTTTGCCACGCAAAAACGACGTTCAAGTCCGCATGCGCGGTCGAGTCATCGTACCGATTGAAAGGCACCTGTACCTCGCGAATGTGTTTCTCCGTGATACCGATGGCTACCTGGCGATAAAGCTGGGCATGGACCTTGACGCCCCAGACTTCCGATGTGGCCTGCTGCAGGATGATTGCCAGGCGCGATGGCTCCCATACCTTCTCATCCGACTGAAACAAGAATCGATTTCGCTGCATGAAACAGCTACATTCGTACTCACCGAGTCGTTCCCGCCGGAGCAGACAAGCAAGCCGACGCACGCAAACCAGGTACTGGAACACTACAATGCCCAATCGCACAGGTAAAAAGCGGACGACATAGAATTCCCGGTTGTTCTGTTGCTTTGCTTTGTGGTGTCGAATGATGTATACGAGAGAACCATTCCAAATCCGAATACCGCAGGCCGAAGAGGGACTGTTCTCAGCCTGCAGAGTCAGTAGCTCGCGTACTCGCGGCATTTGCCCACACGCCGTGTACAAGCCGCCGAGTATCATCTCTTCGAGCAAGGAAGTGTCTTTCAGGTAAGACGCAATGGCAGACCATCGCCACTGGCCGAGTCTCGCCAGTCCCGCGGTCCGCATAGTGCATGTTCTCACCAGCAATTCCTCGTAGCTCTTTTCGAGGCCATTCGAGGGATGCTTAACAAATGAGTAGCCACATTCCGTGTTTGCCAAGTCGTCTTTCATCTTGGTGAGGTCAACATCAAGGTTCATACCAAACATTAGCCTGGTGATGAGGCGTTCAGCATTGCTGATAAAATGTTCGGCGAGCTTGGGAAAGTCATCCATCTTGAGGCTGAATTTCTCGCCGCAATACACCGTGTCGCCATTGTCGCTCCAACGCAGTAGAAATGCCGGTGGTTCTGTTCGTGCAAGTTTGCGGCTGACATTGCGAAGGCTAACCAGGTCTGCCAAGGACGACTGTGCTCCTGAGATCATATACCTTTCCCGAATGCAGTTCAACCGGTCCAACTGTCCTATGTGGGGTCGTTGTGGGATGTCCAGGGTACTGTAACAGTGTAACGGCAACGCACACTCCAAAAATAGCAAGTTCTGTGTGTAGATAAGCGGTGATAGTTGGGGAGAATATTGTCGGGCCAACAGGAACTGGTGGTAGTCGCGAGAAAAGCCCAGGACACCACTGAAACGGAGAATCAACGTCGATCCAACCCGTCCAGCTGTCAGTGGCTCGGTGCAGAAGCTCAGGTTCATCTGAAAAAGGGATTCCAAGAAGTCCTCAGTCATCTCGATGACCGTTTTCGATATCGAAGCCTGAGCGCAAAGGCTCGATCGCGTGGTAGTCCCAGGGCTGGTATCAAGATCGTTGGGCTGCTCGTTCGAACCGTTGTCATCCAGGATGTTGAAGTCTTCTTCCTCGAAGTTAACGGCCTCCTCTTCGGACTCAGAACCACTGTCGCTCGAGTTTCCCTCGAGAGGCTCGTCATATTCCAAGCGGTCTCCTTGTCGCGGTGGTTGTGTGGTGCTCGGCCCGCGGCCCCACTTACTGTCGTCCTTGAGTAACTCCGCCGGCCAGATGGCCTTGGAACTATCGATGGCGTTCCAAACCGGATGATTCCAGAGGTGCTGAAATTGACCCATGAGTGTTTCGTTGACGTCGATACCGACTTGCTGGCTTCGAATTCCCGCCTCCATTCTGAATGCTCTGAGTGCGAAGGCCAAGAACCGTTTCCACATTCCTTGGTAGCGTCTTCGGCTGCTGTATTCTTCCAGGAGAACAAACTGCTTCCTGCCATATGTATTGAGCCTGGAGCTCAGCAGCCAACGCAACAGGCTGCGACTTGTGCACCGGGCCGTATTCTCGCATCGCGTCAAGACATGATCAAATGCCCCCAAAATGCACGAGATCTTCCGTTCATCTCTGAGCGGGCTCACTATGTCCGGGCTGCCTTCAGACGGCCCCTGTCCCAAGACGTATGCCGCCATGTGAGAGGGTGGATGCGGCAGGCGGCTCATGGCCCGCAAGACGTCCCGGCGGTACCACGAAACATGGCATGCCATTGCGTATAGTCCAGCCAAGGGCCCACGTTGGCGAATGAGTCGTCGCCAAGTGCTTTCGCTGCTATACGAGGTTGGTCCCCCGTAGTATTGTAGCGCCGCTCGCGCTCGAGCACGATCTTCAAATGGCCCACAACGTCAGGAGTAAGGTTAGCACTTGAGGCTGCAATCCCGGATAAGGACGATCGAGAGACGGCTGCGGTATTGGTTCGGTGCGCTGCCGTTCGTCCCACTTCAAACCAGCCGCTCCCCGATCCGGATACAAAAAAAAACGTTGACATCTGACACCCTCTTTCCACGGTATGTCGGGCCGTGCATCCTCGTTGGGATTTGGCCTCCCTCTGCGTCGCGGGTTTTGCCAGTCGTGCATCGAGCGACAGTGCGCCTGGATCTTTTGCGGATGGCGCGAAACGTACGGGCATTTTCGACACCGTAGCCCGTCGGTCTTTGGTGGGGCAAGATGCGGGATCGGCTGTATGGCTGGAGGTGGAACTTCTAGTCTGGCCAGTTCGTCTCGTCGGTGGATAATGCCGGGAATGCTCTTGACGATGTGCTCCACAGCGCGCCGTTCCGCCACTGGCAGGTTCCGGTGCCGGGCCAGTAGGTGGGCGGCGACTTCATCTGCGACGCAGGCATAGCCGCACGTTTTGCAGATGACGACGGGGAACCTTGGGAGATGGATGAATGGATCCATTGTCGCGGACGGTGCAGTAGGTGTTCACGGCCGGTTCAGCGTTCAACACATGTCACGGCATATGGCTATGAATACTTTACGCGACATGCATGCGGGATCCACGAACGCGATACGCGACTCAGATTGGGCAAGCTGATTGGTTGCTTCCAGGCCAACTCTGCCCCTGTACGACAATTCAACTGTGACCCCTGAATAGTGGGGCATTACAATCAACTCTGGCAGAGTTGATAATGGCCAGAGTTACTAGGCTGAAAGCATATCCCGTCGCGCCGTGATGAGCCAGCGGGATTTATCATAGTCATCACACCTAAAAAGGGGCTTCAACTTCCAATATGACCTTCCTTTCCGAACTGTACAAGGGGTTTGATGAAATCTACAGGGCTACAACCAGTGGGAACGTGCGGTTTGCTGTCTATTGAATTCAGCTGTCTCACACCCACTCGCTACTCCTCATTATAACGGAGATCTGATTATGGTGCCCTGTCTTCGAGCCAGGTGCTAATAGTGAGGCTTTTGTATTGTTATACAGAGCCGCCATGGCATTCCCTAAGATGTTTGAAGAAGTTTACGGCGAGTTTCCACTTCCTCTCCGACTCCGAGCACAGTGGGCAGTGGTAATTGTTGTCTGGCCTCTTGAAATTATCGGGAAAGACATTGAAATCGTCCCGCAAGCCATTCCTTCGTCTAAAAGTTCCCTCGATGTCGCGTAAAAGAGCTTGTGAGACATCTGTCGGCCATTCACCAGGCCTCTTGCTTTTGGGATTCTGCAATGTCCGTGGTGTTGTAATCTGCGTGTCCAACGAAGGATCTCTTGCAGACGTCTGCTGCGTAGGGTAACGACGTTGAAAAGAAGCGGAAGGATCAGCCTCCGCCGAGAGCGTATTCGGGCCAGCGCGCGAACTTCCCGCCCCGACGTAGAAGTCGGTGACCGATGGCCTGGTTGGCCACATCTCTTCCGCGGTCCGGATGGGAGGCAATAATTGGGGCATTGCAGTTCCTTGTCGTCCTCGCGCTCCGGCGAATGGTGGTGGAAAGTGGCTGGATATGGGCTGCGGAATGGTCAACCCAGGCTGCGAAGGGCTTCGTATTACTTCAGGGGGCGAGATTTCAGGCCATGTACGAGCCGGCATGCAGGGTTGCATTTTGGGCGTCGGCAAAGTTGCTTTATGTTGAGCTTGTGTATCCAAGAACGTGGCAAATGGACCTTGAGGTCCTTTTGACGGCGCTACAGTGCTCGTGCGCCCAGCAACATTCGGTTCGCTCGGCCCTGGGCGCGTTGCGACAAGCGCAGGTGAGCGGGCCTGTAACGAAGAGCGGAATAGCGAGCTCCGTACACAACCGTGCGGACCACCATTCCTGGTCTGCGCTGGTAGAACTAGTCCTCCCACCGATGGACAGTCGTCCGGCTGGGAGTAGTCAAGGCGAGGGGTTCGATCGCTGTCGCCTAATACTTTTTCGAGCGAATCGCCACCTGCAGGCTGCGCTGCCACGGCAGGTTCTGTTTTCGTGGCCGTCGGCGGAGAACAGCCTGCCTGCTCCTGTGCTGCAGCATGCTGTTCTTGTTTCTGCGTAGAAGAAGAGACATGGGGCTCTTCTGTCCCCATGTCCAAACTCGGAGACCTTCCCGAGCAGCGATCCTCAGGTAGGCTTTGGTCGTTGGCAGGTCCTTCCAAGCTCTTGCTGCAGCCTTCCAACTCAGGGAGTGAAGGGGATTCTAGTGGCATTTGGGTGTTGGCGTGACTGGGTCGGCTACTGGCTGTCTCAGGCTCTTCCAGGACTGTTGTGTCTCTTGTCGCAGGAAGCGGCTCGCTGGCTGAAAGGCTGCAGGTAGACGTCAGAGCTGAGGCCTCTGAATCAGAGCTGTTCACGGCGTGAGCCGCGTTATTCGGCGTTGTACTGCGGCTTGCGTCGCCTACGCTCGTCAGTACTGTCATTCCACGCTTTCGGTGAACCGTACCATTGACATATATGGTTTTGTCACTCTTGTCTACTTGATCTTCCAGTATAGCTCCACGTTGCAGGTAGTCCTGAACCTGGAAGTATCCCTTTAGGGATCGCGCAGTCTCTTCATCATACGCTCTGAAATGCGCCGCGGCAAGCCAGCTCATCGTTTTTGTCGGTAAGTTGTGGCCATCGAAGTACATGACGGGATATGACCGCTCTGAAACAAGCGACCCACCGTCTTCGTATCCTCTCCGCCATTTGTATGTTTTCGAGCGGCCGTCGAACACATAACATTTTGGCGGGTTCGCTGGAAGGCCGATATTCTCAAAGGTCGCCGATACAACGTCATTGTCCGGGGCGTTTATAGGGAGTAGTAGCACTGCAGACCAGCCCCCCAACTGCTCCCTTACAAGGTAAACGTCACCCGGAGTGAGGTCCTCAGCCGCTATTTGTTGGTCGTGACCCTTGTCGTCGACACCATTTTTTCGTTTTGACCTCCTTCGCCTTCGGGACAATAGTTTACGATTCTCTGCTGTAGCACGTCGTTTGGCGGCTCGATCAGAGCTTGTATCGTCGACAGTGCGACGGCGCTTCACCCCATGCCTAGTTCGCGGTTCGGCCACAGTGGTTGTGTCCTATTATGCGTCAGGGCACGCAGCATGATACCATAGGGCAGTAGCAAAAAGTTAATAGACGCTATACCTTGTCGTGATCCCCCAATATACTGGAAGAAATGGGAGAAGCCTCCAGCTTCCGCACGGCGCTTGGACTATAGACATCATTGAGCTGGGTAGTGGCCCTACCTTCTGGTAGATAATCGACGAGATATTGGGGTTCGAGCCCTCGCAGTGTCCGTCGTATTCGGGTCGGGCCCAGTGTTGCAACTAAGTTGTCGGAGAGCCTCTGCACAACAGCGTCGGTCCGTTGTTCGTACTTGCTCGTGGCCAGTTCAAGACCGCTTTTGAACTTGGACTCGAGCAACTGCAGGTCGCGACCGTACTGTACAATCTCATTTTGTATTGCAGCCCGCTCGTTCGGATCTGCTGCTGCATACAGACGCTTCCAGTTGTCATTCAGGAAAGCCTGCACCTTTGCGACGTCCTGTTCGTACTCAGTCTGGGGAGACTTAATTGCAGCCAATTCTGTCGTAGCGCGGAGAACGCAATTCTGTATATCGCGGAAGACGTGGTCTGCCAACACGGTGCCCGGAGACGCGGCATTGCCCATGAGCATCGTTGACTCCGTAGGTTGTGGTGCTATGGTGAGGTAAATCACGGGCCGCTGAACAATGAAAGGGCGGTGCTCATGTCTTATGTGCCCGGAAACCTCTGCGTCGACCCACCTGTTCAGACCCCTGCTCGAGGTCATCGGAGCGGAACTAATCGGCTTGTGTGGCCAAAGGATTGGCCAGGGTAGCTGGACAAAGGGCCCGGACCCACTGCGTTGGTTGGTTGACTTGCATGCCTCGTGGGGATATTGACGAAGGTGTATGCATTTTCCGGACGTGGGCCATTGCAAGACTCGAGACTGGAGGATATGGTAGTGGTGTGCACCTTTCGCACCCCTGCATTGATACTACGGGGTGTGATATGGACCAGTTCCAGTCCACTGTTGTCACTCGCACATGCACTAGCATACCCCTGCCCCCGGGCCAAGCACCCAACATCCCACTCCCACTGCAACTCTCGCGACAGGAAAGGAGGGGGCGTATTGATAGACAGGATGTTAGGTAGGCGCCAGGGTATGCGGTCCGCTCAGGGCGTAAGGTTGCGATGCCCCGTCGGAAAGGATCCCACAGAACACACACATCTCAAGCATTGAAATCAACAGTTCTTGCAGATCAATGTCTACATTGAACCCCTCGGGTAATTGGTGAATCCAGCGCGTATCCAAGACGGCACGGGAGCGGAACAACGTTAAGCATACGACTGGGTGGAAGCATAACAGGCGCTGAGCTCAGTAGGACGCTAGGTGGCGTTCACACCTGTTGTTGGGGTTAAGGTTGTTGATGAAGGTGGGCATATCAAGCAATTGAGTTCGTCATTCGCTTACTGTACATTGACCACTCGAAATAGCCAGTGAATCCACCGTTTCAACGGCCCTATCCGCCACGGTCTGCAGTCGCAACAGTTTACTCTTGCGGCAGCCGATCCTGGAGGTTTACTAACCATTCATCAACGCTAGAATCAGCGGTCTGGTATCCATCACACAGATGATCCAAGCCAGTTATGGCTGTTTGCAAGTTCAAATACTGCGGGCACACCCAGTCTACGAGACCTGGCCATTTGTGCCGCTAGCCGCTGCACCACAGCGATGACTAAGACATGCCAGCCAGCGGAAATCTGATCTCTTCCTGGCAAAAGGCTCCAAACTTCAACCAGCGAACTCCCAATCCCATGTCACTGCCTGTATTACGACAATATCTGGGTCTAGATACTTCCTTTGGCCAAACTTGGCGTTCACACAGGGAAAGACCTCGGACGGGCCCCGCTGTACCTAGTTGGCAACAATTGAAGGGCAACCCCTCACCTCCACCGCCACATTCAGCTGTGGGCGACAACAAATGCAGCAAGCGTCGCCTGGAAAAGCCGCCAAGGGGCCGCTGCTAAAATGCCACAACTCCATGGCAACTGAGGAGACTCTCTCTTCCGCTCTCTGCCACTGTTACAGTACAGCGCGTCGATAACGGCACACATTCGCTTGAGATTGCGGCAACCTGGGCAATGCGCGGTAACCAGCTCAAGTACCCACGACGTCATGAGTACAGTACCTTGACTCTCTGCGCAGGAGACAGGTTAGGACTGCATGGCTGTGAATACCAAACCAATGAAGCTCCCGTGTAAGTTGACTGGTGGAGCCTACCGTGATTTCACTGACCATTCAGAAGCCGACCAGTGGAACCGACCGCATTTTCGCGTCCAATCACCGTCGCCTGTTCCTGGCTTGACAGGGGAGCTTCCAGCTCCGACGACGGCCACCGACCAGCAGGCCTCGCGAATTTGGTCTCATAACAGCTCATTGAACGACGCCGAGGAATTGCAGCGCATCTACGGCACTAGAATAAGTCGAAAAAGATGCATTCTCAGAGCTGAACTAGTTATTCTACCAATTCGTCTTTTGGCCCAAGTTTTGCACGTCTTTTGCGTCTTGCATCGCGCCTGGAAATTTGCCACGTGGTACTGTAGCGCGCCGCAACCCGATGATTTCGTGCAACTTGATGGCTTTCGCTGTGTACATCCAGCCAAGTCACAAACTCAACGGACCGACGGTCCAACCCGCACCCGCCGCCACCTCTGATGATGCCCCCCCGCTGCCCCAAAAGAGGCGTACGTACCAGGGCGGCTCCCGGAAGATTGCCTTGCTTGCAAGGGCGCGGGCAGACGCGCTGCCACCTTCGTTGGCGCGTTGAATTTCGAGAATGGCAGGGAGAAAGCACGGCCACGGCCCGATGGAGCGAAGTGGCGGTCGGGAGAAGAGGCTTCCTTCGCCCCCGCGCTTTTCGGAGACGTCTTGGGCAGGCGGCGATAACCCTCAGGGGTATACAGCATACTCGATGACGAGTACTGGTGGACGCATTGTGGTGGCGGGCACCGCCACCCAGCCTCCCGCGGTACATCACCCTGGCGTTGATAGGTCACAGTTAGCCCACCCAGTACCCACAAATAGCCACCCGGTCACGTGCCCCGATCCATCGTATCGGCTCCTTCTGGGTGACAGAAAAATTACACTTCAATCCCGCACGTACATCGCGAACCAAACGGGCGACGCCGGGTACGGACATAAGTACGTGGCCACCGGCGACTTAAGTGTGACAGATTCAAACGTGTTCTGTCGCGGGACGGCACCAACCATGCCCGCAAAAGGACACTCCCCTTCACCGACGGTGGACACGTATGCCCCTTGTCCTTTCACCGTGAGCGACATCCTGCCACTCACTCACAGTCAAGTGACTGGCAAGAAACGTAAACGCAACCTCTCACAGGGAGAGAAAGGATTGGTGCAGACGCGGCCACAAGAATGGCCATTTGGGCCCAGCGGAGACTCCCGCACGGAAAGGATGGATGTGTCATACCGCATCGAACCACTGAAGGGCTGGCTCGACATGGCACGGTACAAGAGTTTTTTTCGTCAGATTCCCCGAATGTAGCCACCTCAGGTATCAAACACAACTAACCGAGTGTAGTCAATAACGTCAAGTACTATATCGACGATTTCGTTTACGTCGCCAATGACACGACGGTCGAGCGGCAAAAGCGTGCGAATGAAGATCCAGATCAAGCGGACACAGCTGGCCTCAAAGGACACTGGGTGGCAAGAGTTCTTGAGATCAGAGCGTTGGACGAGCACCATGTCTATGCGCGCGTCTACTGGATGTACTCTGCGGATGACCTGCTTCCCAAGAGTGCTGCTGATCAAGGGCCGGTACCCGAGCAGAGGGCGGAGTACAGCCAAAACGAGCTAATAGCCTCTAATCACAGTGAGTGACAGCTAACACTTGTGACCATCGTATGTTGCCCCGCGGTGACTAACATCACTCTAGTGGATATTATCAATGTTGTTAGCGTTGTGGGGCGTGCAACAGTCAACCATGGGTGTGCAAACGCCACCGAGGGTGAGGGTGGGCTGCACTGGCAATGGGCTTTCGATTATCGGACGTCAAAACTCTCAGTGAGTTACACTTTTAGCACTGAACGGATATGTGATGCGAGATGATGGTAATGCTAATCAGCTGAAGTAGTGGTTCGGCGAAATACATCCCTCTAGCGTATTGCCCAGTCCGTCGAAAGAATCAGCCGCGGAGAGAGGAGAACCGAGCAGAAGCACACGCCCACTCCAGTCGATAACACCGTTCAAAAACGGCTTTCAGGAAGCACGAGTCCCTTACAAAGCCGCGGTGCACAGCGCCAACAAAATCAAATCAGCCGAATCCCCATGTCTTCTGACCGACGTAGCGGGACCATCACCGACGAATAGTCTCTGCCTCAGCAATCGCGCAGAGTCGGGGGTGGAGGTGTTCGTCGAACGGCTTGCTTCGCAAAGAGAGAGCATCGGGCTACTGGGTCCGCCCGTCGGGCACGTAGCACGAGGCCCTCGTCCTCCCTCAAGGCATGAAAACTCGTCACAGGCAACACCCTCTGCCTCAACGCGACGTACGAGCACGCGCGTTTTGACGCGATTACAACACATCCTGGAGAGCTCCTGTTATGCGTTCGCAGTCAAAGTGATGGACCGTCAGGTGCTCCGGAAGCATCAATGGGACGACGCCGAATCGTTGGAGTTGAATCGCTTCATTGCCGAGTTGCGGGCGATCCAAGAGATCCTCCCAGCCAGGATCAATCCGACGAAACCGCTAGACATCCTTCTTCGGTCTATAGCTAACATCCGCCATAACGCTGTCCACCGCCGTAAGGTCAGCATGGAAGGCGTAGAGCAATGTCTCCTGGACGCTACGGAATTTGCGGCGCTGTTAGGCGATTTTCAATGTGTTGAGAACATCTCAATACTCAGACGGGAGGTCTTATACGGATGCGGGAAGATCTGGACCATTGCAGAAGACGAGCGGAAGTTGCAATCTTTAAAGGAGATGAGAGAGTAAGTCAGGGGTCGGAAACGAAGCACACCTTTGCTGCTATAGCGAGAAGGGAGACTGCTTGGGTGGGGATGGGAGGTGGACGGAGGCTAGCTGCTTTCTCATGGCGAGTCTCTTGGCTAATGGAGAGGATGACCAAGATGGCACGTGTGCATCGCCGAAGCCCGCTTCCTTTGGGCGATACTCGAGTTCGTGCGCGAAGCCAGCAAGGTGCAGTGTACTGGAATATACGGCACAGCTCATCTCTAGATGGAGCCACTGTCGCCAGTGTTCACATTGGGCGGTTAAAACCTATAGGCGACAACCTGTCGTCGAGAGGCTGTTCGTGCTGACGTCGTTCCGCCTCAGTGCTGTGAAACTTAACCGTTTGGTCCAGCCCGCCATTCCGTGTGGCCACAATCGGCTTATTCAAGCTACAGCCGCTTCAGGACCTTCGCCGTCTGCTGACGCCAGCATCGGCTGTCTGCCAACATGGTGGGAGAGCCAAGCCAGGAATGGCTGTATTCTCGGTACTGCGCGCACGCCCCGACGCTCGCGCCCATTACGACTCCGACCTATTGGGCTGCGGGCCCCAGACCATGCAAAAGACCCCTGCTGACGCCAGAATCGGCTGTCTGCCAACACAAAGGCAGAGCCAAGCCGGGAATGGCTCTATTGCCAGTGCTGCGGGCACTCCCCGCCGCTAGCGCACGGCTCCCAGCTACAGTATTAGGGTCACGGCTCCATGGACCATTGCAGAAGACCGACATTGGATCAATCGGCCAAACCAGCCCGAATCTGATCAATCCAAAGAAAAAGGCCGCGAAAGGCTGCCACTCAACACTCGTGCTCATGTATCCGCCCGCAATTCGCCAATATCGACGTTCGGATACCTCTGATCCCTTTTCGCCAACCTTGGCAGTCGCGCTCTCGATCTGGCAGGAACACCTCTGAGAGTGGCTGCTGCATGGTATTCTGGTCGCCGCTCGTTGAAGCGCAAGCCCGTCGACGCCCTCTAACGCCGAATTTAGCTGTTGGCTGTCGCTCGCAAGTGGGGCGTGGAAGGTAGCGAGCCATCCCCCGGAGCAGCCGAAAATGGCTGCTGTGCTCGTGCTCTCGGACGTGGTCGTAGTCCGTCGTCGTCTCCAGTGTTGGATTGACGGCCGTTCTTGACGTTTTGCATCGAAGCGCAGGGAATGGGAGCTCAATCGGGAACTTTCCTACGGCCGTTTCCGGATTTCCATCGTCTGTCCCCAGAATCGGCGGTCTGCCATGATGTTGATGATCCAACGCCGAGTCTGGCTGTATAAGAGCTGTTGGCTCGAACATTTTTTGCACCGAGCAAACTTCTTCCTGTAAACATTTTGTTTTATGGTGGTCGTGGACCAACTTCACGAGAGTAACCCTTTGGCGTTGCCAACTTCCTACTCCCAACCTTGGGCCCCGGGGGCCATACTGCGAGGCATTCTTGGAACATTGTTCCTTTTACAACTCCACACAGAGACACATGGTGTCTTCGACGAGATCGAATCCGGCTTTTGGTGAGGCATCTTGCTGAACCCCGATAGTCAATCAACCCTTGGGGGGTGATACCTGCTACTTTTGCGAGTGGGCGACGAGCAAACATACGAATAGTCGAAACATGAGTGCCGAAAAGGCGGTGGCGGATGCCGTTCCGCCGAAGACATGGTCGATGCGGGCGCGTGAAGCCCGTGATGCTACTCTTTCTGCGGAGCTAAGGTCGGAGACGGACCTCTTTAACTGCTTGCGCACGCTGATCCTCCGGACCGATCGAGTGCCTACCTTCACCTTGGGCCAGGTTTGGGCCAAGGACAGACTATGTGTAGAGGCGGCGGCTTCTTACCAAGTGGTGGTGTATTTGCCCTTCAGGTGTGTCGAAGACAGGAATGCGTGTTGGGAACCGCTTCGAAATTCTCTGGCCGTGAATGCGACGGCGTACCACTACGCTCCCGCTGGTTGGGGTGGTGCTTCCATTGTACTGTTCTTCAGCGCTGTGTCTCCTTTGGTGGGACCAATGACCTATGGTGAGGTTGAACGGGCTGTACAGCACTATCTGGGTTGGTGTTCCAACCAGACTGGCCAGAATCCTCCTTGGAGGCCGCTGTCAAGGTTTGTCACGGTGGAGCTCGTGGAGCAATCGACTCTGCGTGAGTGGTTGGAATTGAGAAGTGCCGCGATTTCGGCGTGTGACAGGAAGGGGTTTTTCGAGGGTTCAGGCTTACGGTGTAAGACGCCATGCATGTCCGCCTTGGGGCGAAAGGCGGAGGAGTAGCTGTGAATGAGTGATACAGAGAGTGAGCTGTAGCTACCAATGTGTATCTCCAAGGTGAAGTGATGTAGAGCCCAGTCATTGTTCCTTTGCCTCACATGATACCGATATGAAGCGCAGCCCCGCAGGGCATATCATCACTACGGAAAGCCACCTGCAGGGTTACGGTCCAGGGAGGGAACGGAGTGACCGACGCTGGACTGTTCAGAACATCACGAACACCAGGAGGGAGTGGCCCGTGACGTATTTGGCGGTCATGGGCCGAGGGGGTGTTGGGCGGTAGGAAGGTGTTTGCTGTAGGTACTACACTTTCGTAGCCGCCTGGACAGTACCTTGGATCGCGCTTCTGAGGAAGGAATAGGGAGACTGAAGACTAATAATGTGTGCCTATGCCACAAGCCGTGCCTGGCCGCCCGCGCTATAGGTCTTTCCAGGCAGACATTCGCGGCCTGTCCACCATCTGAGAAACATTGACGTTGTACAATACGATCTATAGTTTGTAATCGACTAGGCTCTTGTCTTCGACCTGCATGCCGATGGTCACGAGAGCGCTTTCGTCGGATGAGGCTGGCTTCCGTGCAGCTGCCTCCCCGCGGAAGCGTCACTGAGTGGCACTGATCGAAACTGCACAATCCTAAGCCACCCAATCAATGCCAGGGTTCTGCAGATGCGAGCCGTCCCGCTACCCGGCACTGAAATGAGTCTGAACAGGTCCTGGCGCCCAAAGAGTTCAGAAGCCAATCGCGCAAGGCATTTGCAGTGGAGCTGACATCATCGTTCATGATTCGACTTTGAATGAGCCCAAGCCAGGATGCAGGTTCTGAGGTAGCTCAACTGACCAATGCAACCAAAGCTGGAGCCGCGCGGTTCTGGCTGTGGCCTGCTCTCATACGCCGCCCCCAACCAATGCTTCAGGTTTTGTTTTAAGTAATGTGCCTATGGCAACACGGCTTCGCCGGCGGCAATGCACCCCCTCACTGACAGTCAAAAAGCATGTTCAACCCGTAAACCTCGCGCCCCCAGGGGGCCAGAGCCCAGCCCGTCGCGTCGACATCAGCAGAAGTGACAAGCCTGCACCACTTCTATTGCCACCCATTGACCCCTCAGCGTTATTGCCTCTGCCATCGCGACTGCGTCAGCCGCGTTTCGTCACGTCGTATTGTGATGAGATTCCTCGCCCTGGTGAGGAGCCTGCGCGGCTAGCAATACCGATGAGGCTCCCAGTGTGAGTCCACCGGTGGAGCCGACCGCGATTTCACTGGCCACTCAGAAGCCGACCAGTGGAACCGACCGCGTTTTCGTGCCCAATCGCCGTCGCCTGTTCCTGGCTTGACAGGGGAGCATCCAGCTCGTCCACGCAACGATGTCCACGACCGGCCGGCCTCCCGCAACCGGTCTCATAACAGCTCTTCGACTGACGCAGAGCAATTGCATCGCAATTACGGCACTACGGTAAATTAAAAAGATCTCCTTTCAAATTGTGGCTACTTATTATACCAGTGAGTATGTTTTGCCGGCTTTTGCACGTCTTTTGCGTCTTGCACCGCGCCTGTAAATTTGACACGTGGTAGCGCGCCGCAATGCGATTTCACCAAGCATAGGTTACCATTCCGACCAGGTTCTTTTATATCTTCAGCCCATGCTTTCATACGTTCGAGTGTATAGTGGACGACGATGTACTTTGGCAGACAGACCAAGTGCCGACCGTTGATTGCCCCGTGAAGTACCACTTTTCACCGCCTCCTATCGAGACCGTCGACGTGCGCTATTACCTTTTGAGGTGTGCAGGATGTTTTGAGGACAACAGACCGCACCGCTTCATCAACGCAAATGTATGGGACAACTATGGGGTGAAGCTTGCCTGCACACGACCAGACCGGTTCGAGGCACACGTCCGACGCAATTTGCGAAGGTTGTTGGACGGGATTGGGAAGGATGGCGTTCGACCATAGCTTCGTATCTCCTATGGGCAAGATGCGCGGAGCATTGATCCGGGGTGGTCGATGAATGATGCTATCGATCTTGCGTGGCCCTTATTCCGTATACTGGTGAAGGACACGCTGCGATGACCCAACGGAATGGGAGCTGAGGGCTCTGGAGCACGAGAAGGTGAGCACACTATCTGTCAACAATGAGATCGACTGTCTGCCAAGCCTTGCTATGCATGACGTCTTTCTGAGCTGCCGTCGAGGTCTCGACGGGCTGCCCAAGGCCGCTGTTGTCAAGAAGAGAAGCCAGACGCGTCAAGCTGGCCTGCCTCTGGGGCCATTCCTGTGGCATCCGGGCTTGGGGGGGGTGGGTGCTCGGGTCTGGAAGTACCTCACCTCCTGGGGCGTCTCGGGCGTCCTGCTGGTCGCGCTGCTGCCGTGGTTCGACAGGGTGTGGGAGAACTCGTTTGCTGGCGAGCCCGTCGACGACCTCGTCGTCACTGGCGTGTGGAGTGCTCGGGGCTGGGGTCTCGCTGGGCGCACTCAAAGTGATGGCAGTCATGACACTTGGGGAAGACTGGGAGCCTATTCAGCTGCAAGACAAGCTGTGTGCGCATATGAGCGACGACAATGGCATGGATACGATTTAGGAACGGAGCGTTGAAGTACATAATACGGTCTACAATACAACGGGAAGTCTGCCGAAGCCAAGAGAGACAGGAATGCATCTTCAGGGTGCACAAGGCGTCAAAGACACCTTTCCTGTGGGTGTTGATTTTGCCTTAGTGGTACAAATGTATGGTGCATCCTGCCGCACCGTCGCATCAGATATCGCCTTGGGATATTCTTCCAACCGCTGCGTCTGCCAGAATAGCCAGAGAAGAGGCACCATCCAAGACACGGGCATCACCTTCTTTCTCCACCTCACCTCGATCTTGTGTAGCTGCTCTGACAGGGTCGAACATGACCGTGGACGGCGCGCTTTGGCGGGATGAGCGAGGAACGTCTGTCACCCCATCTCTTGACCCCTTGAATGGCATGTGATGCGGCTTCAAGTGGCGCCTAGTTTTTGCTTTTCTGCGCCTCAGGGCCATTTTCCTGGCCATGCTGGCGGCTGGATTCGAGGCGCCAAGGAGCTCGTTTCGCCGATTGATCGCTTTGCTTTCGGCGATTGAAGGCCATGTGTCTCCCGCGAGTTCAAATGCACATTGGAGGCCTCTCGCGCGGCAATTGTCGCACATACCATCTTCTGCGTCCTGAAAGCCGGTGCATTCAAACTAGACAAATATCAGTCCGGGTTTGTATCGAGTCGTGGGCTTCTCACCATGCTTCTTCTGCAGCTATCGCACGCCACCGCCCCGCGCCGTGGCGTGCGCCGTGAGCGGTATGAGGCAGGCGTAAACAGCCGTGTATCAGCCATGCTGGAGCGTACAAGGGCGGCGGCGGACAACGTCTCCCCGGAGCCAGAAGGCACAGGCTTTTACTCTTGTCCTTGGCTTCAGACACACCAAGTAATGGCTAATCGAGTACTGTCGTGTCGTGAGGTGAGCAAGCTCATCTGTGGTAACTGTGCTGCTGGTAGGAAGAGCGAGATGAAGGAAGGACGCTGGAGAGAGCAAAGGTAGACGAGGGACGGATGGGAAGGCGATGGCAAGGCCCAGGTCAAGTTGCCTCGTTGGTCTGGGCGAACTGCAGAGGTCGCCTTGCTGTTGCGTCTCTGCCTGCCGCGTAGGCCATGCCGTTCAGTACGAACCAGTGGGCAGCGTGCTCCGGCGATGGGATGCAGCTAGGCTGCCAACCTCTCGCGACGCCATGCTCGAACGAGAAAAGCTTCAGCGCGGCAAGGAAAGCCTGCTGTCCCCATGGCGACACAGTTGATCGCGCTCCTGAGGGTCTCGCCCGTATCGGTTGGTCAAGCTTGCCGCCCACCGCCAGGGGCTGGGGCGATCGGGCTGGCGATATCCCACCCCTTGCCCCCAGCCTCACCGTCTTCATGCGACACCCCTCCATCAGGCAAACTCTTCCTGCATATCAGCCCCGACCTACAGTACTGGGGTCGTGGGTCCTGCCGTCCTGGACCAAGCCAAAACAGCGACATACGGCATCGAGCGGCGAAACCAGCCGGAATCTGATCCAATCTGAGAAAAGGCCGCACAAGGCCTGGCCGCCGATTGAACTGCAACCCATCCTCCTCTAACGTACGGTTTAACTGCCGGCCGTCGCGCCGCAAGTAGGCGCGGAAGGCAGTACCACGGAACAGCCGAGAATGGCTGCCGTGCTACGATTCTCCAACTTCTTGGCAGCAAACGAAGCCTCTCTTCCTGCTGTCTGCCAGTGAGCCGCATCAGCCCCAGAGCCTTACTTTTCGAACGAGTAGTCCACAGACACAGAGTAGCCGACCGGAATTGCTGTGGACGTGCATGTAGTTCGAACGTCGCTTGGGCCTCCCCGGGGCGCTTTAAGCCAAAATGGCCATTCTTGCCGTTTTGTGTCGAAGTGCAGGGCGTGTTCGAGATGTAGTACCCAAGGCCAAAACATCCGGGTTCTGATCTATTCCTGGGGAAAAGGGCCGACAAACGACTTCAACCTATTTTCGCACTCAACGTAGCTGCCTACTTTCGCCAAAGGCGACGCTTCGGCGTTCACAATCGGGCACTCCTACAGACATTTCTGGACGTTCGTCGTCTGTCCAGCGCCAGATTCGGCAGGTCCGCCATGATATTGATCGGAGTCCATATCGTCTATGCCCTCGTCGTACTCGCAGTTCTCCATTCCTTCGCTTCTCTCGCCATCTTCAGGCTCGCTCTCGTAGTTGCTGCTGGTTAGCCCATTTCACTCCGCCACTGGTGCTCCATGAAATAGTATACGCCCCAAACAGGGTCATTCCAAAGCATGCTGATGGCTCCTGCTTGTACTGTACTGCATACAATGTGCGGCAGGTAAGTTTCTTCGGGACCTGGCGAGGGAGTCTCCAGAATCGTATCCAAAAACAGATACACCGCTTCAAAAGACGGCGGCATTGCTTCTCCGCGTGGCTCGTCGCGACGAGTTCGAACGGGGCCTTGAAGGGGCGATCGGGAAATCTGCCTCGAAGCCAACGACGTATGGACACATCCGTTCGCGTACTGTATCGC
The DNA here is from genome assembly GCA_029168975.1 of Purpureocillium lavendulum. NCBI lineage: Eukaryota > Fungi > Ascomycota > Sordariomycetes > Hypocreales > Ophiocordycipitaceae > Purpureocillium > Purpureocillium lavendulum. The sequence continues at coordinate 50,326 of JAQHRD010000017.1, forward strand.
CACAACGGTACAACAGGCGATCAAGAAAGTGGACGATGGACTCGAGTCTGCACTCGTCCACCTGGGGACTTTCTATGGTGGCACCATCATACCAAGTCAAAAGTACCGGTCCCGAGTGGGCGGCTGGTAGCTCCGATAATGACACGAGAAAGTTGCGCCGCGCATGTCGAAACGTCTCCTCCCATCCTGTTCGCCGCATCCAGTTGATGCCGTTCAGAGCGACTGCTGAGCACGGGCCTAGGCCGGCGGGCATAGTCGGTTTTACTATGTCTCACCCCGCTTCTGGCTGCCTAAATTGTCTTGGACAGAATCCACGCAGCACACTCAAGGTCGGCGTGCATAGCGTAACTTCTCGCTCGTCGTGAACGTGGAGGAGATGGGTGGTGAATGTTTGCACAGCCGGCTGCACATTTGTGCGCCTCCTTCGCAAAGCATGGGACTGCTCAACCTTTCTGTTGGTTCTTCGTCAACCCCTTGCTCACAAATAAAACATGCCAAGGCTTTTAACGACTTGCGTTGTTGTCTTTCTCTCTTTTCACTTAGAAGCTACAAATGCTAGCAACCCAACAAAAGATCGAAACTGCATTGTCCTTGAGGTACTGCACCTTCAAGGTCTTCTCGTCCCGGGACGATAGATACGGGAGATCGCAACTAGCTGCCATGGGAACACGAGGTCTTGAGATAGTCCGTTTCCGTAAGCGGTACTACATTCGCCATCATAAGTATGACTCATACTATGACAGCCTCGGGAAACACATCGTCGCAAGCATCCCTGCTGACTCTGATCAATACCGGAGTATGTTGTACGCCTTCCCGTGTAGACCACGCCGCTAAAACCGTCTAGAGTGGCTCGAGTCAATGCGGAACCATTATGCATCCACGGAGCACGAGCTCGAAGATCAAGTCTACGAAATCCGTAACGGCCCCGAGCCCGACGAGCGGGACCATGGATTCGATGAGCTTCCAACTGAGATTCCAAAGCGACTGGACGACTGGTCCATTGAGTTTTTCTACATCATCAACCTCGACAGCGAAGTTCTCACAATGAACCACAGCATCCACTGGAAGCTGGACAACATCCCTCGCCAGGGGGACTTGTGGATGAAGGCCATCTCCGATAGCATCTACAAGGGTAAGCCTACCGTCTCTCTAGATATGTGCTCGGAAGAGCACATGGCTAGCCTGGCCTTGGAGCTCCCCCAGCCGGATCCGGTTATACCATTTGATGCTTGCCTCGCATCTCCAAAGACAACTATCAATGAAGCCTGGAGCGTTTTCCTCACACATGCTCTGGCCGAAATACTCGTCGCTTATTCCTTCGAGATCATCAACTTCGGGAGGGAGTGGAGCGCAGATTCGTTCCCTTTCCGGGAATTGATGTTTGCCGTCGTATCTGTTGCTGCTAATCAAGTTCGATTCTATGATTATCGGGGACAGCGGTGCCAAGGAGAATGCTGCCGTGCAGTTCGGTCCTCGATACCATCGTATGCCGAGGATCAGTGGGTTGGCGACAGCGTCCCTCTGCATTTTGGTTCAATGTCCCATCGGCCGGGCAAGCCCCCAGGGTCGTCACCGACGGAGACCATATACTGGGTGGAGGGTGTGGTGGTCAGCCTAGAGATGGTGCTCGACGGCAAGGCGGTGACCAAGGCGGTCGATTGGGCCATCCAGCAGGGTCGTGTCAACTTTCAAGTCGTCATCCTGTCGCTCTTTGAAGTGGTCTTTGTGGAGGTTGTACGTGGCGATGGCAACAAGCCTTTCGTTAAAGTCAGCGACGCAGTTGATCTCTCGCCTTTGCGTGCGGAGTACTGTGTGAGTACGCATCCACGAGAGCGCCCTGCGCTGAAAGGCGGGATGCATCCTCAGCCCCAGCATGGGCTGGTGGTTATGCAATCGAATTGCACCGCGACTGCACCTCGTCTCGAAGAGCATTTCCCGGGTCTTGCAGCGCTCGTCAATTTCTTCGATGTCGCCGCGACTCGCCGTGTTGCAACGAGTTCGCGAGGGATGTTTCCTTCAGAACTGTACGGAAGAATCCTGGACTTCGTCGATTACCGTACCTGGAAGGCATGTCTCACAGTCTCGACGGAGTTCCGTTTCTACTGCCTCCACAAGTACAGGGTAGACCCTGGACATCGGCTTGTGGCAGGGCCATTTGTGAGGTTAAGCAAGCGACCAACGAGGCGTTTGTCATTCGAGGTTGAGCTTCTTAATACGGGGAAGGTTGTTCCGATGATGCAGCATTTGTCCCGTCAGCATTTGTACCGTACCTCGACAGAAGGATGGGAGTGGAATCCGATCATCGGCGACGAACGCAAGGTGATCATGACGAATGTTACTATCCGGTTTGGACAGGTGGGAGATGCTTCACTGCATGACGGCGGCGATGAAGCAGAACTGCACCAAGATGGCAGTGGGATGCTGTCGTCAACGAGTAGCGGAATTGCGAGCGACGGGGGCTCGAGGGAGGACCTGCTGCGAATACCAAACCAATGAACCTCCCTTGTAAGTCGACTGGTGGAGCCGACCGCGAATTCGCTGACCACTCAGAAGCCGACTGGTGGAACCGACCGAGTTTTCGCGTCCAATCACTGTGGCCGGTTCCTGGCTTGACAGGGGAGCTTCCAGCTCATCCATGCGACGACGTCCACGACCAGCAGGCCTCTCACAATTTGATCTCATAACAGCTCATTGAACGTTGCAAGGGAATTGCATCGCATCTACGAGGCTAGAATAAGTCAAAAAAGATGTCCTTTCATAGCCTAGCTAGTTACTCTACTGATTCGTCTTTTGTTTCTAAGTTTTGCACGTCTTTTTCATCTTGCATCGCGCCTGGAAAATTGTCGTGTGGTAGCGCGCCGCGATGCGATTTGACCAAGTCCCACGCATCCAACCTCTATCCCTAACCCGAATCTCACTACAAATGTCTTCTCCAAGAACCTCCTTGCCGAGGCCTGGCTCGACTCAGCGGTGGTTTCCGTGTCGTAATCAATATCCGAGAGTGACAAGACGGGTGATGCGTGTTGGCTACTAACTGTGCGGAACCATGCAAGGTGGTGTTATCCATGCTTCTGTGGCTTGGCATCGAATAAAAACTACCCGACGACAGTCTTGAGCTTGCCGCTATACCTTTGGCCCGATGTGTCTTCGCACTCTTCGTAAGCGCCCAGGTCCATTCCGCCGGCACGCAAAGCGCACAGTCCAAAGTATCCAGCAACTGCACAGGCTTTGTAAGGGGCAAAGGGCGATATTTCATAGCGGATTCGGCGTTGCCGTCTAGCTTCAGGCGCACAAGTCGGTGCTGCGCAGACGAGCCAGTATATCATGACGTGGCCTAGGGACGACAGGTCCTATTATAAGTCTGCACAAGCGGGCAAACCACTTCTGGAACTTGTTCACGCCTTTCTGCGCTTTCTCCATACCCTGTGCTTACCGAGGTGGCGTGAACGCGGTCAGCATCTGCATTGAGAGCGAACCCACAGCGAGGGCACAATATCGCACGCTCTGGTTCGTTGTAGTGGAGACCAAGCACACGCAGCGTTTCAATGACTCCTGGTGTTGGCCTTGGAAGGCTCGTAGTCACCGGTTCGAGTTGACGTGGTGGTCCGGCCCATCATCGACTGGCGCAAGTTCTGAAGTGGCATTGTGACGCAGACGGCGACTCATCCTTCTTGGCCTAGCCACTCGTGGCTCAGGTGTTCATGCTACAGGTCTAAAAGCATGTCCATCGCGCCGTGATGGACCAGGGGGATCTTGTCATAGTCATCGCTCCTAAAAGGGGGCTTCATCTTCCTAGAGGACCTTCATTTACGAACTCTACAGGGGACTTGATAAATTCTACAGGCTACAATCAGTGGGAACGGGCCCCGTTCCCGGTGTACGCGGATGGAAAAACCGCAGATCCTGGAACGGGGTCCGTTCCGAGATGGCAAAACGACCGGGGGGGTGGCGGGGGGGTAGATTTCGCAATGTGATTGACCTCAGAAGCAGGAACGGGGCCCGTTCTAGGACGAAATACTAGAGAGGGGAAGGCACCAGCATAACATGTCTATACCCTCCGGTGAAATCCAGACAGGATTCTCGATGGTTTTTCTCTTAGGCGAAAACCTGCTTGTCCTTTTTGAGGTTCTCGACGAAATCGATCGATGTATCGAGCGGCTTGACTGGCAGTTCATAGGTTGAGGCTCAGACAATTTCGATGATCCGTCCTACACCAAACAAGTCTTTGTACTTGCACTATACCAATCAATCAACACGCCAACGCTCTTGATCGAGTCTGTCCATCTAGTCCAACCTTGCGAGCAGCGATCCCACAAGAGGGCCAGCCAATGCTCCACATTCCAACAGTAAAAGCTTGAAGGCATCGATCTTGTGGAGTGTCTCAACCTTGCAAGCAACGTAGTGAATGACCAGGTCCTTCAAAGCATCCGGATTATCCCTCGTAAAGCAGTACTCGATCAGCTGAACCGTCCCATCCAGGCTGTCAGTTGGTTGAATGTGTATTAGTGCATCATGGAGATAGAACAGAGACAGCTTCATCAGCCTCGGGATCTCATAACGATCGGCGAAGACGTATAATTTGGCGTGTGTAAGGAGGGTTCCTGTCAAGCCGATAGTGGATCCTTGTTTGCTTGGCAAATGACGGGCCTCGGGACAGTTGAAGGGAGGAGCCCGTTCGAAAGCAGCCCAGAGCGCCTCCCGTTTAGACGAGTATGCAATCTTTCCGCTCTTAGTCTTCTTCTTAGGTCGGAACGCCCACTCATCAACAGACATATCAACGCCCTCGTCCTTGCCATCGACTGATCCAGAACCGATATTGCCTCCGAGGTTGAGCATTGCAAAGCTCGCTGGGGCAGGGTATGCATTGTAATCGCCAGTGTAGGCAAACTCTGCAAAGTAGGCGAATGTATCGTCGTCGATGTCGTTCCACACTGCTGTTTTGCTTCGACTTTCGGCCATACCATTGTTGACCATTTTCTCTAACACGGGAGATTGCATGGCCACGAGTGCCACATGGATCGAGTATTCCTTCTGGTCGTCGCCGACAAGGAACCTGAACTGGTCGGAAGATACGATCCTTTCTTTGCGTCAGCGCAATAAGTTTTATTGTCGAACTCACTGCGGCGACGGACTCACTGCTGGAATGACATGGCGAACCTTATTCGAGGCGGAGATGAATGGCCTTCTTGATGCTCACTGGGATGTTCTGGAGTCGCGGGAGACCATCGTGAACAAGCCCCGCACTGGCAGGATCGGCCCGCCTCTTGTGAGTAACCCAGCTCTCGCTTCCCAAGCAATTTTAGGCACCGATGAAGCAACCTTTTGGATGCCTGAGTCGTGGCTTGCCCCGCAGCGTGCCGTCCCGTCTCTGGAGCAGGTAGCGTGAAGATAACGTGAGTGGGTCAAATTGATTGGTCGAACAGGCCATGCTGACAGACGCGTCCGCCACACCGTCGCGTTAATGTCGCGATAGGTGGTCACAATATGTGCCAGATCGGGTGTGTGTGTATTCGTTGTGCGTGTAAGCCACAGCACCTGTCCAAGTACTTCCATGCATGCAACCAAGTGAGTCCTAATCCTTATACCGAGTCACACTCCCCTTGTGCAACCTCGCTCCCTGACAGTTAATGTTGGATTCACGATGCAGCACTCGACTCACGATGGGGTTCCCGTAGTCAACGATGAGGCCAGAACTGTCGATTCTATTGCTTGAACCTCAAGTTCTTGTGGGTTCGGTCTGGGCGGGGGAGTCTGTCACTCTACCTTACGCCCAGCCACCAGCCACAGCATATCGTTATATCCACCTGCTCGCGCTCATGCATACGGCTAGCGCGCCCATCTAACAGTTAAGCATTTGTCTTCCACACACACCGCGCTCACCACATGTTTGCGCGCGCTCTCCGCGGCACAGCACCCCCACCAAGGCGGGTGTTGCGCGAGCAGGGTGAGCTCTCAACACCAAGCGAGGGTCCTCGTACCGGTGATACCGGCGACGGAGACCCACCGCCATATACGCCAGCACGGGAAGCGACCGCCAGAGACTCACCCGCCCTAGTCGACGAGCCTTCCACGAAGGATGATGTAGGCCCTGTCTCCCCAGTGAGCGGAACCTTAACATCCGGGGGTCCATGTATCGAAGGGCCGGCCGATTAAAAGCAGCCGACAGCGAGCCGAACTTGTCCGAGGCAGGCCAGAGGAGATCCGCGCAAAGCTGGCGCAAGCCGAGACCTTTCCCGCCGCGCGAGAACAGTCAGGCTACACAACCGATCATCCGCTAATTCGCTGCTTGCGCATGACGCTCCAAGGCCGCAGGATTGGCTGCCCTCTCTGTGCATTTTACGAATGGAGTTTTGGGGTTAATACTCACAAACTCAAGCATTGTCATCATCGAACGGAGTCCGACGATGCCCGAATCTGGCTCATTATGTTCAAGGGTTACCAGGCACGGGGCGGGGGTCCGGGCGCGCGATGCGAACACTGCCATTTCCCGGTGACGCTATGTTGGCGTACAATATACCGAGAAAAGATGGGTGCCAAATATGGCAACGCGAAGGAAGCCCGAGAGAATCATGTTTGGTACGACGAAGTACGATGTCTTTATCTCAAGGTCATCCAACGCTTCGGTGCAGCATTATCTCGCTTGGTGTCCGTTTAGGAGGAGGTATGAGCTGTCTTGGCGGCACTCCGTGGCTGCATTCATGGACTTTGTACCCATCGATGCGCACGAGCGTTGATTCGCCGCACGACAGGCAGTATTGTTGGCCTGTATGAAGCAGAGTCGAGTGACAGGCCAAGGATGTAGTTGTAGGGAGCCATGCCGAAGTGGCTAGATAGTGCAAAGACCCTCGTGTCGCAGCTTCCTCGGCTACGAATGGTTTCCTCTCATGACTTTCACCCCACAAGGTGCTTCATCCTCTCCTCTCCAGTGATGTCACATCGTACTATAATCGCCGAATGGTATCTCGGTCTAGCACTCGTCTTTGCGTCGTGAAGCGAGCTAAGAAGGGCAAAATCTTTGACGTCCCCACCTGACTGCCAGTCCCAAGCTGGACGAGAACCATAGCCACCACTCGAAAGAGTCGCAGTGATATAAAATGATTCTTCACCCGCAGCAGCTTCCGTTGGTTGTGGGCAGCGCTCCAGAGAGCAGGTCTAGCCAGCCGCATTACCATTCCCGAGCCAGGCTAGAGACACTCACTCTTTATGTACGTCGGGAACGACTTCCCGGCGCCGAGACACACCATGCTGCCCAGTACTCGGTCCATGTCGAGCCGGTCGCTGACCTAAATCCATGACATGTTCATCATCATACCATGATCCCTCGGCTTCCCCTATTAAGCTATGCATTGTCTTCTTCAGTGTCCTCAACGCCAATGGACTTTCTAAAGAGCGGGCTTCCATCCTTGTTCCAGCAGGTTGACGGCTGCACGTCCACAGTGGCCGTGCCGTACGCCATCCAGTTGACGGTGGTGCTCACGACGGTGCGTGTTGATGCAATTGCACTTGGCGTGCTCTTCCTGTATCGCAAGCACAGCGTCGACACTGACCTCTTCCCAGTCACGTGGCTGCTGCTCGGACGTGGCCCCGAGAAAGACAAGCCGCGCTCATCACGAGATGGGCGTGAGCATTCCCGTGTATAAATACAGCCGTATAAAGCCTATGACGCCGAGCACGGCGCAGAAACAAGCAGTGGCTTTCATATATCCTGCCGCCGATGTTTTATCGCACGGAACCGGTCGGAAATTGGTGCAGTCCAGTGGGCGTTGTGCCCATGGAATCGAGCCATCGGCCGCCCTCACCGTCCTTTTTGTAGACAGTCGCATTGTTGTTCTCGGAGTCCGATTGTGCACGATACTCGTTGATATGTATACAGTCGACCGTACGGGTCTCCATTCGACGTGACCGCGTGTTATATTGGCGACGAGTTAGCCATGCTCGGGAAGTACGCAACGGGCAGATTGCCCCTGTCCACTGTACTGTTTCGCACTACCAGCAGGAGGCGTATGCGATTCGGTGGATGACGGAGGTGTTGAGAATGCGTGGGTCATCTCCAGTTTCGAATCCCGTCGTTGCGCATCGGCGTCAGGATAAGTGAGAGAATCTTCCATGAGCGGCGTCAGCGGACATAATGGAAGAAAGTCGGTCTCTTGTTGTGGCCTCTCTTTACGCCCAGAACGTGTACGATCTGGGTTTCGCCTCGGTCGTTCTCCGATCGGTTCGGCAGGCCTGGTGTCGCGCCTTCGTTTGCGGTGACGCGCGAGCGCAATCGACTCTCCCTCATGGGGTCGCTTTGCCCGCCGCGACGACGTAACAACAGTTCGTGCCTCGCATTGCGCAGATTTTCTTCTCGCTCCTTGAAATAGCCGTTTGGCATAATCTTCCAGCGACCATGGTGCAGCGTCAGACTCGTCCGAATCGCTGCACGCTCCTTGAACCCGGTCATTGCCAGCCGAAGTTTGCATACATCTTGGGCCAGGGCCCACTGCCACAGCCGTAAGCTTGCGATGAAGCTTACGAACGAAGTCCTGATCTGGACCAGCAATGCTCGAAGATACTGTCGGCGTTGGCGGTGCTGTAATCAGATTCGAACCGTGGGTGGCAACGGGATCTGGAAGCGGCTGAACGATTTGTTAGTGCCGGCTGAATCGTCAATGAAGAGCGGCTGGACTCACTCCATGTTCCTTCTCGAAATGATTGGCAAGGCTTTGCCGCCAGGTGCGTGCGCTGCCCAGGTGGCCCATTCGGACTTCAGATTAGGCGGAGTTTCGTTTGGATGATGGGTGGAGTTAGGTCAAAGTGTCCGAAAATGGTTGTTTTGATCTCACGATGGGCGGGGCCCGGCAGGATTATTTTCCGGCCCTGACCCCGCTCGCACAGTCCATAGTCCAGGCAGTGCTGCAAACAAGGACTCGCGTTGCTTCACGGTTCAGTACTGCACCCACCAAGGCCAAAATGGATGCAGCAGAATGCTCGGATAGTCAAAGCACAAACGAAGACCCCACATTTCCCGGTTCGGATGCCGAAGAAGCAGCCATCATTGTCGTCCCTGAAAATGCGCAGGCGAGGCTCGCGTTCTCGGAAGTGGCAGAATGGCTTGGAGAGCAGAACCAGATGCCCTCCGTGCGCGAGGCCCAGGACATCGCACGAAAATGTATATGGGTAGCCCGATCCCAGAAGAAGGATCCCGAAGTAACAAGGCTGCTGCGTCACTTCGTCTCTGGCGCCTTATCATCTTCATCGCCAATGTCCTCTCCCCAACAAGAGCAGGCATCTCGCAGGACCAACAATCCGCCTGAACCTGTCGTGGAACTCTGGCACGGCTTCTACTACTTGACACTCGGTGAGCCGCCTCAACAACCATGGCGAGGGTGGACCGTTGGGAGTCTCCGGGTCCAACAGAGCTTGAATGACGTGGTACTCTGTTTGCGTTCTGATAACAACGCCATGTACGGCGTGCGCCCTCACCAGGCTCTTTTTCAGCTTCACATGACAGGACGTTTCTGTCTCCAGCAAATCTCCAAAAGCTCCGCGACCTACCTGGGTTCGAATCTGGTGTCCAGAGAACAGCACGTTCTGAATGAGCCCTCGATGATGGTGACGTTTGGAGCGCTCTCCTACCGTGTTCAGTACGCTCGATTCTCTCATTCGGAGAATTACCGTAGTCAACTGGTCAACTACCTGAAAGAACATTTGAAGACTCCAATCACTTCTGCTGACCTTTCTCTGACACCCACCCCGTCTGATATGGCAGGCATCAGAGTTGGCCAGTGGCACCTGACTACGGGTACCATCGGTTCAGGGGTTTCCGGAAGGGTGAGCATCGGGACGAACATCAGTGGCACGGTAGTGGCTCTAAAGCGAATGACAGTGGACAAAGGCAAGGTAGAAGTCCGGCCATTTCAGGAGAAGCTCGAAACCTTGTCCTCCTTGGTTGAAAGCCACAACGAGAACCGCATCCTACGGCTGGTCGAGGTGATTACAGACGACGCTCGCGGTGTCAACCGTACAGCGGACCTGTGGTTCGTCCTGACACCGGCAGTTGCGGACACTCTCTATTCCATATCTGTGAAAGGCCTGCTGGGAGATGGAAAGGACAGGTAAGGTGGCCTGCCTTAGTAACTGCATACCCTTTGCTGATTTCTTAGGCTTTCTCTAACGAAGGTTCTTCTTGTTGATATTCTTGGCGCGACCCACTTTTTGCATCGACATGGGTGGCTTCATGGGGATCTCAAACCAAACAACGTGGGTATTCGGACATGGAAACCCGAGACGAAAACGATCGTTTTACTTGATTTGGATGGTGCGGAACGACGTCCCTCTCCGGGAGGGCAACATCCAGCCATGCCGGGAACCGGCGGCACGGTTGGGTGGCTATCTCCTGAGCGAGAAATGACGGGGTACACAGAGAAGACCGACGTCTGGAGCATAGGCGTCATGGCTTTGTGGATGATAGAGGGCCACCATCCCTGGCGAACCAATGCGAATCCCTGGCGACCAGGCCCTCGCCACTATGGCTCACAGGCTCTATTTCATGCGATGTATCAGGAGGCATTGACAGGCTTGAATAACTGCACCGACGAAGGTAAGAACCGCCCTATCCTCCTCACTGTGGCAGGTTGCGATTATGGCCCACTGAATCAAGTCTCAAGCCTTGAAAGACGCTATTCTCGGTATGGTTCGACACCCATTCGCCGAACAGCAAAGTCAACGCCAGACCAGATTGTCAGCAGAAGAGGCCCTAGCAATGTTGTCTTCGCTAAGCGAAGACCAGCCACCGCACAAAAGGCAGAAGTACACTGCGGTTTGAATAGAGACCACCTGTTGCCTGTAGGCACAGCACTCGTACCTCCGGCTACGTTAGCCGATTGGCACATAGCCATTGAGCAGGTGCCTGTTTAGCTCAACTATCGTCTCGGTCTCTCGGCCTCGCGAAACAACCCTTCCGAGAGGAGCGGTGTAATGCTAGCGCGTTCGTTAAAGATAACCACATGACCATCGGGAAATTCGTCGCCGTCCGCCTCGGGCCGGTAGGGGTACGAAATCAGCACCGCAGGTATCTCGCATATACCGAGCCACCCGCAGAACTTCTTCCCAACAAGCGCGGTTATGGCATTCTCAAAGTGCAATCTGCGCGCGCGATCCGAGCCGGCGAGTTCGGAGGATCGAGGGCGGTTCCGGCTTTTAAATAGAAAGGCGGGGTCTGGACCACGCAGCCTCGCGACAGGGGTAGCGCTTCGGCAACCCTTGGCTCATGGCACGTGCACCACGGCAAGGAGAGCTTTCTGACCGGATGTCGGCGTCCGTTCGTTCAGCTGCAGGAGTGGCGCAATTCCGCTTCCCGAAGTGAGACTGTTGCATGGCGCAACGCAGCAGGCACGCACCAGTGCGGCCACGCACCACGAGCCGCTCCCCGATCATCACCGTCGCCGGGCATGGTAGCCGCTGCTAGATGATTGGACGCCGAATGATTTTCTGGACAAGGTTGACTGCTTCTCCGGTGGCGGCGGGTCGGGAGGCCTACCATTTTGCACCTCCTTTGTTGAATCCAACCCCTGCAGCCCGTTTGAGCCGCGGAGACTCAGCCGCGGCGCCTCGAACCAAAGTTCTGTCACAACACTAGGCCCCAGGTTGGCAGCGGCCTCACTTGGCTTGTACCAGCGCCAAGACACTCGTCGAGGGCAGACCAACAGTTCCAACGATGTGCTTCCTACTTGTCGGCATGTTATTACTGCCCTCGACGAGTAAAAATTGCAGTTCTACACTCAGAACTCCCCGGAAGTCCGGTCAGTATCTACACGGATGCTGGGTCTGAAACACCATCTGGGCCTCACGCGGCAGATGTGTTCCTGATCCCGGCCACAGTTGTCAGCAGGAGGTAAGCTGGGTCTGTCGAGCAGTGATGAAAGTCCGCTGAGCGTCACTTCTCATCTGAGAAAAGGCCAACATTGATTTCTGATGAGATAGCCATCAACTCTTGGGTGACAACCGTGGTGTACATATATGTCCAGCGTTTCATTCATGTAGTGAGATCATTGCGAAAACGGGCGTTCAGTTCGCTCTCGATTATGCCATTCGATTTATACCCACCGCTTGCTGCATAATGTCAGCAAAGGGCGCTGTCATAGTCAATTCCAGGCACCATTGGTGTATAACTATGCCCGAGCGCCTTACACGCGCGGACCGAAGCATCTCGTCCAAGAAAGGCCTTCTGATCCTCCTGAGCCTCGTAACGAAGCTTCAAGGAATCAACAAGTCCATCAACCTCCATGTCTAAATCTTGGTTCAGCTCTTCCTCGTCAAATGTATGCCCAATCGAAGAGAATTCAAAATCGATTAGTCGGAGGCGGCCATCCTCGCAGTGAAGCACATTCAAGACGCTGATATCTTCATGTTTGACACCAGCCCTTCCAACAGCTTCCAGCAATTTTCTGAGGTTGCCCCGTAAACCCTCCTCGTCCAGAGAAAGCGAAGGTCGATGAAGCAGCGCGGTCCCCCCTAAATCACAAAGGACCAGGGCCGGCGAGCCATCAATGCTGGCGAGACCATGGTAGTTTGGAACATGCCCGCAACTCTGCAGTGATCTCATCTCCTCGTAAAATTTGCGCTCATTTTCGAATCGCAGTTCCGAACTGTCGCCGTTCTCGCTGTCGCCCTCACTGTCACCCCCACAGTCACCCTTCTTCTTCAGTATGATTTTCCGTGGTAACACGTGGGAACTGTCCCCGTCGAGTGTCAAGCGAATGACGTTGGGGTAGTGGCGGCCAGCCAAGCGTATCGGGCCACCATTTCCCCGAAGCGTCTGGCCCTGGTACTGGAACTCATACTAAAGACATATTAACAACAGGCGAACACTTCGTCGGTGGCAGATCTCTTACCGTATCGGCGGCGTCCATGAACATGGCGATTCGAGGTCAGACAAGGGATGAGGACGACGAGAAAACACCCAAGCCGGGGCCATCGACCTCTATATATATAAACGAGCGGTCACGTGCACATTGTCTCAGCGACCCCGGCAGAGCCCAGTTGGGGAGCGGCTGAAAAGCGGGGCGAGGGTAACAGAGTAACAGCAATATGATTGGTCCCTACACAGATGCACGAGCTGCACTGCATCCTCACTCATATGACCTAAGCAGAGGGATAGAGTCACAGACCATCTCCCCAGCGGCGTCAAGCCACCATTCCCCTTCTGGGGTCTTCCAACACAACCGGCCGTTTTCGTCCGTGTCGCGATAGTATCCTTCCGGGTGCGTTCTCGACGCCTGCCCTCCTGGGAGTGGCCAAAGCGGCTCTCCACTATAGAATGCGCGGCCCATGGCTTGGTGTGAGCCTACTCGCGGCGCACTCCAGTTTAGGCTCTGCAGTCGGCGGATGCCTTGCTGCACGAACCTAAACAAAGCGTCTCGAAGGGGGTAGCCGTCCCAATCACCGTCGCAGCGTCGGAAAATCCAACAGTCAACCTCGCAAGTTTTCAGATCCGCCCTGTTAACTGCCTTGAATTGGACAAGCATCAGACAGTGGATATCGTAGCAAAACACTTGAGGACACTGGTATTGGAACGCGTAGCTGATCCGTTAGCATTAGCGACAGTACACCACTACATAGATGGAGAATATGGACTTACCCCCGTAGTTCGCGGGCGAGTTTATCTTGGGCTCTCTTCTTCTCAGGCGTGCCGGCCTCCCAATAGCGTCTGTCAATCAGATTCCGTTTGAACTCGCCTATCACAGCAATGTTTTCAGCCCACATCAGAGCTATATCAACCTTGTTCTGTACGTCTCCTGTAGTGGGGAAGGACCGTTCGTGGACTGCCGGGAAGTCTACGAACTTCGATAACACGGGAGATAAGATTTCCGCACGGAAGTATGAAGCGCCATCATCCTCATTTGACAATTCCCAGCGGGCCCTGCGATTAGGCCACTGAGAGGGCGCGTTTCGTTGCGTGATGTTATCGCTAAGTGTAGGAACCAGTGCGGCCCAGTCAGACCACGTAGGATTGGAAGCATCCGTCCACATGTACAGCTTTTGGACGCCTCTGTACTTGTCTGCCCATTTTTTGTCAGTATTTGAGGGATCGCGGAGGTTGGTGACAGGATTAAATGGATGTTGCAAAAGGATATCATTGGCAGAAGACATGGTGTTGTGGCTATCTTGGACCGATGGAGAAGCGAAGGCAGTATGTGCGTGTTGCTTCGAAATACCAGAGTCAATGAGTGCCCTTATATACGTATCTTAATACAAGGGCTTTCAAATCCGAATTATGTTGGTCTCTCGTTCAAGATCAAGTATATTTGCACCGACCTACTCCATGTGAACCTGATGGTTCGAGAATCTGGTTCGTATGCAGGCAAGTGGGTCACTTGAGGAGGTGGCGCTTCGGGAAACTGGCTTAGGTAACGGACCGCTCTCGTGTATATGTAGCGACCAACCCCACATTTCCGAGCCTTTAAACTCGCACTTTCCACTTCCACTTCCACTTTCCACTTTCCACTTTCCACTTTCCACTTTCCACTTTCCACTTTCCACTTTCCACTTTCCACTTTCCACTTTCCACTTTCCACTTTCCACTTTCCACTTTCCACTTTCCACTTTCCACTTTCCACTTTCCACTTTCCACTTTCCACTTTCCACTTTCCACTTTCCACTTTCCACTTTCCACTTTCCACTTTCCACTTTCTGCTCGCACGCCCACTCCCACTCCCACTCTCCTCTACAGAGCTGGCTTGGGTCGCGATTGGGCCTATTGTCCCATCCAATGGATGCTCTTATCGAGAACGTCGATGCAGAACGGCGCAAACTCGTTGCGTATGGATGCCCCAGCGAAAAGCAATCTGCCCGTTTCGACAAAGTTGTCAAATATCTCAACCCAACGACCAGCGAGTTGCCTCCGACGACCAAAGGCAGACGGAATGCGACACGAGCCCTGTTGACGTCAATACTGAGTGGCGTGGGCCATGAGGTGTTATTACTATGCATATTTGCTATTCCAGGTACAAGAATGTCGACTATAGACTCCCACGAGTTTATCCAAGCTCTTCGAACGTGGTGGTCGCGTATCGACAAATTTCCGGTACTTGTTTCATCTCTGAGCAATATTCGGATTCGCATTAAAGAGCTTAAGCTTGACTGCAGCCAAGGTTCGTAAACTCTCAAAAGTAGGCCTTGAAGTACCACTAAAGGCAGCAGCATCATCACCTGCTCCAAGGTCGTCGAGGTCGCGAGCCACGAACTTGCCTGAAACCCCTGCACTGGAAGCCGCCCGGGTCGACAAGCACCACCGTGTTGTGGCATCGTCGCTCCTCAATAACGCAGACATATTTGGTGAAATCCAGCCAAGCCCAAGCGACATTGGGCACCCCCTTGCACTTCCGGCGCAGTCCCATGCTCTGGAAGAGAGCTTCTCTGCGCCCGACAATGCCCTCGACGAGTTCGTGACGGAACAAAACACGCGCGGGAGTGCACATACAGCTTCGGATGAGCAAAGTAAGCCAGCCGCCCTCGTCCGGTCGCAAAAAAAGTCTGACAGTGCCATAGCGCCATTATATTATGCTGTTTACAAGTTGGATCCCATGGACGCAATCCAAGCGCTATCGTCCGATCCCGCCGATTGCGCCGTGCGTCTTACAGTTCCCCTTGTGGACGGTCGTCAGCCGTTCGCGACGTTCCATGTGCCTTTGTCTCTGGCAAGCGCTTTTATGAAGAGATGCGAAAAGATGACCGATTTTTCTAAGGAGCCGGAACGCCCGCAGAAAGTTCGCGCACCAGGCTAAACCGGCTACGACCCGCGGTGAGGATCTCAAGGCCAACAGACCAGCGGACAAAGACGAATTTCCCCTGAAACTCCAGCCCGACCATATCCAAGAACTTGTCGGCCTCCCATATATGTACCGCGCCAAAATCTTTGTTGTTTCGAACGTCGAATATGACTGCTACGGTAGTGTCGTCGGGTGTAAATCTTTGGAGATCGCTATACGTCTCCCACGGGGACATCTGGCATTTCGTTCCGAGCTTTGACATGTCAGTGTTGACGCACACGAAGGGAGCAAAGTGTGCCATACGAGGGCCTCGCATTTTGACTTCAGTGCATCGTCGTCGGAGGCTTGAACACATATCTTCTCCATGGCTCTCTGGAGAGCGAGGGTTGCTAAGGCTTGCCCACAGCTGTATTGGATGCATGGTGTTAGTGGACTATCGGAGTCGAGAAGAGTTGGAATCGGCGACGTACCAACGCCGGGTGAAGGGAGTAAGGTATTGTGTTGCGGGCGCAGTGTGCGGGGTCAGTCGAAACACATCCCTTGCAGAGACTCTTACTCTTCGGCTAAACTTCGGAGATTGGTACGGCAGATAGACACCACACCCAACCTGTACACAACCCCATCACACGCGTCCATGTCCATTTCCACTTTCCACTTTCCACTTTCCACTTTCCACTTTCCACTTTCCACTTTCCACTTTCCACTTTCCACTTTCCACTTTCCACTTTCCACTTTCCACTTTCTAGTTCCCACTTCCCACTTTTCCATTTTCCATCTCCTGCTAACATCGCCGACTTCTTCAAACCGCGCCCTTGTGCAGATCGTGAAAGAACTGGAGTGTGCTCCAGACCGGACGCACTAGCCATATACGGCTAGCCGATAATCCTCATGCCCTGCCTGGGCAAACTCCGTGGTTTGAAGTGTAGGGGCCAGCGTACAAGCTCCTTGCATGTGTTGATACCTCAGGATAGAGAAGCCGTCCAATGTTGCCGCTGCCGCAATTCTTTGCATTAATGTGCCCGTAAACCACTCTCCTTTAAAATATGGCGCTCATATCGCTGTTATCATGTCTGCGATTTCATACCCTACCGTCCTTCGAGAAGGGCCCTTGTCCCGCAGCGTTGAAGGCCAATCGTAAAGCTCCAGGTGCTGATGTTGGTAGTGGGATGCATATGAAGAACGACTACAGAGCGACTCGTATGGCCCCATGCGCCTGGCTACGTGCAAGTCGGCAAGTCGGCGGCGAACTTCCCTTGACTCGTAGGATTCGTGTCATTGGCCCGGTGTCACCTCGGACGCCCCTGTACTATTGCCTTCCCAGTCATGCACAACCAGTGGTACTGCCACGGGAGAGGCAGTGTGCTGACGTTGGTATGCTTCTATTATTGGGTACCTAACATATCTGGCCTCGCGATGTCGTTTCGCCGTTCTGCATATGGAGATAACACGGCTCTCTTTTTATTTAAATTGGCATGACTCCCATTGAAACCCCTTCATGAAGATTGATCTCCTCCTTGCCTTAGGTACCTCCCCAAAAGCTCTTTGCACAGTATGGAAATACTAGTGAACCTCATTGCCGTTACACTTGTGACGCTTCATGGCTTGCTGTTCACATCTGTTCTACTTTCGAAGACCATCAAAACACAACAAGAGGTGGCAAAAGGCGTTGGCGGGATAGGCGCAAGGTCTGTCTTCTACTTCTGGATTACTCGAATGGGACTGGAGTTTACATCAGTGATCGGCTCGGTAATCATGACGTGGGTATTCTACAGCTGGAAAAGACCTGATGCTGCCGAAATCGCAAGCTGTTGGGCACTTATTGTTGGGGTCTTCTGCATGATGATTGAAGAGGTGCGTTCTCGGGATTCGCTTGGGTCTTCATCTCTAAACACACCATAGGTATTCAAGCTGATTCAGTTTGTCCTGGAACACCGCTTATGGTGGTGTACATCTTTTACACCCTCTTTGGCCTTGCTCCTCTGGAGCCAGGCAATAACGTCCACGACGACATCAAAATATCTCCTCCTAGTCGCTGTGGTTATCCATCGAGTTCTGTGTTCGGTGCTTTTCCTATGGGTTCCCTTGAACAGGGCGAACGCGTTGATCAAGGCAAGGCACCTCGTTGTCCCTCAGCAGTTGCTTCTGCTTCTCCTACTTCCCACGTTATGCTTCATGGAAATGATTCATGCCGAGATCGTGAGTGCCGCTTATCCGTATGCGCCCGAGAAATGGCTGATCAGAATTAGTACCTATACATCGTATTCATCATATCGAAAGCCGTCATGGAGTGGAAGAATATAACTCACAATGTCCTCGGGTTACCGAGACTTCGTCAACTTAGCACGCACGACGCTGAAAACGCAACATGGCCCCGGTAAGCCCCGGCACAGTGTGAACCCGTGGCTGGATTCTCCTCCAGGCCTCGGCGCGGTTCAAGGATTTTTCTGACCCCTCGACTACCGCTGATCGGCCTATAGAATGCATGCTGGTATCCGGAGTGGTATTCCAGCGGCATGTGCTTTTCCTGCGCGAGATGGAATTGAGAGACAAAGGAACCTGATGATGAGAGGCGTATTGTACCGTTCCACTGGTATTCCGAGCTGGACCGACTTACAAGAGCCGACTCCTGCTATGGACGAAAACTATCTGGAGGGTCCGGAAGAAGCTGTGAAACTCGCTGACGGCCACTGCATGGAATGATTTCATCAATGGCCTCGGAGCAAATGATTGGTACGGTACAGTACAGTCAACACTGCATTATCGTAATCTTGCCATGACTCCGGTCGGCCACTTGCTGTGTATTTCAGCCCTATATCTCGCATTGTAATACCGGTCATATTTCGTGCTTCACCGCCGGCCACTATTCGCGCAACACCCGACAGTCCCACCTCCAGCTAGCGATCGAATGAGATCCAACGAGGCCGATTACCGTCACCACCCGAGCAATGGCAACGCTTTCCACCAGCAACGCCGAAGAACAGCTGTCTTTCTCTGGGTGATGTCAATGCGATTAGGATAGCCCTAACCCTTACTCAAGCTTCAAGTCTGTTGCACCACTAAGAGGCAATGCATCCACCTGAAGGCTGAGTTCTGCCTGCTTCCAGGAAGACAAACCTGTGCAGCGGCTGTCATCAGAGCGTGAGCTCACTGTTTTAAAGGACAGCAGGCAGCATTGACATTTGTCCAGTCGTGCACTGTCGAGACCTCCGTCATTGTAAACCGACTCGGGGCTACTATTGAAGAGCGAGCATGCGCTGCGTCGCAAATACGACCACATTGAGTGAGGGCCTTGTCGCGCAATGCGACTTTGTTCTATTAATCTCGGCGGTTGAGTACATGATCTCCGCATATGAAAGGACTAAAACTCCCAGCATCAACTTGCGACTTCGAACAAAAACAGGGTCGTTATCCATCGCCGTCTGTATCTAAACGTCCGGATATGCACGGTTATTTAACTCAAGCCCAAGCGCGTCAGCTAAAATCCTCGCATACAGGTCATCCCTGGCTTCGTGATGATCATTGGAACCGTCCAAAACGGGTATCACGCTCTGCCCAGTGGGCATGCCATGGCTGAAAGAATTCCCGAAGTTGGCAGTGTCCAAGAGCGCATTATTCGCAGCCAACTTGCTGCGTCTATTGAGCTGGCCCAGAACCGTGTTCTTCTTGCGACGAGCAGAGGAATAAGGAGGGCGGCCGACGTCCGTTGGTTTGCCATTAGCGGTGCAGCGCTTGAAGTGGGTTTTAAGAGTATCCTTCCTCGTGAAATTCTTCAAGCAAAGCTTGCACATTGGACGTTGCCGTCCCGTATCTGCGGACAGTCAATGTTGCTCCACGGCACAGGCGAGGTAGGGATGGCACTAACGTTGCAAGGAGTGACGTTTCAGATGTTTTAGTCTCTTGCACTTTCTGCTGCAATCTGAACAATGGTACGGGCGGTCCGCATCCGGCGCGGGAGTCATGTCATCCTTCGATACGACTTCAGCGCTATTCGGTGGCCCGCGTTCATCCTGAATGGCCACAACTCGAGTCGGCTGGTACCTGCCCGGGAGGCAAGGACCACATGGCATTGCTGGGCCGGGGTCATTATACGAGTATGGCCCGAGGTGATTCATGGTGCTGCCCAGTGGCTTGGAGAGCCAAGTGTGAGTGTCGGGGCGACTGTCGGGCGCGACTGCAAAAGGGTTAAGATGCAACATGGCGATAGTATCGGGCAGTACCATAAAGATGCTGCTTTCGTAGCTCGGTGGACAAGCAGCCATAGTTTGTTCCATGACGGATACGGAGTGGCTGAATGATGGCCAAGGCTATTCGTGTTGATTGGGCGGGTGCAGTTCTCGTCTTAAGAGGCGGTTGAGGCTCTCGGTGTCTACGTGTGACGGGCCAGTGCCCGGCGATGTGGATCCGGCTTTGCCGGTCCGCAGCTCCGGACCCTTGTCGCTCCACTGAGCGCAAGTGGGCCTACTCCTGAGTACAGCTTGCAGCCCCGAGCTGCGAGCTGTCCACTTCCCCTTTTGCTCCTTAGCTTTAGATAGACAACACGAAGGCACCTGCTTGTTGAACAAACTCCAGTCCAGCCCCTTACACTACGAGATATATCCGAAGCCGACAGTGTTCTCGATTATATTCAAAATCGTGCAACTGCCTCAGGGTTCAGCCAAAGTCCCATGGACGCGGAGTGAGTACCCGCAGATACGTGGCTCAGACCGCGAGGTTTTACCTGCCCAGACGTGAGTTGGCGGGCGCAAGGCTGCGCGGAGTGGCGAAGCGTAGCTTGCCCCGCTCCTACGGTGATTTTTCTGCACATTTGCAGCCCTACTGCATTCGAAGCAACGGCTAGCACCCCCATGTTCCTAATCGTCACTCTTCGACCTTCGTCCTTCTTCGTCCTTCTTCGGTACTCTTCGGCCCTCCTCATCCCTCCTCACCCTGGGCCGAGTTCAGCGGCGGCTTCAACTTGACGAGCCAAAATGTGGGGCGCTATTTTCAGCTGAGTTCCAAGACGTCCAGTCCCGCTAGCGCAACACGGGAGCTCAAACAGACCAGTGTGTAACGCCCCACCAGATCCTTAGGACCAGGGTGTGCTTAATGTAGGTCTATGGACGAGAGCGCCAAGGGCGCTATCTTGCAACATGGGCGAAGGAGGCTTGTCCAACAGCCGCCCCAGCCCATTCGATCGGTGAGTGCACAAGCAGCACATGAGCTCGCGCAGTGGCTAGCATACCTCGTCCCCTGCTGCCTGGAAGTCCAGGCGGTGTCCCCAATGGTTTGCGGCAGCTGGTCTTAATAACTCGATGGGCGTTGGTCAGGGGTGTCGGACTTAGTCTCCTAGCATTCGTGCCAACCGGGAGGCTCATAGCCAAGCATTTCGTCCCGCCAGCAGAGAGTCAAGCCGCCCCGTCACAGCTAGATATCGCTAGATGGAGGGGGTGTAAGTGTAGTAGAAAGTGAGGCTTACCTCCAACCCCCTGATATTACCGCGCGCCTTCCCCTTGCCCCTGACACGGACAGCGGTGGGTTGGCTGGAGCGGCTGATGCGCGAGACACTTGGCAACGCATTGGGCTAACACGACGTACCGCCATCATGGCGCGAGGGAGTCGTTGATGTGTGGATGCGTTCCCCGATCGAGCAACGCGGCAGCCAACACGGTGTCTGCCGTCCGTTGCTTGCTCGCAGGAGTCAATAGCGATGACCAAGGTGGACCGTGGACCATCCTAGCTCAACCCGCCCCTGATATGTATCTGGCTGACGCATCCGACACAATCGCCGACACATGCGACAACTACAACAGCAGTTTTGGCGACCACTACAAGCCCTTTCAGCACTTCGAGCATTCAGAATCTACCGCACAGCACTCCTTTCTTTCTTCCACTCATCATGTCGACGCCCAGCACAGCGCAGCTGCAGCTTGTCGCACCTGCGGCTCGCCTCGCGGAGCCAGGCACGGCTTGGGACCCGAAAGTTGATACCCTGGGGAAGGTCGCAGTCATTGTCATTGACGCGGAATGCCATCGTGGTCTCGGCCACTCCTATCGACTTCCTACGGAGGAACAGCTGATGGGACCCGGCGGCGAGAATGATCGGATCGAAGGTGTCACATTCAGCCGTGAGGGTCCCGATGGTGTTTTGGCTCGCCAATGCCTCTCATGCCTGCTCAAAACAGTGTATGCCGAGCCGGACCGCATCGGGCGCCGTCTGAGGACGAATGTGGGAGATGCAGGTGAGACGGAGGGCCCCGACAGCGGCTTCTACGCCTATGCTGCTCGTTATTGGCACATCCACCTATCCCGGGTACCGTGGCCAGACCAAACTCTGGTGGAAAGGGCAGGGGTATTCTTACGCTCCCTACAGTTCGCCTACTGGGCAGAGTACTCCTGTGTTGACATCGGAGACTTCCAAAACATCAGATCTGCCCTGTTGGAGTTGGCGAAGTGGTCTCGCAGACTACCCCGGACGATGAGGACCCTCCTGCACTTGGACGACTACTTTGAGACATCATACAAGACCTTGAACCAGGCGTACAAGGAAGCGAACTGCGACAAAGTTCTAGAATGGTTAGCCCTCATGCGGCTAGGCTTCTACTTATATGATACAGGAAGGATTGCCGAGATGAAAAAGATTCGCGTCCAGGTTGCAAATGGACTTTCCAGCTTGCTTGGGCCGCGCCATTCCCTAACGCTACGAGCGAGATCGGACGCGGTGTATGCCCTCCTGTTTGAAGGCGAGGTCGAAAAGGCGCATAGCCTGTACGTCAACATTGCCAATGACCAGAAGAGTATCACACCCAATATCGAGCTGCACAACCTGTTTTTTACCCTCTTGCACCAAGGGCAAGCTGAATTTCTCATGGGTCGCAACGCCGAGGCACTTGAGACGCTTGTATCTGCCTTGAATGGTTTTCGGAACACCCTGGGTCCGAAAAGCTATGGGTTTCTCGCTACACAGCTATGGATCGCCCTAGTAAACGCCTCTCTCGGACACCTTGAGCAGTCACTCAACACAATGAAGTATGTCCGCAAGACACGCGAGGAGCAGTACGGACCAGACGACTCATTCGCAGTCACGACATGCATCTTCATCGGAGATCTGTACCGGATATTACGGAAGAAGGAGGACGCCCTGGCCAATCTCGGACGTGGGTTGCGGTATCGTAGGCCTTTCGAGCCAACATGCCAGCTTTTGACCTTGGATCCGGCTATCAATTTAGTCATGGCCTACCGGGACTTTGGAATGAACGACAAGGCAGAGGCGCTTGTGGACGAGCTCAATGCATATGATAAGCTTGAGGGTGAAGATTACTTCGTGCGATTGTGCCAAGTCAAGTACTTTGAATCCCTCCTTCTATTTGATAGCGGGGAGACGAACCGTGCGATCAATCTGCTGCAAGATCTGCTGAACAAGACAGATCGGAAGCAGAACAACAGAACATTACTGTGGGTCAGGCTGGACCTGGCGTTCATGCTGAGGTACAGGCGCCGAGAAGGGGACGACGATGCTGCCGTGTCGCTCTTTCACGGCATCGTTACTGAGGCTAGGCACGCCAGCCCAGGTAGTGAACCAGATCCACCGCGACTACTCGAGATTGCAGAAAAGGCTCTCAGGCTGGTCCGCGCTGGGAATGCCAGGGGAGCCAAGCTCTTCCTGGGAATAGAGGGGCTTTCGTGGGCGCGAGATAGTGACCTGTGGCGTCATGTCGGGGTACCGGCAGCGGATACGACCTGCATGTGCCCTCCACGAGAGATGGGCAATGGCGATGAGTGTGATTCAAGCTGGATACAACCTCTTGAATAATGGTCTGGAGGGGATTCTAAAGTTTGCGTTCAGGTTTACTTTGTTTAAGAGCAGCAGAGAGACACCACGGCCTGTTCAACTAACCGGCGGCGTTGAGCACCGGGCCTTCAATGTTCACTCAAGAGTTTGGTCGAAAGCGGACGAGCAAGCAGCTAGCATGGCCTTGCGAATACAGCCTGATACTCCCGGGCATGCGTGTCTATCTTTTGCTTAAGTCGCTCGCCGCCCCCCGCCCCCGGAAATTCATGGCGCTCCCATCCCGGAGCCGCCGTTGGGGCCGGCGCCAAACACCGAGGACGACGACTTCGCATCCCGCGGCCAGAAACTCGGGCAGGTGATGAATCCATGATGGAGACAAGCAAGGGATGGAATTTCTTGGCATACGGGCGCGCGGCTCGGCATTTGTACATGGCTCAAAGAGACGAGCAGGCAAGATTTGCGCGCGCATAGTCGAACGCAACCAGATACCCCATTAACTGTACTACAGCGGCACATACCACCAGAACGTGAAAGATCAAATGAGAGCCCCATAAGT
Organism: Purpureocillium lavendulum; assembly: GCA_029168975.1. NCBI lineage: Eukaryota > Fungi > Ascomycota > Sordariomycetes > Hypocreales > Ophiocordycipitaceae > Purpureocillium > Purpureocillium lavendulum. Next base: position 74,402 of record JAQHRD010000017.1, read on the forward strand.
CAAATTTGCCAGGATATCGACTTTCGGGGAACCTTGTCTTCAGCACATGTGTCAGAGCCAGTTTCTCTCTGGTGCGAGCTCGGGAGACCTACTGCATAAAACGAAGTTCCACATAGGAGGCAGCCTGCTTTTAACAGAGTATAGGGGAGAGCTTTTCTCATCATCTGTGACATGCCGAACGCATTGAGTCCATGGATCAAGGGCACAATGCCAGAAAGGCCCAGCCCCACGAACATCAATGCTCGGAAAAGGCGATATCTTGGGCCCTGGAACTTGGGATGCATCGTCATGACGGTAGTCAACATCCCAAATGCGCCAATCTATCAATATAACAATGAAGAGTGTTAAACCCAAACATAAAATCTTAGGCGGGACAAAAAGACTGTGTATATGGAACGAACTAACCATAGACCAGTAGATCTTGCGTGGCAGAGGTTCACACCAGAAAACCACGTAAATTCCCAAGACAAGGTCGCCCAGTACAAAGACAACTACACCCAGCATGTCAAGTTGCAGCAAAACACGTTCCATGCGTCGGGAGTGATTCATGAAAGTATGATACGTCGCTGATAGAGACAGGCATGTGACAGCCGTCAACATGAAGATAGAGAAAACGATGACATCGGTGCCGGTGACCCCGGATCTGCTGGTGAGGTACTTTTGGATATACCACTCGCCGAGCAGGAAGAAAACGGCCGGGATGAGATGGGAATAGATGTTCAGCGACTCGTTGTGGACATACAACCAACTGCATAGCGAAGCGTGAGCCGAAGCTGAGATGGGCCGGTAGCCATGTAAGATGCACTGATTAGATTCGCTTCGGAACCATTTCGGCATCTCATCCAGCGAGAGGAGAACTGGGCGTCCGGTCCAGCCGGCCTCACATGGGTTGTGGTCGATGGATTGCATGTCACACCGTTTGTGCGGTTCTGGTAGCTGCGGGTGAAGAACTCGAAGACGGGGAGCGGATGCCATTTGCTGTCGTGTCTAACGCTAGTGTAATGAGGGGAGGTCAGACTTTGAGAGTAAGTGGAAATGCAAGATGGTTCTTTTGTAAGCGCTGTTCATAACACCTTTTCATGGCTAATTATATCGGCATCCGGAGGATTGCATCTACATGCATTACGGGAGCAAGTTGCAAAACGTCATTGCCGGATGTCCTGTCCTGAGGCTTCTTGTACGACCAAGTAAACCGGTAAGGAGCCAGATGTCTATCACTTGGAGCTGCACCAATCTTCTCGCAGCCCTGCGCAATTTGATGATGCTGCTGAAGCTCCTCCCCAGATTCGAAAGTCTTGCCACATCTAACGCAAGCGCGGGGCCAGTGCTGTCTGACTAAATGCTACTTGACGTCGCCGATTCTTGATACGGGGGCATCTACACAAGCCCTGTTCTTGTTCCGTATACTCTGCCGCGAATAGACAGATGAAAGGCAGTCGTGCAGCTTTCCTTTGGCTCCGGACAGAGGGAAGACGGCCCGCGTCTGACCGAGCGTCTAAATGTACTGACGAAGAGTACACCGAGACCATATCCGAATCACAGCTTGACGTTGCTACGTCAAAGGCTACTTGGCGATGAGCATCCCGGTACGCTCGCAATCAGACACAGCCTTGCGCAGGTCCTTATTGGCGAAAGAAAATATCAGGAGGCAGAGAAATTACATCATGAGAACTTTGCATTGAGTTGACAGGTACTCGGGAGTAGGTATCCCAACACGCTCATGATTGTGAAAGCAACCTTGTAGCTGTTCTCTTTGTCAATCGCGGGAAGGATGAAGATGTCGGGGCGATGAATCGAGAGGGGTTACGACGCGTCTGGATGTGCTTGGCAGTAAGCACCCCTGAGAAAGTAGAGAGTAGTATATCGCATTTTCCGGGCCAAATAGGGGTTACCAATCGCCATCGTATCACATGTATAGCCAAACTGCTCCCACACCGAGTTGTCCACCTAACCCGTCCACTATCATCAAGTCTCAAAGATACAAGTTTGTGGCCAGTCAATGGCACGTCGCCAAAGGGTATCCGGCTCGAGTCAGAAAGATGTGGCACTTCTTTTGCTCCTGTGAACACTGTACAAGTTTGCCCGTCAGTACAAGTCAACCTAGTCAGGAGGCCGCGTGCTCTATGTTCATACCGGCGCTCCGTGACGACAAGAGACTTCTACCGTATACCGCCTCACCTGCCACGAGCCCGACTCCTTGTTATGTCTCGTCTCAATGCCGAATTGCTCATACTCGCACGTCTGGGTCCCAGAGACACAAGTCTTCAAATGTTAGAAGATTTGCTCCGTCCTTTTGTCTGTCTTGTTTTCAGCCGCCATACATACCGCCTCGCCCATACCCTTTATGTTGTGGTCTCGGACCCAGTCTCGTGCGTCTCTCTCCGTGGGAAACTCTTGACCCGCTACCTTGGCGTCGGCAAGGAACTTTGGAGCTGTACTGGTGTTTTCCGCGATGCAAGCTCCGCAGAGAAGCGTTGCTAAAACTAATACAACTCGGTGGTTCATTGTCCCATGCGCAGCAAGGAGTCTTCCGGGGGGGATTCTTCAGCGGCGCGATTTCAGTTGTTGCAGGTACAGTAACAGGCGCATGTCAGTTGCTGCTACAGTAGTACGGTTCTGCTCTCCGATGGGAAGATATGGCCGTTATTTGATATGTCGCGCAATGTCACATGGCCTTGAGCATGAGCAGCTGGAGCACCAGACAGTCTCGTGCCCAGGTGCACGGTTATAACGCCGGCCATTGACAAGTTGACCCAGTGTTGCTTACCGCCGAATGAGGCATAATTCACGCTCCCCTGATAACAGTCTTATCCTTGTCGAGCTGTTCGCAGTTCGATTGTGCGGTCAATTTGCAGGCCAATCGATCACGCTTTCGCCTCTGGGGTCCGACTGGGACCTTAACTCTTCATCAACGAATTACTAAGTTGCTTCGAATACGCCGGCAGACGAAGCCGCCGTGTAACCCCTCGGCGATCGGGACATGCGTAGGGGCCAGATGAATTTCTTCACTCTTAAGAAAGAACCAAGGTTTGCAAATAAACTTATTCGGATTACAGGGCCGTTTGCAATGTGGTGGCTGAACATGGACTGCATGTGTTCGGCACATAGTCGGCGTTCGGTGATATTCGTCCGAAGCGGCTATTCTCCAGCGCTGATAGAGGGATTCTTGTTCCACAGATTCCTCCAAGTCAGATAGGTCAGCACCGTGTGCTATGCGAGCCTTTAGAACACGTCCCCTCCTACACATTCTGCTCGCTCCTGTATGTACTTCAGCTCTCGACGGATATTCACCAGCGGCCCAGCACTTCTGTAACACAGTTACTTGACCCCCGCCTCAGCGTTGGTATTCCAGGCTGCCGCGGAGAAGAGTCCTCAGAGTATTTTACATCGACCCTGTGCGCTCTCTTGTCGCGAACGCCTGCTTGGTCATCTCGACGGAAGGTGCCTCTCACCCTTGCCCATCACCTTGATGAATCTGGACGGAGTCATTCATCGTCGTCAGTATGAGGCGCGTTGTTCCCCTGGTAGGGGTCAAGAACAGGGCCGGAGTAATCGTTAAATGCCTCGTGATTACTTGCATCGCCCTTGGATTGAGAAGTTTGCATTTACATCCACTCCCCTATAATCTTACAGCGTCATCAGAAGATGGCTCTTTTTTCGGAGGTATGCTACTGAATAAACCAATCAACACCACTGTGAGTGGACTGGTCTTCTATGGCCGTAAGGATAGGGTCTCTTGTCTACGTTGCTATATTGAGGTAAGTTCCTTTTGCTGATGCGACTTGCTGCTGCGACAGGCAACGCACGACACTCTTTACTTCGCCCCTGCCTCTCCCACTAAAACCCCATTTCCACCACCTAGACTGAGGGGATTGCGAGCTCAGAAAACTTCTAGCGTAATTTGGTTGCAAATGGAGGCTGGCTTGATGAAGTTCTCTGGGTAGTCAATACGTCTAATGAAGATGACCTCCGTTACCTTCACGAGATCATCGAGAGAAATCCGGCTGTTCATCGCAAACTGCTCATCCCTGGTGAGAAGCTACAGACGTACACGTATTACAAGGCCTGGCAGCGGCTAGACCGCGGAAAATATTACGTGAAGATAGACGACGACATTGTGAGTTTACACTCTCGCGCCTGGAATAGAACAGCCACAACGACCTGTCGCTCTGTGGCATGTGTTATACTGAGAGCTAACAAGTAATCTTCGTTGCCAGGTATGGATGGCTGACGACGCGATTCCTCGTATCGTCATGCGAAAGCTCCAGCATCCCGAAGACTTGGTCGTATCGGCAAATATCATCAACAACCCGCCTCTCGGGTTCATGCACTACCATATGGGGGCCTTGCACCCATACTTCCCTGAGATCGATTTTCCTGATTACCAAGAAAAGGCCCAGACGTCATGGAAGCCATCGCAGGACCCTTCATGGGACGGCCTTGCGAACTACACTTGGCCACTTGACAGACCGGCGCCGCACCAGAACCATAGATGGCTTCGCGTCGAGGACGAAAACATGATGAGCCAAACGCCGGCGGCCCAGTTAAAGTACGAGGTCTGGGGTCCCAGCTACGAGAGCTGGGCCATCGCCGCCCAGATGCACTACTCGTTACTCGAGAACATCGAAAGTGATAAGCTTGACTTGTATAAGTTCGATTCTTGGGACATGCATGGAGACCGCATACGTATCAACTTCATGTGCTTTTACGCTGATGACATTTTGGACACGGAGGTGGAGAAGTGGCCCAGAGATAGAGGCGACGAGGATATGGTTGTTCTCGACCTTCCCAAGAAGTTGAACCGCTGTAGGTGTACCACCAATACTTTCACGTCTTTCTCGTTGCTAAAGAACTCATCAAGCCATCACGGTGGAGGGGACAGCGCTGGGTGCGCATTTCCAATACTGGGACCAAGGAGGGCTCAGCGACACAGACCTGTTGAGTCGATATCAATGGCTCGCAGACGAGCGCGCCTGTTAGCCAGATACGCATAATTGAGACAGCATTCACCGTGTCTGAGCGGTCTTCCTGAGACTTCCCCAACCTCTCAGAGGTGCTGAGAGCCAGAGCTAGCTTTAGTCATACTTGACACGAAGGCTGAACTAGTCTCTCAGATTGGAGGTAGCCGGCAGAAGTCGTGACTTGGTCGTCCGCCCAGTCCATATGCTTAACTTGCGCAATGGACCAACACCGACGGTTGCAAGTCGTGAAACAGCGACTAGACGTTGGCAGCACGCGGACATCCCACCCAACGAGACTGCGATTAGCAGTGTATGGTACGTAATCCTCAGCCAGGGGCGCCTCAATCCTGCCGAAAATTGGCGGCATAAACGATTTGAGGACTAGTGGAATGTTTGTCATCTAGAAAGCGTATATTGAGTAGTATTCCATAGTTTCTGACTAGCATCTACGCTTGTGAATCTTGTTTGGCTGCTAGAACACCTGCATGCCCCGTTGGCCATCTAGGATAGAGACCAAGTCAAGCACGCTTGTAGCGCTACTGACGTCAACAATTGATGATTGAAGCCTTGCTTTACTGCTATGAGGGCGGTTATTTTAAATTTTTATAAGCCATTAGCAAGGGTCATACATACTTGGCTTCTAACTTGATAGTTCTGAAGCAATTTGCGGCATCGGAGACCGCGCTCTCGGACAAGCTCACTGAGTCACTAGACGCTCATCACGTAAGTACCAAAAGCGGTGTAGCGATCGCTGTTACACGCACAGGTTGGCGATCACTACAACCAGCCTGTCCCGGGGATTGATCGCAGCGATGTTTAATCTTGTCGTGAGCTCCCGGGCAGACGGCACCCAACTTGCGCCATTTGCAGCATCGACAACCCAGAGAACGACGTCAGCGTCACCATTCGCTGCGTCAAGTAGATTTCGTCAACGAAATGAGAAGCGTCAGGGGTGTGGTCACGTACCTTCAACTCGATATCCGCCAGAGGGGGCATCGAAGCGTTTAACGGCCGTGTTCTCCTCCTCGGCCGTGTTCTCCTCCAGGATGGACAAGAGCTTGGTGAAGTCACGGGTCCTCGCATGCTGAAACGTTTCAATCAGCAACGTGTTGGGAGTGCACTGTTTAACGTTAGCTATTGGGAGTGCTTTGGGTCGCCATTGAGACATACATGGTAGATGATGGATCCGATAAGAGTTCGTGAAGCTGACTCTTCGAGACCAAGGACGGCTATTGTCTTCTCCATTCTCGTCTTGGGCGATTGCAATTAGTCGGACCGTCCGTGTACTGGAGAGTGACCTTGATTCTGCATCACTTGTTGCGGAAGTTTGACATTGCCCAGCTACAGTACTGTACCGCAAGATGCTTCGATCGCAGGATGTGAGGGGCTGGCTGTCTCATTACTCTCTTGCGCACAAAACGCCAACCTGGTCGCATTCTCCAGGGCTAGTTTTGGCTCTCATCATCCCACCCCCCCGGGCTCAAAAATCGCTCACAGCTTGAACCCGCTTCCTACAGGGATCAAGTGATGCGCCGAGAACGGTTTTCAGCAATCACCAGCACAGCGATGGCAATGCAAAGCTGCTGTACAGTTCTCCTGATGTATTGCGGTGCTGCTAGCTTCCCAGCCCTGGGCGCTTCCTACAACGCGGTTGCGACGACGGAGAAGGCGCAGCCGGCTTACCGACTTAACCCTAATAGAACCGCTTTGCACTAACCTAAACGCAATCTACCTGAAAGCTAGCAATTTCCTTTGCGGGGACTACACAAGGCTAACACAACAGACCAAGGCGTGACCCTACTCCACATGTTATTACTAGAAACGCATAGAAATAATTCGTCGACGCTCTTTAAGTACAGAGATCCACAAGCACATAAAGTCGTGGCATTGCCTGCTGCGGCATTATACTTGTCTTGAGCGGCCTTGTACAGGTCAAAACAACTGCTTGGCACTGGTGTTGCTACAGGAGACTCTTGTGGCGGAGACGTCGGCAGGTTGAGGGACGTTACCGGGGTTCGCACTCCTTCCATTATATATGGTGATGAGTCATACATGGTAGTTTGTGTTGCCGTGACAAGGTTGCTGGACAATGAAAACCCTAGGTGGGTTCCGATGATGAATGTGAATGCTGTGACAAAGCCGAGATATTTCATTGCGGTGCCGGCGTTGTTCGCAATAAGGCACGTATATGGTACAAGGTCGATGACATGCGACCATCCCAGATAAGTATCCCCAGATCCTGTGCGGTAATGACTCTTATGTATGGCAATTTGAGTGGAAGCAGATGTTGGCAGATGGGCCGATAAAAGCGTATACACCATAATATAATCACACGACGCAACTCCATCAAGCCACTTCTGTGCTACAGTATAATTGACGCTAAATGTGTCGCAAGTATTGCACACCGCAAAAGCAAAGCCTCAAGACTAAAGCATCGATGGGCAACAGTCGGGCAAGGCTGTGCAGTCCTTGTTGTTGCGAATCGGCCTGCCTCTCTGGCGCTCTTTGGCCAATGAGCCGCGAGATTGCTGGCTGCCCTCCCCTACATCCCTCGAGTCTCTGCTGCCTCCAGCGTCGGCGCTGAGGTAACTGTAAGTGGGTTCCAACTGTCCATCATACTGCTAGACAATGGTCAATATAAAGCCGCTCATTCATGTAAAACACTTACAGCACTTGTTGCCTGCCATCGGCGGCGAGAGGTTCAGTCGGCCTGGCTTGCCTGCCCTGACTTAGATGCAATTGGATCGGTATGAATTACCGGTCATGATGCAGGTCTCAGATTAAGAGTTCGAGACCCTATCGTTGCTGAAATAGACGGTGACCTTCTACCCGGTCGCCAGTTGCTTATGCATTAATGATGTGCGACAGGTGACTTCTTGATCAATGGCAAGTCGTTGCATGGCCCGCCCGCCATGCATATTTCCCGATACCGTGAAGGTTGCCAATTGGATCGTCCTCTGGCATACCACATAACAGACAACGTCATCTCTCGGCCACCATAACTGTCTCCGATTCTATTTTAGCGGCGAATCCTAGACCAAGACTAGCACCGACCAAAGTGGTTTACATGCAGTACGTTGACCCTTCACGCCGCCATGGAGCGGCGAAATGCGTACGAGAGCGCTTGCAGGGCGTCTCTATTCTGACGCATATCTCGAGAGTGAGGGCGCCCAGCAGCCAGAGCCTCAGCACCTCCTGTCAGATCAGATCCTTCACCTGCCATCATCAAGTTCCCTTAAGGGACCTATGGGTTTTTGCCCCTTGTCTGCTAGGCAGATGCCACATATACGCCGCACAAATAACACACGGCAACTGAAGCCTTGATCCTGCCATATTGTAGCGTGTTCAATTGCTGCTCTTATATTGTTGCTATCAAGATCTTGAAGCCCTGCCCTAAGTCGGTCTCCTAGGTTGAAATGAATCCCTGGTGAAACGTACTATCTCTTGGGACACTGGGGGATGCAGCTCCTTGAGCATATTTATGCCATCATTTAGCTGCCCCACGATGGCGTACACCTGACATAGCCGAACCGCCGCGCCTCGATTGAGGCGGCCAGCCCGGACGGCGTCCCAGGCTGCATTCTTGGCGCGGTCGTGGTCCCCCGTCGCAAGATATGCACAAACTAGTTTGCTCAGAGAGTCTGGTGACGAGGAGTCTAGCGGAACGATGTCGAAAAGAATGGCACTCGCCGAAAGGCGCCTGCGAGACCTGACTTCACTGAGGCAGTACTCCCACTGATAGAAGAACCGCAGCAACTTCATACCCCTCAATCGTGCAGATGCGTCATCCAGAAAGGTGGCCACGCATCTGCTATACTGCATTTGCTTGAACTCGTCGGACGGTGTGTGGTTTTCAGCCCAAACTTCCTGTATCTCCAGGGATATAAGAGTGGGAGGCAGCACCTCAAGAATGACTGCGTCGCGCATATGTATAGGGCTCTCAAATAGGAAAGCACTGGGGATCCGGAGATGCTTGAGGTGTTGGAGTAGTAACAGGTTTGGCAGTAATCGCGGACCGCCACGATTGTTCAAACTTCGTACGTAGCAGCTATCGATCGTAAGGCGCTCGAGAGTGTTGGCTAACGATGGAAGAGCATTGTTGAGATGATCCACCCAGTCAAAGTCCACTGAAAACCGGACGCAAGCGAGGCGAATATGCAGCTCTCGGAGCTTCAGTGTGCTTCTGAACAAGCCTTGCCAGCAACAATTTTCCATGTGCACGAACGACAATTGCAGGCTCTCGACCTTCTCCATGACCGAGATCATGTTCGTGTCACACAAGCGGATTTTAGTTCGGCCGAAACATGTCGCGTTTGCCAGTTGCAATCGTTTGATTCCAGCTTCTGGACCCGTCGCGGATGGCGTCCAATACTCAAAGGGATCCTGGGTGGCCCCCATTACCAAATCCAGCTCTGAGAGCATGGGAAATAATGTTGAGTCCTTTGGCTGCTTGTCCTTCAAGATCAAGTTGAAGATCTTTCGAGCCCGTTCATCTCCAAAGAGTGGTTGATTCAGATGCAGTGACCTTAGGTTGCGAAGCCCGATGAGGATCAGAGCCAATATCACTGACGCTATGGCGGGGCTGTGTTTTGTGGCACGCATGATTGCACTGATTCCGTCGTCGAGAAATACTGGCCTATCTGCGTTCTCCATCGTCAATCTTTGCCAGCTGTAGTTCTGGAAGACAACGTGACAAGGCCGTTCGTCAAGTATTCCGGTTATGGCGAAGTGGTGGACGTAGAGTCGCCGCTCCGGGCAGTGATAGAGGGCATTGAGGAATGATGTCGCCGACTGCCCATTCCCAAGGCTGACCCAGCGGTACAGCCACTTTGTCGCCACACGATACATGAATCCGCAGGTTTGTGCCAGATTGTTGAGGTCCCTCCATGCCCATCGCACCTTCTCCATCTGTAGGAGAGTGTTTGAAACGTCTTCGTAATCCTCGTTGCTCTTGTATGGCCAATTGATTTCAATCGGCTCCGACAAAGATTTGGCAATAAGACGCCAGAGGTCCTCTCCCACCTCCCATGGCTGCAACTTCTGCGGCACGTCTGTGACTGCTTTGCCGATAGGCTCACCAGTCGGCCCCGCGCATTCTGGTGGTGTCTCCGCCTGCTCAGTCTCGGGCGGGGGTCGGTCGATTCGTCGTCGCTTAGATCTTGAGATGCGGTTCTGCCCCTTGCGCTTTCCGCCCACAGGGGCCGGGAGGGCTGCTGCGCGTCGCTTTGTGGTCATCGTAGTCAAATTGGCGACGTCCACTCCTCAGCTGCCGTGGATAATGTGGTCCAGCGTCGATGCGATACACGGGCTCGGAGGGAAGTTGGAGAAGGAGGAGACGGAGAGGATGGGCCAGGAGAAGAGAGGCACTGACAAGGGAGGATGTGTCACACCCCTTTGGTAGCCTAGAATAGTCAGCTAAAGAGCATCAGGCAGACATGCGGCCCCCAAGCATTGGCAATCTTCTGGTCACCAACCCCGTGGGATATTCGCCACCTTCCTCGGGAGGGCAGAAGGTTCTCGCTCGCGTTCAACCCCTGCAGCCAGACTGGCCATTGTGGGGCATCAGGGTACTCGTTTCAGCATGGCCCCAACAGATGCGGCTAGGAGCGCGACAAGTGCGGGAATCCCTCGCACAAGTAGCTCCCAGGGGTGGCCACAGAGTGACCCTCAGTACCGTGGAGCGATCGTAACTTCCCCTGCCCTGCACATACAGGCTGGGTACCAGGAGGCAATCGCGCTCCATCGGCGTCCAGCCGAAGGTACCTGCTATCCCGGGATGAGGAAACAACGCTAATGGATGGAGCCACCTCCTGACCCATGGCTGCATAATGTGGAGGTTTACGGCCAGCGGGCGTGGACATGCACACTGGTGCCTGTCATAGCACGCAATATCGCCCAGAACGCACCTAAGGCTGCCGGAATTCAGCTTTTGTTCGCTGTCATTTGGGTCCATGAGTCGCCGGGTATCCTCATGTTTCTTATTGTCACCTCGCAACTCAAGGCTTTGGTTGGGCTGGCTATCTGACACACCTCGTGGCTGGATCATGGGTCACTTGTCGGGGCACGAAGATGCAAAACTGTCTCCAGGTCTGGTGGTGGATGGTGGCACGGGAGTGGCGTGCATCATGCCTCTCCTATCGGCATCTTGCTGTTGCTGCAACTCAACTCAACAACCCCGAAAGGAGCAGCATGCCCTGGCCTGGCAAGTACTCAGTGCAGCTATCGTCCCTTCCCTTTCTTTCCCCAATGCCTATCTATAGACGGAACATTATTAACGTACGTTGCCGCCGTCGCTGCTGATGTGGCTGCCCGTTGCCCACCTATCTCGGCCGTTGCAACATTAGTTCCCGCTTCCGAGATTGGCTTTCTCATCTGCCTTGGCCTTCAACTGCCCAAATTCCTGGATCAGGGCGATCCGTCACCGGCGGCGGCCTCACTGCTTGGCGCCGGAACCGGCAACGGCTCCGAGTTCGATGGAGCCCCCATACCGGGCCTGGCGGCCTGCACGCCAACAAGCCTGCAGGATTATCAGCCGTCCCCGCCTGTGCCACCCGTCTCCGGGCACAATGGCCGAACGTGCCCCTGCAGCCTGACTCTCTTGACCATCCCGATCCATCTTTGGCCGCAAGGCTGCGTTGGGGAGGGAGGGTGTGGAGGGCTAGTGCGCCACATGTCACAGTAAATCAGGTTTGGGAGACGCAGCTAAACCCAGAACCTGGACGGAGCAACGAACCACGCGGTGGGCAGACCCCTTGCGCGATACTGTCCGCCAGGACATTGCTGCCAGGTGCAAGAACCAGTCCAACCTCGGCTCCTTCAAGACCCAGGTCCGCGGAGGCCTACCGAGTCCCCCTCCCGTTGATATCGCCGACATTGAAGGGGCCTTTAGAGTGTCACAATACGAAGTCCCAGGTAATCACTCACGCCATCCCGACGTGTCATGTTATCATCACGTCAAGAGGTCCTGTGGTGATGACTGGACACGCGTAGTTCACCCCTCCAGCCCGACTTCTAGGGCACCAGTGTCGGCAGACCAGCCAGGAAGCGGCCCGTCTCTGGTGCTTCGGTCGCAGTGGACTGCTCTGACGGACTGACCCGGCATGAGGATCCCGAGGACCAAATCCGAGTGCTATCAGCGTCGCAGCAATACGGAGCCCCGCTCGCCACCAGCCTCGGCGGCCCAGCTCCGCGGTTCTCACCCAATCCGGGCCGTAGCTGTGCGTTGTGCGCATGAAGTGAATGATTGCTGTCTTTGTCCGGGTCGAATGTCGCGCCGTGACGCGAGTACTTCATCAATGAGTGTTTGAATGCCTGGGCGATTTGCGTCCGCGGCCTGTTAGGTTGCCCAAGCCGAGTAGTCGTCAGTGAATGCTATGGGTCCGCCTGTCGCCTTGACCCTTCGCTGGACCAAGTCCCCGTGGAAGAAGAGATGGAGTATTGGCGACAGTGGTGACTCTTGCGATAAGCCAGCTCGGGCGAACTGCGTGAGGTTCTGGCTCGTGTCCGTTGACGATGGTCGAAGCCGTTGGCGCAGAGCAAAAGGCGTCGATCCATCTCACTAGTCTCACTGGTATCCCTTGGCCGTCATCTCGAGTCCTTGCACACCCCGTTGGACGCGCCTTTGACGGAGCGTGGTGGCGCGCTCAGGGCGTAGGGTTGTCCACCGACGCTCCGTCCGAGAGGATCCCACAAAACACATACACCAATGTAATCAACAGTTCGTGCTGATCATTGTCAACATTGACCCCCTCGGGTAACCGCTGAATCCAGCGCGTATCCAACACCCTTCATTTCCGTGGGGAGACCTGGCAGGCACGGATGCGCTAGCCAGATTCGAACCTAGTGAAGCAGGCCCGCTTGTTGTTGTCGGCCGGAAAGAAGCCCTGGACTTAAAAAGCCGGTGGGTCATTATTGTGGCGCACTATCCCGGACAGCCGGGCCCTCCAGCGGTCCGTGTGCAAAGGATCGTGCGGCAATGTGCCCACTGCGGGTCTCACGTCCGGCCAATCAACATCCTCCCCGTTGCAGCCAAATGATACATGGCCAATTTCCAGGCAAGTGGGGAACCGTCCACGACACGCGTCTGCCACAAACCTTGGCTTGTCTTCGGCACGGTTGCACGGGAAGGTATCAACGCGCAGCCACGGTGTGAGATCATGGCCGCAGTCAATGGTTCGGGCGCCACTCTAACCGTATCGATACACCGCAAACGGCAAGTGCCGACCTCTGCCATTGGATAAGTATCAGTAGCTCACCCTCAGGGCGTCAGGTTTGTGTTGTCCATCTACATGCGCCCACAGTCACACCGTGTATTCACGTCCACGAGTATTCTCGGTGCACGCCTCGTCTAGGTCTTTTCTCGTGACTATACTCGTGCATCGTTGGCGCGCATGTGTTCCTCCAGATTCAATGCTGCTGGAAAACACCATCTCGCACATTCGTTGGAACACAACTCCAATGACGCAATGCGCGACAACGCGGTGCCACCTCCACAACAGAGCAATGTCATTGCGCGCAGTCGACTTGCAAAGTGAGTTGTGTCGACGGAATGGGGAGGAAGAGTGATTGCGGAGACTGACAAGCACACGGGAAGATCTACAATTCCGGACAACAATGACCTGCGCCTGTCGAGAATATCCAAACAGTACAAACTCACGACGCCGAACTGCCCCACACCAAAACATGGAAGTCAAGTGGCAGATAACGAGTTTTCAAACAAATCGTCATATGCCCTCGCTACTGGCATCCGCAGCCGTGCTTCGGCTTCCGGGAACGATGCTTCCGGATACAATGGGAGCACACCCTTGGCAATTGATGGATGCATACCATTCTTGAAAGCCGTTATGTCCCTCCTTGAAGCTGCAAGTCGGAGCACTGCTATGGGCTCAGAAACAGCTATCCGGAGGGGGCCAGAGGAAGAGAGCGGGAAGGAAAGATGTGCCAATCCTGGACGGGATACAACGGCTAAGGCCCGAACCGGACATATCCAAAACGACAATGAGACCCTTCCACCCATAACTTCCCCTTCGCGATATCACGACGGTTCCCAGGGTATTCGGCCGTACGAGAATGAGATTTTGATCTGGGAAATCCTGCAAGTATTGTCAGACATCTCACACCAGGTTGCCTATCGGTGTACGATTCCTGCAAAACGATCATCTCTCGAAGAAGCCGGATATGGCCCTCAAGACGAAACTTCTCGCAATGATTTCCGAGCGAAAGGGTGTCCATCAGAGCATGATGAGCTCGAACGGTGAGAAAGCACTATAGCGGCACAAAACACATGCTTATGATCTTAAGTAGGTCACAGGAATTTGGTCCAGGGACCCTGTCCGCTCGGCTGAAAGTCATCTTTGGATCCATTGCAGTATATAGTCAGGCAGTCTTGAAGCACCTGATACGTACTGGCGCATTCAATTTGGCCTCGAACGAGCTCGTTCAGTCGCTCCAGGATGCTTGTAACATCGCAGAGACGGAACCCAGAAGCGGCCCAGCCATTCCACCACGCTCAAAGTTGCAGTTGCAGATGCTCATGCAAAAAGCAGAACAACTCTGGAAACAATGGCCAGAGGGCAAGAAATTGCTTCTCACTGTGGGCAAACAAGATTATTCTTTGGTCCGTCGACTGGGGTGGGGATCGTTCGGCGTTGTCTTCGAGGCCCACACGAAGGACAAGGGAGTTGTTGCCATCAAATTTGTAGGTTTCGCTCGCGAAGCTCGACAATTCATCTAACAATGTTCAGGAACCTTACAACAGAAACAGGCATATCAGTCTGAAAAGTGAACTTCGGGTATACCAAGCGCTCAACTGTACGCCTTATCCCTGAGTTACGTGCGTTGCGGAAAGCAGCTAAAGAAGCCGTGACAGTACCATGCCATGGTTATGATCAAAACGTCCTCGGTCATGGGCATGTAGCGTTAGTCATTGACCGACACGGTCCATCATTGGACTGCATACATGAACACTGGGGTCGCGAATTCTCCACAAAGGCTCTGGCGTTGGTGATGAAGTTGCTGGCAAGTTTTTGATTCAACCGGAGTAAGAACCGCTGTTGACTCTGCCTAGGTCGGCGCGCTAGGGGATTTCCACAAGCGCGGACTTCTGCATCGCGATATTAAGCCGCCGAATATCTTAGTCCCAAGTCGATGGAGCAGTACCACTGGTCTTTGCCTCGTTGATTTTGGCCTTTCCGTGGCTTACGTAGACGAGACAGGAAAGCACAACCCCTTTCGGCCGGGGGTGCCAAAAGAAGGAACACCACGCTACACACCCCCAGAAGGAGCCGTACAATCCCGCCTACAAGATTTGGTAATGGCACTCTATACTGGAGTCTCCCTCGCTAAACCTTTGCCGTGGCAAGGTCTGAAGGCACCACAAGGCGTATCGAAGAGGAAGATAATTGATCAGAAAAAAAGGGAAACGGATGTGAGTGATCTTGTTGATGGGATAGACCCTGACCTTGCGAGGGCGTTCAAATATTGCTTGGAGCATACTGCCGCGCTGCCATTTGATCAGAGGCCGGAGTATGAAAAGCTTCAGGACGAGTTTGACAAAGTTGTCTGTCAGTCTAAAAACGGTGACGGGCAGCTGGACGACGGTGACAAGCAACTTAGCTGGCTAAAAGCCGCTCTGGCAGGACGCCAAACTGGTCCTTGCCCTCGCTGTCAAGCGGCGGATGAAGCCTGCTCGCTAGCTGTGTGCATTGGGGGACAATGACTTCGGTGCGCCACGAGACCGCCGTAGTGGGGTCTCATTGTGGACCGGTGATGTATCTTTACGCGGCCATTTGTAATACAGATTAGTGTTTGGACGTTGATGCGCGGCGACAGCACCCCAGGAGTCTGGTCGAAGCTTCGGGGACCGGAAGCGTGCTCACTTATCGGACAATCTCGTCTGAACTTGCCCTAGCATGGCGCCGGTATTGCACCACGGAAGAAGACACTCGCCTCCTACTGCACATGACCGGTGTATCTGTAGCGTTACCATACTTCTATAGCCAAAGAACACATCCTTTGAACTTGGTAAGCCGGACGCTAACGGCGGCAAAGAGCCCCCTCCCATGAAAGGAGGGCCAGGCATGTGCGATTAGCGGGCAGTCCGGCCTTCCACCGACGCCTTGTGTGTCCTCAACTCGGATTCGGTTCCTTGCGTGAGCTGCAGTTCAGTGGGTTTTGAGACATGAAACGTGGGCTCGCAGCGTCTCTATCAGCCGCCAGACTCGTCCACGCCTTGCTTTCATTCGTTGGTGCTTCAGATTGGCGTCAGAAACCACGTACACAGTCCGAAAGTCCAACGGTTCCCCGGAGCAACACTCGTCCAACGAGCCGCATCTGCAGCCCTGCTGCCTGCCTGCAGGATTCGTATTTTTTGTCATTGCGTCGAATGTCGGAACCGGAACGTATGTCAGTCCGCTGCTGGTCCTATGGAGGATATCTGACGTTTACCTTAAATTCCCCGGCCGCACCTGTGATGCGCAAAGTGGTGGACACATCGTACGAGGCGTGGGAATGGTTGGTCATCGGGTGCGATAGCCGTTGTCCCACAGTACACGTTCGCCACATGCAGACCGGGGCATTCCGGATTGCTGCGGATCGCCCACCCAGAATTGCCAATGCCGGTTCGCCTGTCGCAATGCCGGGAGACGGCTGCGACAAAGGGTCGAACAGCCAGGCAGCCGAATTGACAGAAATGAACCACAAAGCGGATTGTGACGTGTCTAATGTTCCTGGAGGATGACATCATCGATCTTTATTGACTACAGCGACAAGCCGAAAGACATTGCCCAAACAAATGAAGTTAAACAATAAAGTCACGAACGTGAGTCAGCCCCCAGTGGCCGTAGTGATGCCAGACGTACGAGATACGGCCTTAACAAGTCGCCTCCAACGCTTCTGCTAGTCTTAGCGCGTCTTGTCTTAGCTCACCTTGTCTCCATCCTCCGGCTCGTACCTACCGTGCGATGAGGGTCTATCATTTCCGACTTTTGCATGCCTCGAATTTGACCAAGCACTTGGCCCTTGGAGTCGTTGGCAGGCCGTTCTGATCTGCGACGTTGAAGTTGGGTGGCCGGTTTAAACAGGTTTGTCCTGTGATGATAACGGAGTTGGTTGTAGCGCGTGGGGCTGTTCGGTTCCGTCGCCGTTTCGGAACAGTCTTCAACGTCGACAGATTTTTGGTACCTGTGATGTGTGCTCCCCTCAATAGGAAGCTTGCCTTGTCCCGTGAGGTCGAGTCGGCAGGTCTCGAAGCGGCAAGTCCTGCTTTATCAGTCACATGTCGCTGACAACCATGGGTTGCAACAACCTGTCCTGATATGGGTTTTGCGAACATACCCATCTTGGGGCAATTCGAAACGGTCTCGACTGGCGCCCAAGGCTTGCGAGGCTTCGCATTATCGCTCCCTCTTAGTCCTCAGGTAACACGAAGCCAGGTGATTCTTGCGGCCATTAGAATTTGACAAGAGAAGCATCAACGTTGAGAGCACAAACCTTGAGCTGCTGAGAATGCGCGAAATTGAGTCCACAGTGAGGGAAGGTGCAAGCAAATAATGCAACACTCTGGAACGGAGCCATGTCGCAGTATCTTGCCAGGACGCGAATATCGTTGTCTTATTTCGAAATTCGAGTGGCTTTGGCTTTAGAGTCGGAACAGGCGAGGAGCGAGAGTAATCGATGCCACCCGAGATTGCTCCTTTCTATACTGCTCTGTCAGCATGCATGCGCACGTTCACGCATCGAAAACGCGGCATGCGTCTCTGGTCGGCAGCAGCGGTTGGCGTAGAAGTGACAAGAAAAAGGCTAGTATGCGTACGGATTCGTCATGGAGCTTGTTTCTGTTATTACGTACCATCAGCCATCGAACTCAGTCGCAGGTACGCACTCGAGATACGGAGGACTAGCTGAGTAAGCGTTACGCAACATGAGCCTGCCGCGGTTTGCTTTGTAGAACCCTGACCATGTCGATGCTAGCCTCCAGGCTGCAGGGGATACTTGAGTACGCCTTGCGGTGACGCCCGCACATTCGGGGATAAGGGACTGCATTGCCGCGAAGCCTGCGCTTCCACCCTGTCAGACGCAGGGGTTGCGGCGGCCCCCTTCGCCGTAGAGGGCTCACCCGGAGACCTACATCCTGGTCCTAAAGATCAGGTGGGCTGTTGTATGCGTCTGGCGCTCGCCGGGCTGCAGGCAACGCGGCTGGAAACCAGGCACCTGTAGGGCGAATAGGAGACACGCAGTCGATGAACCCCACCTTTTCACTCATGACACCCCCAAGCCTTCCTGTCCCTCTTTGTCCCTCTTCGTTACTCGTCGTTTCGCCCCTCTTCGTCCCTCTTTGTCCCTCTTCGTCCGTCTTCGTCCGTCTTCGTCCGTCTTCATCCCTCTCCGACCCTCTTCGGTCCTCTTCGTCCCCCTTCGTTTTCTCATTCCCCCCACCAACCAGCGCCATTCTCTTCTCAAGGACAAGTAACGCAAGCCTCAGAAGTGATGCCACCAAAGCCGACGACCCCTTTGGAAGTTGCCGCGAGACTCTTGACATTGGCTGCATCGATTGATCAGCGTGTGGGGAAGCTGAGACGGGCCGAGAAAAAGCGGCTCGACGATGCTTTTCGTCTCATGGCGTCGTCCGTTGGCGATCGCAAAGCGGACGCGTACCGATGCTTTCTGCAACAAATCCAGACGAAGATTGGTGACTTCGCAGTCCCACTGGTCGCAGCTTGTGGTCCTACTATTATTAAGATCTTGAAGCAGCACGAACGCAAGAAACTGCTCGACGAGCTGTCCAAGCAACAAGACAAAATTCCGAAGAAATTTCTAGAGACAATATGGACAGAGTATGCAAAGAAATGTAAGATCAGTATGACCGTATTACATGCCCTCGGCTAAGTCAGAACAGACCTCCGTCAAGCTGGTTCAACCTCAGTCCCGTACACGGTTGATCGAGCTGGTTCAACCTCAATCCCGCACACGGTTGATCGAGCTGGTTCAACCTCAATCCTGTACACGGTTGATCTCATGTCTTTCCTCGTGAAGTACAAGGACCAATATCCGTCTCTCCGTCTCCACCTAGGTCTCGAAGAACGCGACCGTCCCTCAATAGAGCTTTCAAACGAGATGTTGCAGGAGCTTATCATACACGCACAAGAAATTAATAACGAGAGGGAAGCACTGGGATCAGATCACCTATCGAGGCCGAATGTATATTACGGTGGGACTCCCATATAGCATACAATGTTGGCCCGTCGAGATGTCTGCGACCTCAAAGCCAGGTTGCTGAGGACCGGTGTAGATGATCTTTGTTTCCCTCTCCCCTCCAGATATCTGCACTTTCCCAATGTCGCTCCCGCAATCTACCACAACGCCGCAGACCTCTGGGAAACGTTTATAAGGCAGCTTTCCGTGTGCCGTTGTCTCTTCGTCGTCGAGTTCGACATCGGCTCTTCCGCTTATCTGAAATGGAAAACTGTTAGTAATGTGCCCGACCATTCAAGGCGAGAGTTTAACCTTTCGTTGCGCCTCTTTTCTGAAAGCTTCCTTCGCACTATCTGTTCTTGACATCGTCTGCCAAGTCCCAATGCTGGGGATAGATAATGCGTGGTTTGGTGACGTATATGCGCCAAGCTGCAACTCCGGTTCCGGGGAGGAAAAATTTCCAATTCGACCGGCGACGGGAACGGCAAAGGGTCATCCACGACGCGAGGGCGAGAGTATGGTATACATCCACTACCATCAAGGCTTGGTCAAGTACTCAGTGGCAGTGAGCGCTCAGCTGAGCATTATGGCTCCTCCCGCTACAGCCCGCGTACAGAGATCGCGAGTTGGAAGGTTGACAGGTTTGGGCCGAATGGTAAGAATGCCCGACGATGGATCACGTGAGTCGGCAGATTCTGTCGCCAGCCCCGCGCAAATCGCAAGGGATCACGTGATCCGGGACTCCGCAACAACGGCCGTGGTGGGCTTCCGCGAAAAGTTGAACGGTAAGCAGAACAAGACAACCGCCCTGGTGATGAAATGCTGAATGGTGGTTTGTTTACTTTCGCGATTGGAAGAGGGGGGGGACGCGAGGCGGTAATCTCTGAGAAACCCACCACAGCCCGTATCGATAACATAGGAAAGACCCACTAGCTCAGCACGTCCTGTGCCCATAGGGACCGTGAGGCCCCTGGACGGAAAATACACTGCTACTACTACTACTACGCCGACAGACTTGCCTAGAAGTCGGCTATAGCGCTTACAGGGAAGGTTCCTGCCGTCCACTTTAAACGGGGCGTTTATATCATAGCCAATATTTGGTCATAAGTTGGGATTGAACATCGAGCGGGACGGAGAGTGGATACTTCATCTGCAAACGAGCTTGGCACATGCCAGTCAAACCAAGCAGCGAGATGATGGCGTCTCGCCTTACAGAAAAGTGTAGTGCTCAAGAGTATGTTTTGGGCCGTGGCACATGGGCCCCTTTGACCAGGCAAGCATGCAGGACGATCAACGTTCAAAAGAACAGGAGAAATTACGAAACAGAACTCAACTATATCGCAGTCAATATCCAGTCCTATACGTTGGGATTGTACATAGAGCCGAACGGGGACGGATTGCACAAGACACGATGGATCAGCCAACGATCCTTCAGCCATATTTGTCGTGGCGTGCCTGTTTCAACACGCCTCCGACATTGGGACTCTCTGTATGACCAAAGGCGGCCATAAAGCGGAATACAGCTTATATTTTAGTGGATTACCAGAGCTATAGTGCACGTAGTACAGCAAGTACAATGGAGTGCAGTACATATACATATGGTTCTCTATGTACGTATGTCCAACTTAGCGATTGTTCGGACACATCTTTCCGAGGAGCGGCCTCGATCGCTGCCAACTCCGTGGCCGAGGCTGCCGTAGTCAAACAGGAAGTCAACCTTTTAAAAATAACGGTCCGATATGGCAAGGAAACTCCTTCACTGCGGAACAGACTCAGGTCCATGCGTTGGACACTGTGGGCTAACCGTACATCATGATCCTCAGAGGCGCCGCAGGAACCGCTCAAAGTATAATCGGATGTGCTACACCAATGATAGGACTTACGGAACTTACATCTACCAAACTAGCGACAAAGGCTGTTATTGCAGTTATGTGTGCTGTCAGAGACGAGCCTCAGAAGCTTATCACCGATCACGTGTCGAGTGCAGTTCCGGCCGAAGCCGTGATCGCTGCGGGACGCCGAAGCGACATACATGGACATGCTCCCCTGTCCCGCGGCCTCGGGCCAATTCCGATGGAGGCACAAACGTAGCGATGATTCGCGCGGAGATCAACGTCATTGATCGGACAAACGGGCCATTGGTGTCGACGTACGGACGGCACTACGTAGTTTCCGTTGAGCCACACGCTGGTGTTGACGACATCATCAAATACATCGCACCGGATCAGCGAAGGCACAAAATACTTGTGCGATGGATGGATGGAGTGACAGAGGAACTTGATAATTTAATTCCTGTGAAAGATATCTGCATCTTTGCGAAGCAACTGGATATCAGGTACAGGAAACGCGTACGGTGGTTCTAGACATTGCTTTGACTCCCAAAACCCTGTAGAGCATGACTGAAGTTTTAGACCTCATCATGGCATAGAGCAGGAAGCAAGTGTTGCTACTATTCTACGTGAATAGTCGACGTGATATTGACAATGCGTGATCAAAACCGCCCAGTGGCACCTTTGAAAATGACTCTTCATGATATATTATCGCGTCAATGCAGCACCACGCGATGCACATTTGAAGTGGCGGTCGTCGGTGTCTGTTGATGGGGCCAGGGTAGGCCACACGTATTTGAACAGATGGATGTGAAAGACTTACGTCGACAAATATGTCGCTTTCGGTAATTCGGCTCGTAGTGCCTGTTTGCAGTACGGGCAAGAAAACCTGCCGGCCTCATCTTCACCTGAGAGCACAACCGCCACATTCGCCCCGGTGGTGCCGGTGGGAGACGCTGCGAGACGTCCTCGGCTGCTGGGTAGAAGGCCGCGGTAGCCCTGAGAGAGCGATTAGGCACATCCCTGCTAATGGCATTGACGTTACTGTCTGTTCCTCCGAAGCCGCCAGTGGATGGGAGGGAGAAGGCGTACGTTAAGAGTGCGCGAGATGCACGAGAGTCCGTTATTAGTCAGATGAGAGGACATTTCTTGTGGCGACGTCGAGTTGATCGTGAGGTCATAGGAAGTGAATGCCTAGTGGTAGGAATTTGTGCACCGTAGTGGCGTTGTGCAAACATGTGGAAGGCTGGAATCGCCCTTTATGCACTGCGCAAGATTGGTGGGAGGGGGGGGGTGAATCGCCCGCAGTCTCACCACAAGCAGCAGTTCTGCCTAACACCGGAGGGATTTCGACGCTCCCGAGGCGGGTGAGCCGCACGCTGCAGAGCCGGGTTGATTGTGTATTGGTACAGGCGGCCACGGATTTTTGCGCCAGCCAAGGAACAAGGGCTGACCGCCCCTGGTCTCGGTAGCGCGGTTTTCTCGCCCAAGGTGAGAAGTCGAAAGTTCCCGCGGTAGCATGGAAACCATCGACGGTACGGAGGGCACAGTACGACAGGCAGCCAGATGCGGGCTTATCAGCTCTTGACAAAGATGTGGACTGAAAACTATGGTGGACCGCAGACTGGCGGTTCCTTTTGCGATGCGTGTGGTAAAGCGTCGCAGTACGCGCACTGGCGTGGTATCATGCAGACCTGGGGTTGGGATTGCTTGTTGATATAGTGAACTCGCGTATTATGATGTGATGCTGCTCTATTTGTACAAGAGCCGAGGTTCAGGGTTCTATCGAGAGGTGTAGAATTATGGCCTCGCGCTAATTACCTCCTTCTTGTGGCGGTGTTTCAAGTCGAGAAGCTTATGCATTATGCGCGAGGGCGCATACCAATTTCGCGAGCAATCATGAGCCATGAGGGTGTGTCGGACCATTTGATGTGTGCTGCGATATCTCGTTTGGCGCTCCTCATGATACCGGTGAACCTCGCCGGAACCAGAACGGCCTGTCCAAAGTCGGCCTCGCCAGGACAACTACAGCTGGGTCATGCGATTCCATTCATCAGTCGTGGCTCGTACCCCATGATGGAGTGGATTTAGACTTCATTGTCTACACTGCGTGTGTCATCAGGGCCAAGTTTCTGGCACGATTCTCCAACCTGAGCGACAACGTTGATGGTTCGTTTGGACCTGCGACGATGGAGACGTAGGAGAAATCTACAAATTTAGAGATAATCCATCCAGAGGGTTCTAATTGATATGGCGATTAGTGAATGGTTGGTCGGGCAAGGCATGAGAAGATGCTCGGGTTTAGGTACCACGGGTTCTATCCAAGATCACGACGAGAAAAGAGGACGGCTTGAATGCCAGCGGACTTACTCCTCTAGGAGTACTGTTATCTCATACGCAATACACTGGTTGGCCGTCGCCCCTGACTGGGTGAACGCCCATATTCAGTTCCTAAACTTAATGAGTGGTGCCTTCAGTGGCTGCCGGCTCAAGCAAGCCCGTTCGCAGCGCCCCATTTGTGTCGACGCTGACTTGAATCGGCTCCAAGTCCCGAATCTGGTTGAAACGCACGCTGCCGTAGCGCATATAGGCGGCAACGGTGCCCTTTGCGATGTCCGCGTCTTGATTCTCGGGCATACTCCAGATGTCCGCAAGGAATGGCACCTCGCCTGGCGGGGCGTGTGAGAGCTTCATCGTTGCCGTACCGGCGAGCATACCGTTGATGATCTGTACCTCGTCTTGCAATCCGTCGCTATTGCATAATCTGGCGGAGAGGAGAGCAAATTCCTCTGGGCCCTGCCACGAGCTCACCCGCTGCATGTAGTACATTTCGCTCATGGAAGGCAACAAGAACACGTGAGTGCCGTAGTACTCGGGTCCATTGAACCCAGTGTTCGGGTCGATGATCTTGCGAAGACGCTCGAAGCACTGAACTTGCGTCAAATAGTTCCCTAAGAACTCCATACTCACGGTGGCTTCCGGCGCGTTGAGTTGCTCTGCGGTGAGCTTCGGCAGCGGTATTGGTCGTAGCAAGGGGTGCTTATGAAAGTTGGAAGCGTAAGCATTGGTCTGCCGGCCCCATACAGCCAAGAAAATATCGTGCCACCGCTTGATGAATGAGTTGCCCTTCCTGGCCGCGATAAAGCTATTCATCATGCTTTCAACGCCAGGGCGGAGCTGCATAGCGAAACCACCGACTTCGAATGGCGACTCGGGGTCCATGATGGCATTCCAGCAAATGTCCTTGACGTGCCGAAAAAGCAGCATCCCCACGTCCATCCAAATCCCTCCGTGCTGGTAAAGTAGGGGCAGTCGCACGAGGTCGGCCTGATGCTGGCCCACAGTCGGTCCATCCATCGTGCCCTCGTTGAAGGCTTGAGGTAACATGGACTCCATATCACCGATGAAGTGGCATACATTTGTTGCCGAGTTTGGAACAATATCCAGCATATGGACAGTCCAGTCGGGGCCGAGACGGCGCACCCAGTTGATGACGTTGCGCTGCGACCACGGCGGCATGGATTTGAAGCCCGAGTGCCAAAAAGCCCACACGTTTTTCTCAGAAACGGCGACATCGTGACGTTC
The DNA here is from genome assembly GCA_029168975.1 of Purpureocillium lavendulum. Classification (NCBI taxonomy): domain Eukaryota; kingdom Fungi; phylum Ascomycota; class Sordariomycetes; order Hypocreales; family Ophiocordycipitaceae; genus Purpureocillium; species Purpureocillium lavendulum. Next base: position 98,967 of record JAQHRD010000017.1, read on the forward strand.
TTGTAGCCATGCGGCAATCTTCTCGTCAGTTCGATGGTCTAATTGGTCTGCGGGGATGGCAGTCGTGCCCGAAGGAGGGTTGGCGAGTTCTGCATAGGCCATCCTGGCGTCGGTGCCGTTGAAGCGTTATCTGAGAAGAATATTGCTCAGCATCCAAGAGATAGCAGCGGGCGTTGCGGCAACTGTTTACCCAGATGATAGCTTAAACTTGGAGTGATGGAGCTTACTAGACCTAGAAAATTGTTTTGAGACTGCCTCAACGACGCGACGGGGCAAGACAGGAAGTGTAACGTCGGTATCACGAGGCAGAGGCGACACCACGGCCAACACAACATGCGCAACAATACGACCGCAAGGGAGACTGTACTCAAGCGTTGGATACAGTACACAGAGCTGTCTCTGTCATCGTACTCGGATGCAGAAATACGGACTGGCCTGTGGCACTACCTACTGCACGCGCAAAAGTTGAGAAACATCTGATAATGGAGCTTTGATGGGGATCCACATTGAACCGGGGTTGGGGGTTGAGCACGAAAAAGGCTGGAGTTGGCTATAGCCAGGGTACCTCCTCCGGCGAATCACGCTCTATCATTTTGCGTTCTGGTCAACACAGACATCAAAGTCTGCCCAAACTTGATGGCGTCAGGCTCGCCTCAATTATGGCGGGCTTTAGAGCATGCATGTGAGGTGGCAAGTCTCGGGGAGACGCGAAGTCCAGCAAGCCTGCACCTCTGTTGCAAACGTCACGGTTGTGCCAACATGCACATTCGTCAGCGACTCCGAGTCGGAGGGACTGACCTCACAAACAATGCTCTCCAGCAACATGAGCATAGCAAATCGAACGTGAATCTCAATTGCGCGTTGAATTGCTCTCGCCCCTCTCGGTGGATCCTGGTCAATGAGCCGGAATTCGCCGTTACAACTCCACGGCTGACCCGTGCGCCTGGCAGAGCCTATGCGGTGCAATAAAGATACTGGAACTCGCATCCGATGCACAAGAATGATCTTAAGCCTCTTGAATCTTCCAAAATGCGTTCAGCCAGCATTTCCACCGCAATCCTGTATCTCATGGTCCGTCTTGCCGGCGCTGTATCCGGTTAGTACTTGCCTGCATAACCTTGTCGCTCCGCTCAGTTGTCGCATAGTAAGCTGGCATGCAGACTTCAGCAATCCTGCATTTCCCCTTAATGGTATTGCCTGCTCTGATGGCTTACATGGCCTGCAACGGCACGGGTACCAGAAGCTGAGTGACATCCCCGGCTTCCCAATGATCGGAAGCGTTGATGCAATTGCTGCTTGGAATTCGCCAAGCTGTGGAACGTGCTGGCGCCTTACTCACGATGGTAACTCCGTGACCATATTAGCTATCGACCACTGTGCCAACGGCTTCGATCTCTCTAGCGAGGCCATGGATAAGCTTACCAATGGCCGTGCTGTTGAACTCGGGCGCATCGATGCAGTCGCAGAGCTCGTCAGTGCGTCTGAATGCGGGCTGTAGTCTACCAACCGGCGTGTTATTATCCTGTGCGTCTTATTGAACAGTATTTAGTATTTCCACGGAAGACAAAGTGCATATTAACAGAATATGCCTGAGTATGAATGAATTGGATTTTGATTAATATCCTCACCGTACAAATCAATGCACTCAGCTCGTTAAATAAGGCTGCTTGGTATATGGTCTGGAGCATCTTTTACGATCAACGATCAAAGGGATTTGACTAGTCAGGCTACAGCCACTCAAAGTCTCGCATGGAACCCAAAGTCGCGAACCCGGGTTTGAAGGTTCAGGAACACGAGATGTGCGTGCTCGTGGCCGTCGAAGGTCTAACACGTTATCCGAGTATCAGCGTGCCCCAAGTTTCACCGTAGGCTGCTAGAATCCGGCTTGTCATTTGCCGTGTGACGGTTGCGCTCCTCAGCAGTAATACCTCCATAGCTTGGAGTCGCGATCGGCTGCATGTGCAGTTCAAGCGGTCAGTTCTGGCACGCCGCTCGCTGCGTGCCCTGCTGCCTCATACTCAGGTACTTACGCATAGCATGCTGCCGCTAATTTCATAACCCAATTCAGGTAACTACAGTACAAGGCGCCTGCTAGCCTACATCAACAGCCATGTGATCGCCGCCCCTGTACCTAGAGGGCAGTAGCGCGTGGCAACGCGGAGGATGCGATGTGCTCCTGCGGGGTTGAGAACTCTCCAAATCTGGCCACACGCATTGTTCCATGTAGTTTCTCGAGCTCAGCAATAAACGGAGACTTCATGCCACTTCTTATGGCCCTTCGATGGTAGAGTACAGTACAGTACGCTCCCTGCTGCTTTAGACCACGGCATCCATCCGTCCCGGCTGATGGTGTTTCGTGGCGGCATGTCTGCATGGCGTTGAAATAGATCAAGTTCAACTATTACGTGAACGCTGTCGCTTCTGCTTCTCGATTTTTAGCCCTTTGCTCCACAATTTCTCAGCCCTTTTCTACTGCAGCGTTCAGGCACATTCGTACCCCAACGACCAGGCAAAGACGCCTCACTGGCCCGCACCTGCGATGAAGGCAGAAGAGAGCAGAAACGAGAGTCTCCTGCGTCTATACGAGGCGGCCCGTTGCATCTTCAACCAAGAATTGGCTATTGTCAAAAGAACTCCAAGGGAGGAAGTTAGCCATGGCGTCTTCCTGTCGTCGTGTGCGAGCACAACTATCTCAGTATCTCCACATGCCGTGCCTGTAGAAGCGCCGATGTCGAAGGTCGCAACGACTCGGAGCATAGAGGCTCATCATGACAGGGGGTTCTGCGGATCGAGCCCTCCAGTACCACGGATTTGTACAACTACGAGTTCCGACAACCCGCGTGTCCTGCAGGGCAATGCTCGAGCGCGGTCTCGGAGAAACACAACCCGCGTTACGTCGGTCGTTAATGCGCATACCTACTGCTTTTGCTCGCGCATTATGAAACACTTCACGGCTGACCGGAAAGGCTGGTTGCGCAAGAACCGAGCTCTCCTCGAATCCGATCGGCGTGCCAGAATGGAACGATACCAGGCCACGGCAACATCCAATATAGCTCCAGTGAGCCATGGAAATGGGACGCAAGACGTTGCTCAATCGGTTCAGAAACCGGCGGATCTATCTTTATCTCTGAGCGGAGTTGGCTTAGTGACAGAATCGCGCCAGACAGGCGAGCTTAGTCGTGACGATAAAGACTTTATGGCTCTGCCCGACTATTGCCCGCCACTCAACACGCTGCCATGTCAGCCCGACTGTCTCAAAGTCGGCTGGAATGGCAGGCCAATTGAGCTAAAGGACGACCCGTATCGGCATCTGTTGCACTTGGAAGAGCTCACGCTTGCCTCTACGCTTCGCCTCGACTGCGCGACTTATCTCATAAGCAAGCGCCGCATTTTTGAGCGGCGGCTCAGATGCCTACGTATTGGCAAAGAGTTCCGTAAGACTGACGCGCAACAAGCTTGCAAGATTGATGTCAACAAGGCTTCGAAGCTCTGGACTGCATTCGAGCTTGTGGGTTGGCTAGACGAGTCTCACGCGCGTCACTTTCTGTGAACAAACGAAGCTTGGCCCGATGCGGGTTATATGCCCTTTGTCCATGATTCTGCTCCAACCACAACCCCCAGCGTAAGGACACCGGCTGGGATGGGCGACAGCAGACCTACCCATCTTGGGATCTAGCTCATTCTCCTTGTTGAATCGGGGCGCGGGCGACGGTGATATGCACCCGGATGAACCACACGTTGCCAACATGAATTAGTGATGGAGAGTTGCGGGATTTCGAAATCGTCCCGGCGAAGCTTAGCATAGCAGCGGCGTGTGGCGGAGCTCACGGGCTAGTATGCCGTGGTGGGATGTTATATTGCGAATGTTCACTCGCCAGTTATATGTGACATCAATGCATGCCTTCGTGTTTAGAAGCAGAGCGCAAATCGTCTGCGGGAATCTGATGAGCCATTTAGGTAGCTCTGATCTTATGCCCCTTAGAGCCACTGGTTATTTTACCGAGGATTCTTAACAGCATTAGTTCATTGTGATGGGTGCTATGGAATGAACGTGGCGTCTACAATGCGTCGGATAATATCTGCCTGAAACAACCAACAGGAATCCGCACACCCTAAGGCCTCTTGCCGCCAAGGAACGAATAAGTCTACATACGTGTTCGCCGCCGCCAACTATGCCAAGCGTTACGTAGCTCGACTGGCTGCCAATCCTAAACTGTACCATAGGACCATCCAGAAATCGGATTATTACCTGGTAGAATGTCCATCACACCGTTTATGGCCTCATTGACTGGGCTTGGGATCGTACACCTGTCATCGTTGTTCACGCCGTAGAATAAACCGGAACACTTGTCCATCCCCACAGTTCCCACATCACAGGTGTCAATGATGTGCTGAAGGAGGCTCTCATCCCAACCGGATAGAAAGTCACCGTGCAGACTGTAGCCAGTGGCATCTCCGTTTGAGAGAACAAAGGGCTGCTTACCCTGACCAGGCTCCCATCGGTTCTTAAAAGGAGGTGTGTTCCAATACACTTCGAAAAGTAGATGTGGAACATGAACCCAACCTTTGGGGCAGTCTAATTTACCGTCACCAGCGCTGGATGGATAGGCCATGTTGTTCCTGAAGTCAGTCAAGCCTGCACTGGGATTATAACATGAGGGGAAGTGGATGTCGGCGCGAAGAGGGGAAGCATATTCGTCACAGTTTGCGTCCGGAAAGCCGACTCCTTCGGCCTTGTTGTGGATATTAGGCATGCCTGCCTTGGTGCCGTCCGAATTGGCCTGCCAGGATGGCGGAATGTAGTTCTTTCGTGGACATACCCATTTAACGGGATTAGCCGGACCCTTGGATGGGTCGAGGTTCCCAGTAGCGCCGCTCCGTGGCGGAGAGCGTGTCTTCGCATCGCCGACGACCATGCTGAGTCCCACTGGAAACGCTTTGGTCTCATCATTCGTGGGTTCGAAGAAGTAGTACACCTGGGCGTAATAGATCTCTACATTCTCATACTTATCAGTCGTAGGGTCCCTGAAGAACAAAGACGGAAACCAGTAAGCGCTGTTATCTCCTTTGATCTTCGCTGTAGAGCAGTTTGACTTCTGAAGTTCCTTCCCTGTGGCGTTGACACTGAATGCACTGCCACCCAGCACATGATGCAGATGCGGAGATGGCCCGCCTGGGTTGACGATTGGATCCGCGCGACCAATGGTAAGTTGCTTATTAGCGAAACGCAGGACTGCAAAGGAACGTTTGTCCTTTGCAATGGCGGCGGGGAGGATCGCCAGCCACGCGACCAAGGTGAGTCGTCCCAACTTCATGGTAGGACGTAGAGATGAGTCCAGGTCATGGACGACGAGAACTCTAAGGGACTTGGCTACTGTATAGAGACTACACGGAATGACAAGCAGCTTGAGTAATGTACAGTAACGGCGTAATAAGAGTCGTGCTGTGAGCATCCACCAAGCTTAGCGGGTCCTATCGCTTTGGCTATTGCCGTTACCAGCTTTTAAAGCCACAAAAGCCAAAAGTGGTAGAAAAAGGCAACTCACTAAGGTCGTTGCATACCGGCTGTCGTGGCCGGGTCAAGACAGTGAGCTCCTTTATATGATACAGTACATACTGTACAGTACTAGCCAGTGGCGTAACATGAGGTTGCCTCCGGATCTGTTGTGTCTTTGCCATTTGAGCCCTTTTAAGCCATGCCATCTGCTTATGTGATACTGTACTCTGTCATTTATAGATATAGTGCAGCACAGTTCTATACGCGCACCTTCAAAGAATTCATCATCCACTGTGCCATCTCGCCAGTCGCATGACCCTGACTATCGTATCATGTGGCCGATCGCAATGATTTTACTGCTGGGTTTGACTGGCATATGTCAAGCTCACATGCAGATGAAGTATCCGCCCCCGTTCCGGTCCAGGTTTAATCCCCATGTTGGGTCATCGGAGGATTATGACATGAATGCGCCGCTCAAGGCAGACGGCAGTAACTTCCCATGCAAAGGCTACGCCCACCTTTTAGGCACGGCTGAAGGCGTTCCAGTCGCCCAGTGGACACCTGGGCAGTCTTATAATATTATTCTTACGGGAGGGGCCACCCATGGCGGCGGTAGCTGCCAGGCTTCCGTTTCTTTCGATCGTGGCGCTACATGGAAAGTCCTCCACTCTTACATAGGCAACTGTCCGGCCGCAAGCGAGGCGACCTATCCGTTCACCCTACCCAGTGACACGCCAACTGGCGAAATGCTGTTCGCTTGGACATGGTTCAACCGCTTTGGCAACCGTGAAATGTACATGAATTGTGCTTCAGTCACCGTGAAGGGCACCAGTGAACAGAGGGGCGGCAGATCAAGTCCATTCAGCTCGAGGCCGCCAATATTCGTGGCGAACGTTGGCAACGGCATATGCACCTACGAGGGCAAGGACGTGGAGTTTCCACAGCCTGGCCCAGAAGTAACTCGAGATTCGCAAGGCACAGCTGGGCCAGGCATTGGAGAATGTCATGCCTGATGCGGCTATGGAAAAGGTTGACCGCAGGCGGGCAGTACGGACCACAACTCTAGAAGTTGAGAACTAAAAACAGTGTAGAATTGCTACTTCATACAGATAGTCTTGAGCTACGCTTCACAATTGGCGGGCCATTCTGTGCGTCCATAGACGTCCTCGATTCTGTTTCTGCACCAAATACCCAGTGTGTTTCCTGAGCGGAACATACGGGGCGTCTTCCGTAGCATCATCAAGTCGAATTTGGCTGCTTTGAATGATCCGCTGGAGACCTACTTTCCAGAGCCGCCATATAGATGCCGTGAATGTTGTGGCTAGACCACTCATTCCAGCTTGGTTGTGCGTTGCCGGAGGTTACTTTGGGATTTACGCTCTTCAGGTACAGGAAGCCCGATTGGGCCGCGTTGCCGTAGTCGCGGCTGTATACGTGAGCGGAAACTGGTTTGTCAGATCAACCTCCCTCGTCTAACCCTACCCCAAAGATCCAAACATTGATCCAGAACTAGAACAGTACCGCTTAATTAGATCCGGTGTCCGTCGTAGGCTAAAGGCAAGGGACTTACGACTCTCGATCTGGTCTTTACACGCCGTATTGATAATGAACCAAGCCATGCCACTCTATGCCATCACAAAGTCGAATTAGCTCGTCTCCCATCTTCCTTATCGTATCGTCCGACATCAGACTTTGGCTTCTTCCAAGCTGATGTCCTGACTCCACACTGTCGTTTTCTGCTCGAAGGCCAGCACTAGCCAGGCGTAATTAAAATCGTTCCAGAGTTTTATTCTTTCATCATGTAGACTCGCGTTGTCCTGGCTAAGACCTGGATCAAGTATTAACCACCCCGCGATAGCAACACGGAAGATCAGAAACATGTTCTAAGCTCCGTCATTTGTGTCAGCAGCCAGTTGGAAAGGCTAAGGAGTGTTTCTGCGGCGCTTCCAAGGCCCCGCTCTTTATGTCCCGGAACACAGTTCCCAACTGCCTCTGGTAGTTCAACCACTTCCCCCGTAAGCCAGCGTCATGATACCCGCGGTCCTCGGACGACCTAGCATCGGCAGCCGGTTACTGCATAGTGTTGACACTAGAGATGCTCCCGCTGTAACCCGGGGAATGTCGGTTTGCTGGTACAATGAGGAGCTTGATCCGTGGCCGCCGGCCTGTTGCAAGCTTGACGAAAGGTACAGTAGCATGTAGTCTTTGGATTTAATATTGAGCCTCTCGCGCGAGAGACGGTGAATCTACGGTTTGGTGATATAGACTGGTCCAGTTTTGATGTATTCCCGGTCTGGTAAGAAGCCGTGCGTGGCAAGGAGTGTGCAATGACGGGTTCTGAATGCAGAGCAGCAGCCTATTGTACACAGAGATGCTGCTGAATAGCATCGGTAGTGGCGTCAAAGGCTAGTCACCCCTTGGTGGCAGCGGCCCGTCACGCTCATGGGACCAGGTTCCTTGGACTGAAGTCTTTTTTCTTCTAATGGGGCTGTAGTTCCCTTCGAGCCGAGCCGCCAGGTTAGTATCTGGTCAGACTCCAGCTGCCTGTTGAACATCCCTCACACGCCTGAAGATGAAGGACCGTTTGTCGAGACCTCCGGCCCCGCTTCCCGGCCTCATGCATGGAATGGGGGCCGGTAAATCACCCTGCAATTCACGCTTATGCGTGGTTGATTGGTGCGTTCACATAAGGCAAGTCCTTTGCATGAGCCCGGCTGAATGCGCGTCCCACGGAACCTGCAGGCGCGCATACATTGGTCACGCCCGCTCTATTGCCCACAAAAGCAACTGGGCGTCTGGTGCAGGGCTGCCACACCACGCGGATGGGTCCTCCGTAGCCGCCGTCTGCCACGATTCCCTGCCGGACGGCCCGCACGTCTGCCATTTGCTGGGGCAAAGGCTCTTGATACCACCACCCCCGGACACCACCTCGGCAACACGACGCGCCCTCCCTTCTTCCCCCAGTTCTGTTCCTTTATGTGGGGTTCGTACATGCCTCCTACAGCTAATGGGCCGACTTGCCGCCACCTCGGCCTGCCGCTGGCAAGTTTACGCGCCCCTCCCTGCCCCCAGAGTCGTTTGTATAGGCGGCAGTGGCGCTTCCAACTCAGTTCGTCAAGGTTTCCGTTGTGCCCCGTCGTGCTCAGCCCACTGCTGCCAAGTCTTGTGGCAGATGTATCCTCTCCAGAGCAAAATTCACTCTCGGCAGGGATCATCGTTGATGAGATACCCATCCAGATTTAATGTCCAGCCTCCATCTTGCCTTTAACCTCGTTCTTGTCTGCACACACCAGCCAAACTTCTACTTTGTTGGCCCTTGTGTTGCGAGTCCCCGAGACTTAATCCGGACCTCCTATGGTCACACAACTCTCAACGACCACTACCACCATTATTACCGCGCCATCATTGACCTGGCAACTGTGACGCTCAATCGACGCCTAGCAACTCTACTGCCATCTGCGAAAGCTTGCCACAAACCCGCCAACGTTCACGCACTCACACCCAGATCCTCCTCGGGCGACCTCGCTTGGGCTGGGACTGACACAGCACCACCGCTTCCTCCCTAGCACATCGATATGGCCGCGTCGTTAGTATCTTCACGGTACGGAGTGGTCCATAGTGGCCAGTATCGCCATTCTCGAGTACCTCAGCCTCCTCCTTCGCCCTCCATGGGAGACTCATGGTGCTCCCTACCTTCCGTACGTAAGCTTCTTGGCTTAGCAGATGCCGGGTCGCCCACCGGCGAGTCATCACCAACACATCAGCCAGATTCATCACCTTATGAAGGTGACTATCCTGTGGAATTGGTGTTACTTGGTATTGACATTGTTCTGCAGCAGCCACAACCTCGTCCTCGCAGCATGGCAGGCAAGGAACCTCGTACGACAGCCGTCTGGTGTCGAGTTACGCAAAGAAATCTTCTCAGAGTGGAAGGCCCCCGACGCCAGGTATGGCGGCGGACTCGGCATTTGCCAGCTGCATGCCTCCGTCGATCAACGCGATGAGCCAGTTTCCCAGTGCCAATGCCACTGGTTGGCTCTACAACCCGACGCCTCCGCTCGATAACGACATTCGACGACAGCAGAGGCCGACTAATAGAGCTGCACGACCTGTACTGCAAGTTCCCTGCCTTCCTCCTTGGCAATCTTACTCTGCAAGTCCCGCCACGCAACAGCCGGAGTTGGGCAGCGGCTACTGCACCAGCATACCGCAGAGCGCAGCCTCATGCCCCCCACAAAACTCAAATCTATATCATCAACAACCACTACCGCAAAAACTCCCACCGTTGTCGGTTCCGGTTGTACTGGAGCCATCGTCTGTCGCGAACCAACAGCAGCATCACTACTACCCCCTGCGGTCAGGTGGCGTCCCGTTACGACAGAGCCGTAAACGGCACACCTGCCAAATTTGCAACAAAAAATTTAGCCGACCGAGCCAAGTCCTCATTCACAGTCGCTCCCACACGGGAGAAAGGCCATTCAAGTGCCGACACGCAGGATGCGGCAAGGCGTTCAGTAATTCCAGCAACAGGAACCGGCACGAGAGCCGCTACCTCTGTAGACCTCGGCGGGAGGCAGAAGGTGGCTAAGAAGGAACGGCGGGTCCTCGGTTGCAGGTTACAGGGAATCAATGGCCGGATATGCTTCAAGGCATGTTGGCACCGTTACAGAAAAGACATTGGCGGTAGTCATATCTGCTAGCTGTATGTTCTGGGGAAACTGGGTCAAGATGCTCGGGGCACTGAGGAGGGATCGACGACCGTCGCCTTTTCTATGTATGTGGCCGTTCCCGCTCAGTGCGGTGCGGCGTTATTCATCTTGTTGTCTTCTAGCGGCGGGTCGGCTCGAGCCGCCACCACACACCTCAGGCGTCCACCCGCATAGGTGCTTTCCTCCCCGCATCCTGATATCGCGGGTTCATGACTGCCATCCGTGAACAGATTCACGAAAGAGTGAAACGCGCCAAGGGGAAAGCTGGGATGGGCACAAATGTGTGCCAATGTCTGTTATTGGTTAGTGCATATGCCCGAGACGACTTTTAAATTTGCAGGTGCCGCATACGATTGGGGACGAACGGCCCGACTTCCAGGCAGCAGGGAACCAGATACGCTGGCCGATGCGCCAGCGCCCCACCTGTTTGCGCAATCACCGATCAGAGAGGCTGGGGCGCAGCTCGACAAGTCCTAATCTACGAGGAAGCCCGAATCCTCCGCTGGCGTGAGATACCGCCCCCATGAACACGCATCAAGCACATCCTGGTCTTAAGGATCTGGTGGGTCGCTACACACTTATTTGGCTGAACGCCCTGTCTTGCATTAGCGGGCCGGGACGGCTTGCAGGCAACCCAGCTGAAAGTCGCCGTCCCTTGAGCCGCTCGCCGAACTCGGCCTGGCCTAAAACTAGCAAGGCATTCTCATGTGAAGCACGGAGAGGGACGAGGGGCGAAGAGGAACGAAGAGGGACGAAGAGGGACGAAGAGGGACGAAGAGGGACGAAGAGGGACGAAGAGGGACGAAGAGGGACGAAGAGGGACGAAGAGGGACGAAGAGGGACGAAGAGGGACGAAGAAAAACGAAGGACGAAGAGAGACGATGAGGAACGAAGAGGGACGTGGGACGTGGGACTTGTGACGAGTTGCCGGGCGGACAGCGACTCGCTCAGTCACGCTGCACAAGCAACCCTAGACCCGCTCCCCGTGTCGATTTCTATTTAACTCCTGTTTCCGTCCCTTTGCCCTTCGCAGTCCGTGTTTCGCCCCATTGTTTTATTCCTGAATTGTCTGTGTTCTGTGGCGGTAGAGAACACAGCAGGAGGATCCATGCCCTCCGGAGGGAAACGCCTTGCCACGCGCCTTTGTCGGCTGCCGGACACTTCTTCCCTTTCCCATCCTCATGCTGCCGCCGCAACGCCCACCAACTCTCTTTGGCGGCTCAACTATCTCGGCAATACAGTACAGCCAAGCATATCCGCCAAGACCTACAGAGCAACCCTCTGCACCGCCCCCGCATTCCCTATCCAACGGGTGTACGTGGTCAAGCGCAACACCTGTAGCAACAGAAACACAAACAACATTCCGCCATCAACCGCCCTACTTTTGCGGTCATGGTCCACCACCCACATCACCCGTTGGTACCGCAACCGCAACCGCCGTCCGCTGCGTATGCTACGTACCATGCATATCCTTCAAAGGACTCGAAGCTGGAGGTGAAGGCAGCAGGGTACCCGCAGCGGCAGAACTCGTTGGAGCACGCACCCGCAAGCTCGCCGCCGCAACCTCATGGCCGCGGTGACACACAGGTACCTCCGTCTTATATCAGCGTTTTTCGGTGCACCCCGCCGGAAGTGAAACAGAGCACGCGAGTTCCCAAGGTTTGGCATGGGCAAAGTCTTTGTTTTGATTGGTCTAACACATCGTCAGCAGGCTTGCAATCAATGCCGCCAATCCAAGGTAAAGTGCGATGGGACCGAGCCTTGTGGAACATGCAAAAGAAGGAAGTTCGAATGCAGCTACCAAGATCCAGTGGTGGCGTATGTATCTGTCAGCCGCCCCTGTAAGATGAAGACTTTGGCTAACACTTAAACTTCAGAAGAGAGAAAGACGAGAGGGCTCTAGCCGACGTTCTCAGGCACGTCATTCTCATGCACAACGACATCATGAATTGCCTGTTGAGGATTGAGGGCAGTATTCAGAAACCACCCGAGGTGAGACAGAATCTGGCCTCTGGAGAAGATAACATGTCGACCGTTCACCGGTCGCCATTGCCTGAGAAAATGCGCGGCAGCCACTACTCAAATTTCGACAGACAACTCGATCATATCGCTACCACAGGTGGCAATACCATGCCCATGGCTGCCGAAGAACACGCGATCGAGCAAAATCGTGACCCTCTCGTCAAGCCAGGGGAATCAGCTATTCCGATGCACCGTACGGTGGCGGGTGCGTTCCTCTCAAACCGGGATTACATCCAGCATCGCACAGATCCTATCAACCGCATCGGTCACAGCAGCGAGTTCCCAGTGAATCCGGAGCAAATTCGAGACTCACTAATGTTCTACAATCACAGCGGAACACAGGGTCCGGATTATGGTCAGTTAGATGTAAGCCAGCTACAGGTAGCTGGTGGCTCATCTGATACGGCATCAGCGTCGCCAGCCCCCGTTTTCGGACACGCGTGTAGCCTCAGCCCGGCCGAACAGTTTGAGCGCCGAGGTAGAGCTCTGGCAATCTACGACAATCCAGAGTCCCAGGTCTGGCCTAAGTGGACTAATGTGGTGCGGCATGGCGTTGGCTATTCAGGATGAACATGTGTCTGCCACCGACTTGGTAGCTTCTGGCGGCAGCACTTCCCAATCCAAACATCGCCTCCTTGGTCGCGACTCCTCCAGTCGGCGACAGGCACCCCCGAGAGTCGTTCATGGCGATGCACAGTATGACCCTGACGGAGTCTATGAGCATAACTTCGCGGCATGAGGAGCTTAGCAGTCCAAGTAGTTGAGGCCAGAGTCGGGGCCATGCTGGCGGATGGATCGAATGATTCGCATGCGAGTGGCATGTCGCAGCAAACTGAGGGCCGTCTATTTAGCTTTGTTTTATCATTTTCTTTGCAACACGCAAGACTCGTTTCCATTTCGAGGCGATCCTCGTTGTGATACCTAGTGCATTACTGTCATGATCTTTCGACTTATACCCAGGCTTGTAGTGAATGAAGACCGAAAGCTCAGCGACAATACGGTATCTTTGCCCAAGGAAGCCGAGGACATGTGCAACTCGGACAGGCACGGGGCTGTGATTCGGGAACGATGGGCCGAGTAGCCCACATTGGCGACAGTCTCAAGCGTCCAGAATGAAGACAATTGTGTTACAGTTTGGGCGCTGCATATGGTCTTTTTCCTATAAGAAGGCTGTCATGCCGCGCTGAAAAACTCCGATGGCTTGCGTCAGCGCTACACGCCACAGCATGTGCCCTTGTCGTGTGTTTAACAGACACCATTGGGAGCATTTCCTGGCGTTCGTTTACGTGGCCCTCCTGTGAGGAGAGAGAATGCGCAGCGCAACGAATGACAACACGATTCATGATGTCGACAAAATAGGGACACCGCAGGATCGCGCTCGCCGTTGAAGGGCTTCAGACGCTAGCAAATGCTTCTACTGCCGATGCTACGCCACTGAGCTGAGAAGAAGCTCCCTATACCCGCTCACCGCGTCCTCTTCTATGGTATTGACGAAGTGCACGTTGGTTGGCTGGGCTCGCGCGAATCATCCAGCGCGGCCGCAGACCAACCCGTTCAGTAACAATGAAACATTGATGAGGAAACTCGAGCCGGATCCGTATCACAGTTTCTAATGACACAGTAAAACTGGGTCAAAAAGATGCGGTTGTAGTAGCTACTGGCTTTTGGTGTAGCTGCCCACTGGGCCGAAGAGTATGCGACGTTCAGAAAGCTCCATCTGATCATGGAGTTCGGTCAAGTGAGCCTCGAATCTGTATTTACCCCATTCTTTCCAACGCAGGAGTCATTGAGGGTGGACTCTGGTACTCCTGCACAGCCAATTTCCCTTTGTCCTCGTGTTTAACTTCTTCGTGTTGCTGAATAAGAGCGCAACATGGACAAAAGAGGCTCACGCAACAGTCTCCGCACGAGTCTCTCTCCATGCCACGAATGCCCCTTGTCTTAACACGATTTCTCCAGACCAACCTGGTAATCTTGGTTAATCTTGGTCATATTCAACGGAAAAGGTACATACGGCATGCAGCATCCGATGGACTGCAGCACGCAAAATAGTGTGCAGTCGCTATCGCAACAACAAGTCGGCTTTTTGTTCTCCAGCCGACGGCTAGTCCTTCCATGAACTGTCATACTTTGTAAGCCATGATGATGCCCAATCGTGGTCAGGTTCACAAAGGAACACGCACGAATACATGGGAAACAGAAACCCAGAAAGCAGGTTCCCAAGGGCGAACAACCCCAAAGCCTATGCTTCCAACTCGGTGGGGTCGCCATCGTTGCACTATGGTAAGTGCACGAGAAGAAGACAGGACTAGTGTCGTAGTCTGCGAACGATGAATTCTAAGATCAATATGTCCTGTGAAGCAACCACAGATAGCCAGCTCTTATAAACGTTAATGAGGAACTGCCATGGTAATGGGTCGACCTTATGCCATCTCAAGTAACCGCAAAATTTGGCTGAAGCCCCTCCACCATTGATGGCTACAGTGGACGCGTAGGTAGGGAGCGTGACCAAGGGTCTGTATAGTACCCACGCCAAGTTTCCTGACATATACCTCCAGAACCGACAAAAAAACTTATGCAAAAGCCAGCAAGTCGTAAATCGCCCCCAAAGAGTTCTCTATCTCGTTCTTCTTGCCAAGAGACACTATCAACTCCATTGGCGCTCTTGTCCGTGGTTTACTGTACTAAAGCAGTGCAACAACCTGCGACTGCGGCGTTGCAGTAGTGGAGATACCGCAAGATTCGACCCGGTGGTGGTTTAGGATGCCATGAAAGTCTGCGCTGAAGCGCCATGTCCGGCTCCAGAAACTTGTGGGCGCAAGAACGCGCAATTGTAGTCATAGGAGCCTTCCCGGGCTGTCGCAGGCTCTTTCTCTGCTCTAAACGCCGAAACAGGCGCTGCATGGGGCAAGCGCTCTACATCTGGACGACTATTACAGCACTCACCATGCCAAATCCAGTTGCCGCCGGTTATTGTCCTGTCTATACGTTCAATCTGCGGCTTCACCCTTCATATGTGCCGCACCAGCCACCGAGTTTTTCGACATTCTCACAATTCTGTTACGCCCCTACCTCGCAAACGATTCCAACTCCTTTCACTCGCCGTTCGTAACGCGACACAGTTCCGGAAAGGATGGATTTTCCAGAAACGCCCTGCGGTCATGAGAAACGGCAAAGTAAGCACGGAGTTAGTGCTTGCTCCGATTCGATCAGCATCAAGTCAGAGATTCACACCCCTGACAGAACATCCGCAGAGGTGTACGCAGTCGTCAATCCAAGAGAGCACATCGCGGAATGGAGGTGGAGGGGAACCATTGCTGCCATCTGTCTGACCAGCATGATCAGTGGTACGACGCCATCATCTTCCCTTCTCGCGACGACTGTTGCGGTGTTGACAAACGGTTAGGGTATGATGTCAGCAATGTCGCCACCATTCAGACTCGCCTGCACGAAGCTCTTGGGCATATTGAACTGCTGGAGTGGATCAGCCTCTCCTTCTCCCTCGCTGTCTTCGCATCTTTGTCTCTGGCCCGGAAAATTGTATATTGCTTCAACCTTCGTTGGATTTACCTAGTGCATCTGGCGGTCTTCTTCGTCGGTTCCGCACTCGCCGGCGCAGCGCCTAACATGGCGACAGTTATTATCGGACGAAGCATCATGGGCGTTGGCGGCGCGGTAATACTGCAGATGTATGTTGAAAGCCAGATTGCTGCGATCGGCAACTAACATCACCCACAGTAACATGTCCTACCTAGCCGAGTTTGCAACGGCAGTGGAAACCCCAAGGCTGGTGGCATGCTCCAGCGCTTCGTGGGCAATCGGTCTCGCCGTCGGTGGGCCGATAGGTAGCGCTTTCGCCGAGCAGTCAACTTGGCGGTGGGCTTTCTACCTCAACCTTCCTCTAGTTGCTGTTGCATTCTTCCTGGCCGCCACATGTGCGCCGGCACATATCCTGTTCGACGCAGTCACGCCACTACAGACCCGAATAAGGCACATAGACCCGGTGGGCATCGCATTCAAC
Organism: Purpureocillium lavendulum; assembly: GCA_029168975.1. Lineage (NCBI taxonomy): Eukaryota > Fungi > Ascomycota > Sordariomycetes > Hypocreales > Ophiocordycipitaceae > Purpureocillium > Purpureocillium lavendulum. The sequence goes on from JAQHRD010000017.1 coordinate 115,216, forward strand.
GCTATTGTGCCAGAACTGTTTGCCGTTGCTGTCACATTCTCGGGCCCTATCTGGGAATGGAATTCAGCGGGGTCGATAGCCTTGTGGATCGTGTTTGGCGGGACACTCATGCTCTGGGCCACGCAGCAATATCTGTGCGTTTTCACAACGAGGCAAGAGCGTGCTCTGCCTCTTCATATGCTGTCGCGACTCGATCTGCTGCCGCTATGGATTGCGTCCGCTTGCGCGGGCTCTATATACGCCATTACGCTCATTTATACACCCCTATTCTTTGCCTTCACTCGGGGCGCCGATGCGCTTCGCCAATCCTTACTCCTTTTACCCTTCACTATCCCGTTCATTGTGGCGCTTCTGCTCACCGGGGCCCTCTTGCCCGTAGTCAGGAGGCACAAACCGTTTTACATTGCCGGCGGTATTGTGACGGCGGCAAGCTCGGCCGCCATGGTCGCCAGCCTTGCTGACAGGACAAGCTCGGACGCGCGGATCATGGGGCTTGAGGCCCTCATCGGACTCGGTTTGGGCATGCTTTTCCAGCACGGGGTGGGCATTTGCAACGTTATCAACAAGAAGAGGCGGCGGAGCGTTCGCGTCGACGGCGTCGCGCTTTGCAATCTGGCCCAGTTTGGAGGAATCGCCGTCACACTTGCCATTGCCGGCTCCGTCTTCCAGAATGTTGGCTTCTCGCTTCTCGAAGACGCCGTTGGATCGGCAAGCATATCGAAGCATGAGATTCGTGAGGCGCTCTCGGGCGTGTCCTCAACACTATGGCGGGAACCGGAGCTGGTACAGCGAGCAGTGCAAGCAGTCGCCCATGTCATTTCCAAAGAATTTTATTTCGCGGGCGCGGCTGGAGGATTATGCCTGCTGTGCGGGCTCCTGATAAAATCAGAAAAGTTAACATACACAGACACGCGTCCTGAGGAAGTAGAGGACGGAATGAATGGAGGCACAAGCGTCACAGAGCGAGGTCGCCGTCCTTGAAGCGCCTTAAGCAGCACTTCGATGGGGCGTTGGCATATGGATCACGGATGCGTGCAAGGACTTCGGATTGCCTACCACAAGATATATTCCGTTCCCGCAATTGTCACGCTTCATCGTAGCAATTGACATCCTCCATGTGATGTCATGCCAAGTCGATGTGATAGTATAGGCAGGGCTCACGCTCCTTACACTTCCGCTAACAATCTCCCACCGACCGGAGCTTTGTTACGAAACGAGGTCCTAGCCCGGCAATCCAATGTCCAAGTTGTGAATGTTTGCGTATCGAGAGCATTCCTCACCATTCTCGTCTTTGACTTTCTTGGCGGGCTCCAGCGTGACGTCGACCAAGCCACTCGTGATGTCCCTGCAGGCAGTATAACCAACCCACTGAACTTTGAAGCAGAGCCCCGCGCCTTCACCAACATGCCCTACGATCTGAAAGTACCGGGAAGTTACCTGTGGTCTCGGTCTCCGCACGTGATACCAATACGTCAGGACTGCCGCATTGTCTGTTCGCTGAACCTCTACCTCCCATTCCCAAGACTCCCAGCGCTTCTTGCCGGACGCTCGAAGGCACTGCAGCTTGATCCAGGTTGCCCTGCCAGATTTGTGTACCTTGTGATCAAGGATGGCTTCAAGCTCGCCTCGTTCGTCGTCTGGCGGAGGGTCGTAGGGGTCGGCCGGGTGTGGCGGGGTCGGGACCGCGCGATCGCACTGTGGACGTGTCAGGGTGCCTTTGTTTCCAAGCCTCTGCTCCAGAGCAGCTTGGCTAAGCCGCTTTATGCCCGGCGGCTGTCGATCTCCCGGTTCTTTGCGCTGCTTCGATTCCCGCATGCGCCAATATGTCGTAACCGCAGCACGTCCTTCACGAGATGCCCGTGCAATGTCGAGTTCTGAAACTCTGCGACGGCCGTCCGGGAATAGACAAACCAGTATGTACCTTGCTTGGACGTCTCCGTCTTCATGCACCTCGTGCGCCTCAATGCGTTGCAGGCTCTTCGAAAGGGCCTTGGACTCGTCGACGCTACCGCAGCTCAGGCGTTCGGGAAAGGCCTTGACGAGTCGCATCGTATAAGATGTCGAGGCGACATGATCATGAGATCCGCGTTTTCGTCGCGATGTGCGGGGTGTGGCGACTCGTGTGTTGCGAGGCGGACGGTTCACTGGGCGAAGCTTGCGCTGGGGCATTCGGGCTTCGATTGCCAGTCGGTCACGCCCAGGCGCAGGCAGACGCGACACGGTTGTCGACTGTAGTACCATTGCGTGCCGGAGGTGCCGAGCTGCGCGGAGAATTTCGACGGGCGGCAAAGAAGCAGACAGGGTGTCTTGTGATGAATCAACGCGGCTGAACGATGACCCTCTCGGCCCAGGGTTGCCTGCAAAGCCCCACGTCACAGGACGCGTCACGACGCGCCCACGCGACGCGCTTCGCGCACGGCCAATGTCCACTGCACCAAGCTTCGACAGAATCAGCCCGTACACACCGAGGTCGCCAAATGTCGAAGGATTTTGGCCACAATGCGAACGACAGCCTCCACCACCCGAGCGGATGTTTACCGAGCAGCTCGCGTCAAGATCGCCCATTTGCTGGTACCCCAGCCATAGGCTCTTGTGCCTCAGACCACGCCGTCGTTCGATCAGTTCCCCTGCCGCCCTTGGCCAAGATAGTTCGAGGAGCCAGCTGGTGGGCGACTGTTACAAGGCTAGGATCTCCTAACCGAACGGCATTGGCAACCGCCATCTCCCCAGCGCGAGGTGAGCACAGGGTCCTCTCTGGTCAAAGCAGCACGCCTCAGCCTCGGCAGACACCACTGGCATGCGCCAGCAGCCCGCGCCTTTGTCCAAGGTCAGACTGAACCGAGAGCAAGTGACAATGGTATCCAATGGCGCAAATTCAGCCGAGGGAAGCGATGCCATCTCAACCATGTGGAACAAGCTCATGGGCATAGGGAACATTGCGGGCCTAATGGCCATGTCACGGGTCACGGCTTGATAGCCCCATCTTCAATCCTCTGTTCTGATCACCCTGGCGCCAGGCATGACGACCATGAAAGAATCAGGGCTCACCTCTTCCAAGAACCAGATTCGAGCTTCCCCGTCCGCCGAACCGGTGGCAAAGACGCCCCTCTGACAACTGGGTGCAACAGATATGACAGAGTCTTTGTGAGCTTGCACCATCAGCATCTCCGCTCCGGTACGCGGATCCCACAACCGAACGCTGCGGTCTTTGGAGCCAGACAGAATCCATTCATCATCTTTTGTCCAAGCCGCGGAGAGCACGAAGTCTTGATGGCCCCGGAAAGTGTCGACGCACTCCCAACTGCCCGCGTTGCTTCGCTGCCACCGCTTCATCGTCCTGTCGCAGCTGGCGCTGAGGATCTCCTCCCCTTTTGAAGTCCAAGCCACCTTCAAGACGGCGTCCCAGTGGTCGTCCTTGCTAGGAAGTGTTGTCTCGACAGATCCAGAGGTGACTTGCCACACGTGAATTTTCGCATCATTACTGCCGACAGCGATGCTCTGACCATTTGGCGACATGGCCAACGTGCGCGCTTCGGCGCGGAGTGGAAGCGTCTGGGTAATAACACCCTTTTCAATGTCCCAGAGGCATACTGTTTTTTCTTGGCTACAGGAAGCCATGGTGCGACCGTCCGAAGAGAGGGCAAGCGTTAGAACTCCCCGCGTGTGGCCTTTCAAGCTCTTCAGAAGGATTCCAGACCCCGTGTCCCACAGCTGCATCCCCACAAGTTAGCAAAGATGAAACGCAATATGTCAGAGAGCTGGTCATACTCGAATCCACGCATCGTCTGCGCCGGTTGCGAGACATCCGCCGTCCTCGCTGAAGGCAACACAGGACACGAAATTGTCCGCAGTGACGTCCTGTGCGTTTTTGTGGTCCAACACGCGGACTTCCTCGCCGCTTTTGACGTCAAAGATCTTGACCAGTCGACTACAGCCGGCAGCGAGGTAGTTGCCGTCGTGGCTGAACACCACACAGCACACGGGGCTCGAATGGGGGAATGAGTGGACGGCCTTCGCCAAGTGGTCGTCCAGAAAGGGATAGACTCGAATGAGGCCGTCCGTGGATGCAGAGGCGAGAACGGTGCCCTGAGGAGACCCGTTGGAATTCGTAGCGACTGATATAACTGGCTTGTCGTGCTTGCTGATCCGCTGCTTCGTTCCCGTGGTGTGAAATACCCGTACGCTACCATCCGAGGCGCCCGCCACGATTTGTTCGCCATCCGCCATCATTGCCACTGGGAGAGCATGATTGTGAGGGCCATCCAACGCCGCGACGCGCTTGCTGCTCATGCTGATCGAATTGTCAATGCCCCTTAGAGTGCTGGAATCCCAGTTCCGAATCGTCTGGTCCAGGCCAGCGCTTATGAATACCTCGCCGTTCGCAGAAAAGTTGACCGAAGTGACCTTGCCTATGTGACCCTTCTGGGGGCCCGCCATTAGGATTCCCGTTGCGATATCCCAAATATGAACGCTTCCGTCCTCACAGCCGGCGGCAATGTATGCACCAGCTTGCGAAGTCGTCACCGCGGTAACGGGGCTATACGCGTCTAGCGCACGAGTATTGATTCCGCCGCTGACGTCCCATACTCGCACCATGTCATCACCACTGCTGCCAGAAACAACAATGTTGTCGTCAGGAAAATCGATGGCTTGGACGTTGCCCTCATGACTAAAAGAACAGCCGATCCGCCCGGCTTCGAGGTTCCAAACCTTCGAGTCAAGAGTCAGCTATCTGCAAGCAAAACTGCATTCCCGGTGGAGTGTGGCCTTACGTGTATGACTCCGTTTTGGGAGCCAGTGGCAAGTCTCATGTTATCTGGGCTGAAGCGCAGGGCCAGGACCGACATTTGGTGGTTGTCGGAGTGCTTGAGAGCGCGTTGTTCTTTGCCAGTTCTGCTGTCGTATACCCGAGCGAATGGACCGCAGGCCACGGCAATATATTGGCCGTCGGAGCTGACCGTCATGTCGGCAACAGAGCCGAAGGGGTGGACCAGATTCACGCTCAAGGTACCAGGTGTTTGGTCACTGTAGAGGGCCGGACCGCCGCTGCAATGGTGGCCGCCATCCAGGGAAAGTTCTCGCAACTGCCCAACTGGTACCTTGTACGCCTTGTGTGACGGGCACAGTTCCATCGCTGCTCTTCGCCTTTGCTGAGACACTCCGTAACGTTAGAAGCAATTTTCGGCGTATTACACAGCAAATTTCTGTGCTAAACGGCCGGTCTAACAGTCAGTGAATGTACGTTGTTGAATGCGGTGCTTAGCTCTGAGAAGGGCTGGGAAGGTCTCTCCAGTGAGGCAATAACGCAGCTGGTGGAAAGTAGTACGCACTTAATTACTGTTCACGTGGAGGAGACAATGCTTTATAAAGCACCAGGCCCGGAGTCATCAAGGAGGCATCCGTACCTACGCTTCTACAGTCAAGACACGCGACTCGCACGCTTCAAGCCGTGGGTCGGAGGATGCGGAAGGATGCATAGCTCACTCTTTGAGCCTAGCCGCAGCTTACGCGCGATTAGCCACGGCTTCTATGCATACCAGTACAGGACTATACGTCAGCGATGATTGCTCCGCACTCCCGCAGGAGATGCGGCGACACGGTCCAAGGAACATGACGCCACAGTATCAAGGTGACACGGTCAGGGAAACTCGTCAGGGGAGCTTTCACCGGAGTGGATGCATCTATCCTGCGTGTCAAGGGTTCTCATGATCCACCTCAGGGATCTAATGACACCGAACCAGAGTATGTACCGAGAGGCAAAGACTGGCGAGGAATTCTTTGCCACAGCAATTTTGCGGTCGCATGGTCTACCGTCGAGTATAGCACCAACACTAACCCGTTGGATCACCAATGCAGTTGCAACTGGTTGTGAAGCCGGAATGAATCACACTTCCGAGCCTGTTCCTAGATGCGTTCGTCGATGTGCCCATATGCGCCACAGCCAGGGACGTAACCGCAGCCCGATTGGGGCACAGTACAGGGCTTGGCGCGGCACTCATGCACCACCGCTGCATAATGGCACATCACTCATCACCGGCAAACTAATCTCCGCCGAGTCAGCTTAACCGGAACGGCGCAATTCACGCCGCCCTAATATTGTTGAGAGATGACACGTTTGCAATCATCTCGACTCGACCGCTGAGGGAATGCCTCCCTAGAGGTGGCTCTTTCCGGTAGTCCTGCCTTTAATAAAGCTCAACTTGCAATGAAGACGGCCCTCGAAACTCATTCGGGCATAGTATCTTGCGTGCGGGCGCCGCGTTCTCACTGAAAGCGACGTACGAACCCCGACTACGGTCGGCACAATCCTATGGCTGCAACGGCGGCAACTGTGCTCGAGCCTCTTGAGCCTGGTCGATGGTCTGTGAGCACATGTTAGCTCTGCGTCGCTGACACAACAAGAACGTGAATGCTCTCAAAGCAAGAGCCTCAGGTTGAAGAGCGCACTTACCCCATCTTGCGGGTCTCAGCAATCATTGATTCGAATGAGGCGATGTGTTCCCTCCCGTTCTGGCCGCGTTTTTCCCCGTTCTGGCTGGATGGTTAGTTCCCCGCAACAGGACTGACCCCACTTGTCTACTGCCAATGGGTGTAGCGAGGGCCACATTCACACGCGGTAGTAGCCTTCTTACAGCCCAGGTACGAGATATAACTCGCATTCATGGCTCTTGCAAAAGCGTCGCCAAAGGAGCGGTGTATCCGGCATTACACAAAGCAAGCTGATGCCCGTGCTGCTTGCCCGAAGGATACTCCGTACCCATGCCCAGTGCGTCTCCGACATGCGTTGGGGACGCATCGTTCGTATATGCAACCAACCCCAGCTGGTGATTGGAGGCTCAAACATTGCTCCGCTTTGTCCTGTTCCGAACAGCAGAATGTGGGGCAGCGCAAGCCAATAGAACTGTGGACAGGGGATAAGCAAGTCGCAGCAGTGGAGAAATTCTGTGTTTGTTTTTAACGTGTTGAAGTCCGATCTTTGGGGAGCCGTGTGGACCGTCGCCGTCTCCTCCTCCTCAGACCACCTTTCGCCGCATTTCTTGTGCACCATGGTGAGAGCTCCACCATTCCCAGATTCGCCCTGGAGCGATCCAGCCGTCGTGCTCGCCAGCCATCAACTCGAGCGGGTCAGGAAACTCCAGCGCGAGCTCGATTCCTGCACGGTGGCTGCAGAGAGGGCCATGATATGCCGCCAGACACGAGACAGCCTTCTGGACGAGCGCGAGAACTTGGAGATCTTGTTCGCGATTTGTCGGGATGTCATGGAAGCTTCTGAGCAAAATTGCACTTCCGAACTGGATGAATCCTGGCAGCAATTCAGGGAGACAGCCACGAAGGGGGCGAAGCTACGCGCGGTCCGTGCTAAGGCTCTCCAAACAGTGGCTGATCGTTGGGGAGCCAAGGTCGTGCACCACTATGGCTGGGGCATGATAGCGCACCGTTACTGTCAGCAGTTGCGCGCCGCAGCGAATGAGATGGACTGGCCAACATTCGTGAGGAGGTTGAACCAAGCTCTGTTGGAGCGACATTGGGCCAAATCGCTCTGTGTCCATCCTATCGCGGCTTCTATGAACCCGATCACGCAACCCGACATCTTGAAGGCGCGAAGACCGAGCCCCCCCGACAAAATTCGGCTTGCCAAAGGGAAGAGTCCGAGCACCGAGGCAGAGCTGGAGCAAGGCCACAAGGCAGCCAAAGCCGAGTCTGAGCGTCGATACCGTACCGTCAACAAGTTGTTCACCGGACTCGGGCTCGACCGCTTCGGCGTTGTGGTGAGGAAGGAATTTGACGATCAGCCAACAAGTCTCGACCTTGACAGCCAAGATGGCAATCAAGCAATACCCCCAGAATCGGCAGCGAGAAACATCGATCCCAACCGTCCACCCCCCATCGACTGCAATGGACTCAACTATATCGACGCTGCTCGCCTGTTGCCAGCTCAAGCGCCTGTCGACATCAGGGCTTCTGGCGGGAAGGCGTCGCCATTTCCGCCATCGCCGCCGTCGTCTCCAGACTCCTGGACGGCTTCCACTTTGCCATCGGATACAGATCGTGAACAAGCCTTCCTCCGGCACTTTCCTCAGGGAAAAAGATTGGCTCCTACATTGCTGGGTCGAGCTACGAAGAGGCAGAGGATTCTTTCCCCTACAGTTGGTGCTGCGGCAGATGCCAAGAAGGTTTACAGCAAGTCAAATGTTCCGTTGCCGTTGGATGTGCTGCTGACAAAGCTGAAACCAGTTTTATTAGCCAGACTTCAGGCCCAGGGCTCGCCTCTGGCCAGCCAACCACAGTTTGTGCAAACATTGGAATGGATCAGAAAAGAGTCTGAGAGGGATAACGGATTGCAAAGAGAGACAAGCACGACGGCCTCTCATCTTGCCGGTCCCGTCGCAAGCCCTCCAGAGACCGCTACAGTCACCCGTCGCCCGGCGCCGTCCTTCCTAGACCAAGTACTTTTATCAACCCCTGCCAGACAACACCCAGCTACTCGTTCGTCACAGTATACTGGATGTGACCTGGTACCGTCCCGTTTCCCGCAGCGGGTGATAGAGCGGTCCCTTTCAGAGAGTGGGTTCTTCTAGACACGTTGGACACCAGCATGATAACAACTTAGATTAGCTGCACAAACGTCCACCTCACCCAAGCTTACTTCTAGCGGCATTCCAAAAGCGAGCGTGTCTGATTCCTTTCGTGGCGAATCTGCGTTATGGGCGCATCGCGAGCACGCAGAAGTCCCGGGAACCAGCACGCTGGGCTCGCCCATGGAGACACTCATTCAACAAGAACACCTCACGCCGCACGGAGGTGTAAAGTCTAAATCTAATAGAAGTGAGCTATGCCTCAATTTTCAATCAAGCTATGCAGGGCTGACCACATGCAGCATCTCCCCACTTCCAATCCAGTACTTTCATTTTACATAAGGAGCAGGCTATATGGGCTTTACAGCATCTTAATGCTCAGAACTTCACATTGATACTCCTAAAGACAGCGCTCGACCAAGAGGGCAACCTGGGATCTTGCGTCACATTTACTGTTCCCACACAAATAGCTCAACAGCTAACAGACCACCCTGGGGAGCTTCCAGACCATAGCTCTGTCACACCGGTGATGCTGGGAAATATTATTGAAATCAGCGAAAGTGGGGTCCGTTCAGCTGTGCTAAACGGATCATCTTACTTTCTGAACATCCCCAGAAGTCCCAATCAACCATTCATCACGGTGTGGACTACGTTGGATGTCGGGGAAGAGATTTCATTGTCTTGTGCACCTAGTTTAGGAGGCCATATTCCTTCATAATGTGCAAAGCATCAGAACAAGTGTCAATCTTCGTGTTTTTCGGCGGCTCGACAATGATGATGTGTCCGTTAGGGCCGGTGACATGATGCTGCTTCCCATCTTTACAAACCCGTGGCCCGCCGTCTTCTGCCACGAAAGCCCAGCCAGTCTGCCTGAACGGTGTGCAGCCTCTCAGGTGTTCCGGCGTCATCATCATGGTTCCATAATCCCCGAGAACAAGCTCCATCATGGTTTCCGGCAGCGGATTCTCGAGGACCTCAAGCGCAATTACTCTGCTCAGTCGTTTTGTCCTGAGGAAGTCGGCCAGCTCAGCAACGAAGTTATCCTCAACGTCGACCAAGTCCGGATGTTGGCCAGAATCGTATTCGTATGGGTGGAACCCCTTGTCCGTGAGCAGAAAAATGTGCCCGCGCAAGCTGGCGAGGTTCAATGAGTCCACATTGGTAGGCTTTGTCCAGCGGCAACATGGGTCACGTTTCTCACCGAAAAGGACTTTTTTTTCCGGGATCTGGAGGTGGCCATGGATCAAGTGAACGCCAAAAACTTTGTGGGCGTTGTTTCGGACAAAGATCTCGGCAAGCTGTTCGAGAAGGTGCTCAACCTCCGGCTGGACTTTGTCGGAAGGGAGGCTGTTATAACTGACTAAGGTTAGTGTGCGTGGCCGTGCGCGTGGCTATGTGCGTGGCTGCGGGTGTGTGAGGCTGTGCGCGTGGCTGCGCGCGTGGCTGTGTGCATGACTGTGTGTTTTCTGTGGCTCTGCGCTCAGGGCATGGGGTAAGGCGCATGACGTACAGCTGGCGACTCCTTTCCATATCTGCATCTGTAAGACTGCTGTTGAGACCGGGGATCTGGACGTTTGTTGCCATAATGCGATGCTGATTCCCTGTTGTGGTCGCGAGAGTGCCTGCGGGGTTGATGTTTTGATGGATCTCGTGCCAGGCGTGAACCGGATGGTGCGCTATTAAATGCAAGACACATGATGCTGTTCTTCTCCCCAAAGCCCCACCCCATCCACACAAGCTCAACACCCAATCAGCATTGTGCAATCTCTTGTACGGTAGACCATCAAGCAGCAGGGTGAATGGCGAGCAACTCCAACGCTTTGACCAATCTAAGCATGCATCTGAATGAGAAGCCTTCAAAATTCTTGACGGACTGATGTGGATCGTGTCGCACAGAGAGCCAGCACCAAGTCGTAGAACCTACATACTCAGTGTGGTCGCTCACAGAGTCCGATGCTATGACACGCATGTTAATGCCGAGCACTTGCATGTGTGGTGTTTTAGACCCTGGATACGGTCAAAGCTCAAACACAGGCTGTGTCAGGCATCGCCAACGGCCTCGTTAACAAGCACCCTGCACCACAAAGCAGTTCTCTCCTTTGTGTATAAAAGACTTGCGCAATGCCATGCATTTAGCTAGCTCTTCAAGATAATTCTCATCAATTGACTGATACCAAGGATGGACCCAGTGGAACCAATTGTCTGACAGATCGTTTACTACTCGTCAAGACTAGGCTACTCCTAAGCAAGAGCAAACCAGAGGACCGTACCTAGGATCCCGCGCACTGATACCAACGGGTGGGTGCGCATTGCCAAGCTAACTTATCACTTGGATGCGATAGAACGGTTATTCGAAGTGGCTTCAGCTCTGCAAGTGTTAATCGACCAACAAGCGAAGGTCGTTCATTTCTATCCTTTGAGAAAACTTATGCTGTTCGCCTCGTTGCGTTGTGGAAGTCTCTGGAGCTCGCGGCCATTTGAGTTGCTTAAAGTACAATTTACTGTCTAACAAACGTGACTTGATACAGTATACGCTTTCAGAAGTGGCATGTACCGATAGCTAGGTGAGGTCCGCTACCTGTTGACAACGCACCTCAGGGACGCGAGAATCCCGATTAAGGAACTGATACAATACTGTACTTTCCAGTACAGAGAGGGGAAAATGAGCTTTCATGCGTCCCTGCTACAGTGAAGGAACTCAAACTCCACTCTTTGAGCGTTTAGAGCAGCCTCGCGGGTATCATTGCCAATAAAGAAGCCGGAACCAGCGCAGGATTCAATGCGAAGACCATCCCGGCTCAAAGCCCCCAAGAGCTAGGGCGCCCACCACCAGTGCACAAAACCAGTGTGCCTTTGCACGGTTTTGCTGTTCAAATACAGCATTATGATTTTCTCTGTCACTCGACTTGCCGTCTTGCTAAGCTTGGCTTCCAGCCTTTGTACAGTTGCGACAGCTTCTGCGCCACGCCCATTCGTCAATTCTATTTACTTCGTGAACTGGTAAGCTCGGATTTTAGGATCGTCTTGCCTTGTCTGACATCTACTGTACCAGGGGCATATACGGCCGGAACTTCCAGCCGTCCGAGCTTCCTGTCGACAAAGTCTCACACATTCTGTATGCGTTCGTGAGAGTTGAGGCAGATGGCACCGTGTAAGCCGAACAGTCACAGAAGCTGCCAAGCCATACTCGTGCTCACTAGTGAAGGCGCTCGGGTGATACCTACGCCGATATTGAGAAGCGTTACCCTGGTGACTGTAAGTATTGGAAGTCAAATTACTAGCAGATTCTAACCGTTCGCGTAGCGTGGGTGGACGCAGGTACGAATGCGTATGGCTGCGTGAAGCAACTGTATTCGCTCAAGAAGAATAACAGAAAGTTGAAACTTATGCTTTCCATTGGAGGATGGACTTGGTCTTCCAACTTCGCCACCGTTGCCAGTTCCGATGCGACGCGAAAGACGTTCGCACGAACCGCTGTCGGACTCATGAGCGACTGGGGCTTCGACGGTATCGATGTGGACTGGGAGTTCCCAAAAAACACCAAAGAAGCCGGGGACTTACTACTTCTTCTTCAAGGTCTGCGAACAGAACTGGACTCATATGCGGCTCGCTTCGCCGCTGGCCATCACTTCCTTCTATCTATCGCAGCGTCCGCCGGACCAGCGCAATATCAAGTGTATGAAGCGTCACAGATGAGGCAACTTGGCGAAGTTCTAGACTACGTCAACTTGATGGCCTACGACTTTACCACTGGAGGGAGCCAGATTAGCGGCCACTCGGCGAATCTATCACCAAATCCTGGTCAGCCTAACACGACTCCTTTCAGCGCCGAAGCAGCCGTGGAGGCCTACATCCAACGAGGCATTCCTTCACGTAAGCTAGTCCTTGGCATGCCCCTGTATGGTCGTTCTTTCAAGACTGCTGGCCTCGGGCTGCCGATGTCCGGCGTCGGGAGTGGTCATTGGGAGCCCGGGCTCTGGGACTATAAAGACCTACCAAGGCAAGGTGCAACGGTCTATTATGACGAAGTTGCCGATGGTTCTTACAGCTACGACCGCGTACTTCAAGAGCTTGTTTCGTACGACACGACACAAGCGATATCTAAGAAAGTGGCATACCTTAAAAGCATGCAACTTGGTGGTAGTATGTTTTGGGAGGCATCTGGAGACAAGAAAGGCTCGGACTCTCTCATCGACGCAAGTTTCAGCGGACTTGGCGCTCTAGACGGAACATTAAACTACCTCAACTACTCCAATTCGCGATATGACAACATCCGGAAGGGCCTGGACTGATTCCTGACGACTTGAGAATGGCAGAGCCCGACTGCGGACAATTTTGCCATTGCATTGTGGAAAGCTACTTTTGGTCGCTGGTGACAACAGCAAGTCAAATGGGAGAGCAAGTTAATGGCATTCGAATTGTTTAGTTTCCTCGCTTACTTTCCGGTAATACCAGGTATGTATGAGCAAATAGATCTCATAGCACAAAATGCAGACCCTCAAGTCCACATGACAAGTCCGTGTCTGGGTAACTGCAGGTAGAATAGCCTGTGATGCGTCCGCTTTAATTCCTCAGATTGGCTAATAGGGCTTGCATGTAAAATGCGTACTGGACTTGTGAGTCTTCAATACAATTAGGTCTGTCGTGATCTGTATCGAGCAAACAAGGTCGATAGAGTCAAGCACAAATTGATAGGCCGGAGACAGTTTCGTATCGTGTTGCGTAGTGGATTGTGACTGATGCATGTAGCGGACGGTACACGATATAAATCGGGCAGTCGAGTCGCGATGTTGTCGATGAATCTCCGAGGAAAGTAAGGATATTGTGTCGACAGAGCATCTACACATCAACGGGCGAGGCATACCTGGGATATCCCGACATTCAACGTTTGTTGCTAATCAGTTTTGAATTATGAATAACCCGAACCCCTACTTGGACCAAGCTGCGAAAAGAGAGAAAGCCAAATGCCACGCACCATGATAGACGGGACATTACGGCCTTTTTCTGTTGCGGGAGCATCTGCAAGCGCTTGAACATTCCGGCCCGGGTCCAGCATGCTCTGGATCAAACATTTTCCTCGTGTCTTCGTCGCTGTATTTCAAGAGCAGGCAACATACGAGAAGGATGCGACTCTTTTTCGGGCTTAATCCCCCAGCCGCAATGCAACCCTCACCTAGGCCGTACATGCCGTTTTCAACGTATCCCTCACCCTCGCAGCTCGCTACAACAACTATTTTCTTCTCTCGTACTTCATTGACACGATCAATAGCTTTTCCAAAGTCGGTGGGCCAGTTTCCCGCCCCTAGACCTGCGAGAACGAGTCCACTCACACCCGCAGCTGCCGCCTCGTCAATCAACTCGGGCGACGCATCGGTGTGGCCGTACAATATTCGCACTTCGGGGATCTGTTTAGCGTCCATGTCGGCAGTTCCCTCAAGGTCGCCGGGGAGAAGCCTGCCGAGGTCGAATGCGCGTTTGAAGCGGTGGAAACGCGGAACAGAATTCAAAAAACTCCCCACCTCCCCTCGTCCTCCTGTCCCAAAGGCATTGGTAGAGTTGACATTCAACTTCGCCACATTCCACGCCGAGAAGAACAAGTCATTGCTGACCAACATGGCCCCTTCCGCTCGGGGGTCTATGACCAACCTGACGGCACATGCAGTATTGTGGAGACCATCGCGACCCTCGGCGGAGTCGGGGCGCATACCGCCAGCGACTGCCGTAGGAATTTTGACCAATAAGTCAAGAAGCCACACCATTTCCTCCATAGCGTCAGTTCCGACGCAGTAAACCACGCCAGTCGCTCCATCCCTATGCGCTCTATTTGCGTGTCGAGCGAGATTGACGAGTTTTTTAAACGTGAGATCCGGGCTGCCCAAATTCTCCAACTCTTCAACAATGATATTTGCGATCTTATCCAGTTCCGATCGAATTCTGTCGAAAACTGTGATAAAAGGTCTTTTACCCGGCTCGTAATCGTGAGAGTCTAATGGACCGGCGCCCACGCCTGTCATCGTGCCACCCAAAGCAATTATTTTTACGGTAGGCTTGCCATTGGAGGCGGAACTATATAAGAAGTCAGTAGATTCTAGACGGAAGAAATCCATACCCGGCGACCGACCTCGGGCTGCGAACACTCATGATCAAGATCAAACTTTGAAGGTTGCTCGAGCATCAGAGGTAGCGTCGTAATGGTACGCCTGAGGTCAACAGGTCGCACAGAACAGCGGTTTCCAGATGATAGCACAAAAATAAGGACGTTTTCCTGGCGCAGATGGTGTACGTTCAGGGGATGCCTTCTACTTATCTACGTGGCTACGCAAGGACGTCAAACGCATGAACACGTCTCGATGGGAAGAAGCTGGATACCTGGCGAGGGTAATCCGGTACAGACCGACCGCCTGAGTACCCTGGCATCTTGACAGCTGTGGCAAGAAGCAACTAGCAGGGCCACTTGTATTCCACACCGTGATCCCCGGCCGGCCAAGGGCCTGCATCGTCGCAGGCATGCCATATGCCTGCCGTCAACACACCAAGGCTAGCACACCGCCTAATGTTAGTGCCGTTGGCTTGGAGCGAGCTGACACGGCCCGGAACGCTCAACCATGTCTTCCGTAGCGAGTTGGTCCAGCTAGCGCGCTCCACTTCGGGGATGTTGGTGTCTTTAAGCGGCAGACCCGCAAAGTTTGATGGCCCAGGGTTTGGTCTCAGTGATTGGCTCAGGTGGCACAGAAATAGGTTGACAGAAGGAAGTCACGCCAGGAAGCCAAGTTACTTTTTCAATCAGGGCCGTGCGGCGCTAATGATGCTTCCGTCATGGCTAACACGCCAGCCCTCCGACGTCGCATCAGTCCCGTTGCGGCTTGGCTTGCATATCGGCGCATATCGGTGACATTTCTCCCGCTTGGCATAGCCCGTTCGAAACAGCATCCGGTGCGCACGTACACACACGTTGGAGCAGCAGGAACCGCCTCGTATCTCCCGGAGCCCTGGGCTGTAGCTGGTGGGGGGTATTATTGCGAATGAACTCAGGATCATCGGGTCTGTCCAAAACTCATCCGACAAGAGCTGAAGCGCACCATTCCACTTCCAAGGGCCCATGAGCCGGAATTTGTATTAAAGCGTCGCGCAGCGCCCGGCCAGTTCGCAGACACCAGAATCTAGGCTGGGACGTGCTGAAAATGAGCCTGAGAATATTCAAGCGCCCGGAACCGAATTCGTATCAAGTGCGCGCTGCTATCACTGCTGTCTGTCAGTAAATAAATTACTTCTCAAGCGTATACGCTCCTTACTATTGAAACGGAAATCCCAGAATTTAGGACTAAGGTCTGTGATATCATTGACTCCCAATCCCGAGAGAAAATTAGTCAGCGCTGCTCCAGAGATGGCCGGTAGGACTGACCACTTGACCTGGATATAGAGCGAGCCCGGTCATAGTGCGACAAGCTGTCGGTGGCACCAAGAGGGAATTTTGAGCATGTCGAGTTGACGGGAGTCGCCATTCCAAAGCAATTGTACGGGTAATAGTGGTTCCTGCATGTGTGAGGTCAAACACCGTGGACGCTCTTGTACCACATGAACGGCCAGTTCCGGCTTACACTTAATCCTCTTCATTTGGCGCGTCAGTCTCCACTCTCAACGCCACGTGTACCTGCAGAGACAGACAGAAGAGCCTCATCAAGGCACGACGTAACGCAGGATCTTGAGTCGCAAATGGAGTTCATGGGGTCTGTCACCGGAACTTCGTACCAAGTATTCGCACAATGCTCCAGCCGCGCGGCCGTCGTCCGTGGTGTGGCGTGGCGGGGGTTGTTTCGTGCTTCGACTTTCGCAGCATCAAAAAGCTCATCTCTGGCATTCAAGTCCCTCTACGCGGCGACATGGAGAGCGTCGTGTGAAACAGATTTGCTCAGTCCGTTGTAGTCGACTTGAACACCAAGTACCTGACGTTTAAGGGACACATGTCAACCTGCAAGTTGCACTTTGGTTGCCGCTCTAGAATAATGTCTGCCAGCAGGTGAATGACCACAACAGATTTCTCAAGGAAACTCCAAGCCAGTAGTATGGACTCCGACTCCTAAGTATCATGGAATGGCCGAATGATTGATGCTAAGGCTGACGAATGTTGTCGCGTACTACCAGTTTGTTTCATCCCATCCCTCCAAGGCTGTGGTCGGCTCCCGCCTCCGCTTCTTCGGGTATGGCGTCTCTAGTCCATCAACTGTACTAGGATTGCCTCTGACAATTGCCTTTGGCTCAGGACCAACTTGATCCCTCTGCCAATTTGTAGCAGTAAATGAAGGGAGTCCCCAGTTGCTCGGCGATTGCTGAGTTGCCACCATTGACTTGCCCTCCGTCTCCATCCATGATATGAGGGTCTCTTGACAGCTTATCAACCTCTTTTGCGTCTCGATACGAGTCGATTCCTGTTCTATCTGTTTCTGCAGATCTCCCTGCGACTCTTGTAACCGCTTGTGATCTTCAGCCAAGGCCCCAGCTGCTTTTTGATGTTCCGTTATCCTTGAACTTAACTCTCGGAGAATCGCGAGAAACCACTGGATGTGTTCCGGGGATACGAATAATTGCATTGATGCCATGGTAGGGACACTCGAAGTTCAATACAAGATGAACTGATTTGTAGATGCTGGGCTTCTCCCAGACTATAACTATTCTCTCCCACTCCTAACAGCCTGATATGGCATGCTGCACTGTAGTCGTTGCTGAGAAGGTGCAGCCTAGTATTTGCACTAGTTTTGGCTTACATCGGAGAAGCCAGGACATGATGAGATCCTGAAGCTGGATCGGCGGTTTCCTTCCACTCCCTATGGTCCTCCGTTTCGTAGCCGTACTGCAATACTCGGAGGCGTTCGAGAACGACAAGAGGTCCGAATATTTTACAATATCTGTAGAGTACTTTGCATAATTACCACAGAACATGCACACGAACTGTAAAGTCCTGGGGGCAGTATGGCAAGATGTATATTATCAAGTGCGTCAGACAACCCTGCTCTACGTGGAGATTCGCCGCTCCGCATATAAGTGCCATTGGGCTTGGCTATAGTTGTTTGCTATGGTGTTTGTTGAACTGATAGATTCGCACGACTAGCGCCTTGAAGCTCCGGTCAGACCTAGAAGTTTCGCCGGCCATGCTAGAAGCTATGACCTTTCATAAGAGGTTCCGCCACTAATAAATGACCAGATACTGTACGTGCGTAAATAGTCTAGTGAGTGGCTGGTAATGTGGGAATGGAATAACATGGTGCCGCACAGGACGTATCCGGCACACGAATCTCTATTACACCACAAGTCTGGAATCTTCAGGCGCGGCGGTGATAGTATTATTAACATACAGCGTGATCCAAAAATCTTTCACGGCCCTCTGAATGATGTGTTCATGATCGCCTACGAGTCGGTCGTTCAAGCACATGTCCATTACTCCAGTAACACGCATCACAGCCAAGGATCAGGCGGATTTTCGACCTCTGCACGCTCTTTAAAGCAGTGCTAGCATTAGCATTCCAGGCCCCTCCTTGTAGTTCCTCGGACTTTCTCATATAGCAAGTAGGCTACCACGGGATAAAGAAGGCAATTCCCCAACGTCATGATTGTCTGGCCCAATGTAATCAAGCCCCGGATAGCATGTATTATTGTTTTGAGTCCATTTGAGGAGTTGAAAATGATGAACCTTAAGCTGTGTTAGTTGATCGGTCTAGAGGTAGATACGATTTCTTACAGGGTGATGTGCCACCATATCCCAAGCCAGCTCTGGCGCCACAGCCAGCAAGCCCATGACACAGCCAAGGTAGCGGCGAGGCAAAGGGCAGACGCCGTGAGGTTTGAATGTGTGGTTCTGTACGAAGTGATCACAAAAGTAGACACGCTCCTGAAATTGACCAGATTCCAAGGCCTTGCAGGGCGAAGCGAAGCAGGTGTAGCGAGCACTGCCGAAAGGCCGACTATTCGGGAAAGTACACCTTGATAAGCCGAATGCATCCAACGAACAAACTCGTTCTCTCCAGGCATCATTTGCTCGGACAGCGAGGCGAGCAGCTGTTCATAATTTCCGCGAGTCTCAAGTTCCGCCATATCGGTGCTACTTGAGCCGTCTGTAGACTTCATTGTTGAGCAGAACCCCAGTCCAATCCTTCGCAATTGCCCACGAGGGACGGCGTAGCATTTATTATACATATGTGCTCTAGCACTTTGCCTAGTGATTCCGCGGGAAACAGCGCAAGCGTGACAATAGGCGGACAATGAGATCCCAAGTAACCACACACGTAAACTGATTACGCCCGGTGGCCGGCTAGTCAATAGAGCAATTATGTGCTTCTTTTTACAGTCCAATTTTCCACCCTCTGACATGTTTATTGTACTGTACTGTACAGTACTGTATTGTACTTATCAGGTCTCATAAAGTCTCCCTCCTGGTCCTCTTTACGCTGCTTGTTTGCCAAACGCCCTGTTCCCGTGTGTGTTCTTCTTATCGAGCAAACTTGAGTGCTGTTCTCTTAGTGCTCAGAGTCTTATCTAGGGCAGGTGAAGCAGTGTCTGTTGTCGAGTTCTGGGCATGACATCCGGACCGACCTGCTGACGAGGCTCAAATCCGAGATGTGGGCCAAGGTTGCTGAGGAGCTCCAAGTTCCCTGGCGAAACGCTGAGGCTATGCACTGGAAGCTCAGCCAGGCTGAAATGGCTCGTCGGTCCAGCATTGTCCCACTCCAATTGGTGTCAAGCGCTGTCACTTCTGTTGATACTACGCCACTTCCACGGGTCGACATTGCACCGCCTCAGCCGGCACCCGGACCACGGTCCCCCGTCTGCATGCCTCAGGAACAGGGTTTTGTTAGCTGTAGCCCTATTCCACACCTTCTGCCGATCAAGAATCATGGACAGCTTCGGTATCCGAACCTTCCAAGCGTTGCTGAACTTACAGACGGGTTCCGCAGTCCAATCGACCGAGCGTGGTCCAGTTCGATGGGTCCAGGCTTCGGCCCGAAGCTAGAACGTGACCTGTCATCCACGTACGCCTCCGCTTCGTCAGAGGTTGTTAGAACTAAGCCATTGAACGGTCATGGGAATGGTGTTAGGCAAAGACATCCAGAGGTATCGATTAGCCATGATCCGCAAACAATATTCGCAACAGCCTGGGAAAACGGACAATGGCGCACAACAGGGTAGAGTGAACGGTAGCATGGCCAACACCGCAGTAAACGGGGCTTACAGAGTTTTGGTTGAGTACAGTAGAGTAGCAGTTTGCTGTTTGTCGGCCAGCGGCCTCAGGCATCTCAAGTCCGTCATGGGCACAGGACGCGCTGAACTAGTGGGTCTATCCTATGTCGTCTATACAAGTTGTGGGGGTCCTCCCAGATATGTTTTCCTCGCCTCCATTCCTCTTTCCGTCATGAAAAGTAAACAAGCCACCATCCAACATTTCATCAGCTCTAAGGTGCTTCAGTTTGTGTTCGGAGCCCTTCAGCGTGTCGTCTAAGCGCAGCATCAACTTTCTTATTCTAGAGGCCTCGGAAGAGGCTGCCGTCGGAGTCTGCGAAAGCAGTCTCAATGACCCGGGCGGGCAAAGGGTGGTACTACACCTTCCGCCTGGACGGGTCGCAAAAGTACAGAGCAACAAAGGAAAGGAAAGGGGAGAGTGGCCACCCGCCTGGTGGCGAGGACGCACTCATTTAAATAAAGAGCTTGCCATCGCCAGTTTGCAAACTTGTCAAAATCTCTGCCTCTTGCGCGATTGGCTACCACAGTCAATGAGGGTACCAGCCTCATCCGATGTCGTAGCAGGGTCTCTCGGCAGGATCTCTCGGCAGGATCTCTCGGCAGAATCTCCCGGATCTCTCGGCAATAGAAGAGATGAGTTGGTTCCTTTCCACTAGTCTTGCGTGGCAGTGGTGGTTTCCATGTGTGGAGTCCACGTGCTGCTGCTGGCTACTGCCTGGGGTTCTGGAGGGCAACAACGGCTGGCTTGTTACTTGTCAATGCTATCACATTCCGGTCCCATCTCTGGTAGCCGTCTAAGCACTTGTGCCATTGCCAACTCTGCCGTGAACGGGTGCTGCTTTGTCCTCACGCCAAGGTGAATGAGTGGCGTTCAGAGCACGGTCCTTGCGCTACTGCGGTGACGTACTTCTACCACTGCGCCAGCATCCAAAAGGCCGTTTCGGGCTGAGCCTGTCACTGCTGCACGCACAGACAGGTCAACGCCTGCTCCTGTGCTTGTCGCTGCGTCATCGTCGTCAGTGTTGTCCAGACTCGGTTGGCCCACGGAGCCAAGGGGAAGTGGCTGGATGACACCGAGCGCCGTTGCCAGATCATAGAAAGTTGACAAATATAACCGCTTGGAATTTCGGATGTTCGATGTCGCTTTGCGTGGCTGAGGTTGATCCCGCGAAGTGCACGTATCGCCCATCATGTTCCGGTGACGCCGCCGGCAAGAGAAACGCAAGAGTCAGCTGCTTCCGGTCGATGGGGCGTGAAGGCGCCTCCTGGCCGCCGGCCCCTCCGTTCCGTCTCATACCGCCCATCATCGATCTCCTTGTTGTTGTTGTTGTTGTTGTTGTTGTTGTTGTTTAACTCACCGGCAGTACAGTACGTACGGACCACTCAGGCGACACAATGCAGCTACGTCTCACAGTCCAGCGGCGCCTGCGCAGCGGCAGGGCAGTATATCTCCTTCTTTTCCTCTGCGGCGTCTGGACGCTCCTATCGCCTCGACTGCTCCCCGGCTTCTTCCTCACAAGAGGCGGTACCGGAATGGCGACGGGGGCCAGCAATGCCACGCTTGGCTTCGGCGGAATATACGTCGTCTCCAAACAAGGGTCGACGCGCCGCAAGGCCCTCGTACAGGCGGCCAACGTCACGGAGCTCCAGCTGAGCATTCCGACCCAACCAGTCTGGACTGATGACGACCAGGGCAACTTCAAACTGGCCCAGGACTCAACCATAAGCAGAGGCTCGCTGCTGGCATGGCTGGGCCACATGCACGCGCTGCGACGGTAAGGGACTTCCCCCTTTTCCCACTACAGACCGACGTCTGGCCCTGTTCTGACATGCGTTGCTCCTCTTCTCGGCCGTCTAGATTCCTCGACTCGGGCGCGGAAACGGCCTTGATACTCGAGGACGACGTCGACTGGGACATACGACTGCGGACCACTCAAACACCGCTCGTGTCGACGGCCATGCGTAACGTCCTCGGCGGCCGCCCAGCGGCGTCTACTGTCGACGACGACGACGAAGCGCAACGGTACCCCTACGGCAGCCCCGCGCGCTGGGACCTGCTCTATCTTGGCCACTGCGGCGACTACTGGCATGGCATGGACGTCGCCTTCGTCGACGGCCACGTGAAGCCGCAGGACCTCGAAGCGACGCCACACGCGGCCTTTTCCGACCCGTCCATGCCGCGTCTCGACGACCTGCACCCCTTTACGGCGTCCCTGCTCAGGAACCTCGGCGTCGGCGAGTCCACGCGCCTCGTCCACCGCTCCGTCTTTCCCCTCTGCACCTTTGGCTACGCCGTCTCGCGCGGCGGGGCTCTGCGTCTGCTCGAGCTCGGCGGCAGGAAGCCCGCGGGTCGCGGACACAAGGCCTACGACGTCTTGATCCTGCACGCCTGTCGCCGCGACCGCGATCGCGACGGCCTGCGCTGCTGGACCGCCAACCCGGAGCTGTTCCACCACGTCCCCGGGCCGAGCATCATCGACGGCGAAGACGGCGGCAAGGGCCTCCCGCCGGTGGACCGCGCTGCCAAGGGCCAGATCGAGGCCCGCGGCGAGACGGCCAACATCGACTGCGGCTTCTGGAGCGGCGCGTTCGGCTTCGACGACGACGATGCGGCCCGCCTCGACTGGCTGCGCCGCGAGGTGGGCAGGAAGGGGAGGTGCTTGAAGCCTGCACGCGACCCGTGAGGCCCCGAGAGGAAGGAAACGTTTCGATCTTGTGCTTGCCCGCCAAGGAGACACGTGGGAGACATGTTCGAAAGCTCTGTTGGGGATGGATGACGTCGGACCACTGCGGGTCAATGTCAAGCCGCCACATCAGGGCTACCAGCGGTTGCAGGCAGACGTCACTGGCGCTCGAGCCTGGCCCCGAGCAACTTGTGTCGGCAGAGTGTGTGCAGTTCGGTCCACATCTTGACGGCTCGTCTCCTGAAACGTTCCCGAGCGCTTGGGATGCGCGCCTCTGCTTCAGCGATGCTTGTCGCCACCGCTATAAACGTCCCGTGCGATTGCCTGCGCCCCGACCTTCTGCACCCGGTTAATAGGGCCGGCTTTCATGTATCGGCACGCATGCATCCATGTATTAGGGGCCTACTCTACTACTAGGACGACCATACTCCTGAATACCTTGTTGCCATAGCGAGTGTGGGAGCGTGAAGCAGCTAGAGCTCCATGCCTGCCGTTGCTCTTCGCCACGGGGGAGTAATCCAACTTAGATAATCATGCACCGACCGCAGGCAACCATCGCAGCAACAGTGTCATACAATACAGTGATACCGCAATCTTCGTAGAACTTTGTCGAAGCTAGCGCACTACCATGCTATACAAGATAGCTTATACCCATTGCCTTTCAAAGACGGCACCGCGACTCAAGCTTAGATCCGAGCAGCTATTGTCTGCCGCCGTCCGTGGGGTGCCGTCAGGCGACGCAGCTTCGTGGCAGCAATGGTCCTTGCCTTTCACCGAGCCCCTCTTCCACCCAACAACGGTGCAGCTAGCCCTAGTCAGTAACAGCAATATTCAACTCCACAGGAACATACCTGGGACTTTTCGATCCGTTGAAGAACCTTTCAGTCCTAAGCACTCGAACACAGAAACCTGCACTACCCATCGTGTCTAAGAGACACCTACCAGCCGCAGGGCTGCAGCAAATTACTGCATATCCTTGCACCGAGACATGTCTCTTCATCAGTTCGGCGACGTGCGAGCAGTCTTCAGTGTCTATCAGATGCGGTATGAGGCAGAGACCGTATGTTGTCGAGGCACTGCCCCAACACTCTCCCAGGCCACCCTTATATGTAATGTGCAACCCTGGAGCAGCCTGGAGTATGTACCTGGAGCTGTCAGATAGAACCAACAGGCACGTGAGGAACAACCTACCGCGTTTGCCACACATCAGGCTTCTTCCATCGAACGAAGCATCTTCCACTCTTATCAACTTTCAGGTCTCCGATAGTTTGCGGAGTCTCCTCGCATCCATATTCAGCGACAAGTAAGCGATGCGATGGTTCGCGCCCTAACTCAATTCCCCTGGTATGTCATTGCTTGATTAGCAATCATTGACAGCCCTTTTCGTCATATGCTTACCGAGTATCCTTGCGCCTACCCAAGCAACATGCCAAAGGCCGCAACCGGGAGGAGGTCAGGAACAGCATCAGTATCAGCTCCAAGGTATCAAACGTCTAAGCGTGAAGATGCCTCGGTTGCTGATTCGCTCGCAGTGGTGCAGGTCCTCGGCGTGTTGAAGGTTGCACAGACATCTTTCGGTACCCTCCAAAGACAACAACACGGTGCGGCGATATATACACGGGAGGGGCACCGGGCGCTGGTACTCAACCAGTCAATGTGAGCCGGGCAGCTCGGACAGTGGCGCTCCGGTGGCTGCCCAAAGCAAGAACGGCCGCAAACCCTGGCACCTCAATACCTGTGGGCCTTTGAGCTAATGGGGCTAGTGAACGGGCCGCAGGACTTCGCCCCACAACGCTTTGTTTCCGCGCCACCAGCTGAACACTAGTGTGAGATGCCAGACGGTGGGGATGCGCCGGCGCTACGCCTAATGACAGATACTTGCGACCAAAGACGACCACCTTGCATCCCTCTGGAACCGTTCCGTTGCGTGACGTCGATCTGTGAGCCCATATTGTTTGGCAGAGGCAGTTAATTCGACGTAGCGTGCCCCGAACTCTGTCGTTCCCGACCGTGTTGTCTCGCCTCGCAGCGTGTGTGCTTACGGTGTACAGGTGCCACCTGACCGGGGCAACGGCAGAATGGTCATTGCAGCCGGAAGACAGTCTGTCGCCGCCATTTACCTTGCCTCACGCACCACACCTTATCCGTGCTCGCCACCCGTGTACCGACCCACGCTGCTTCGCACACCTTCGTCCACAATGACACACCTTTCAGATGCGACTGTCCACGCGCAGGCGGTTTCTAGTCATGCTGCTCAGGCCGAATCTTCGTCGACGGTGCCGAGGCCGGCAGGCGCATACGCCTCATCTAGCACCCTTCAGGTCTCATAGCACAAACATGCAAGCCAGTGCCTAAGAGCTAAGGCGTCGGGGACAACAGGAAGTCAAGATAGAGCAAGATGGTGCATGTCTCTGTGTGTATACCAGATACCGGTCATACATGCACGCTCGCTCGGTCACTGAGCGCGGGCCAAGTGGCTTAGGCTTCAAACTTGCGCCTTCAACCTTGTGACAAAACCTCTGAACATGCCAGTGTAATCAAATCTCCTGCCCAAGCTTTAAAACGACTGGTATCGTCTGTGCTACTACATCAACTACTAAACGTGTACTACACCAAGAATCGGATCATCGGTGGTCTGCTGAGGGTGCGATAAAAGACGTCGTGGAGTTCCGGGTGCTTTCGAGCCGCCTCATCTCGCGGAGATGTGATATGGGTAGGGTGTCATTCTCGGAGACGGCGGTCGAATCAGTTTGGCCCAAGGATGCTTGCTAGGCTGTTGGCGTTCTCTACAAGCCGCTGCCGTTCGGTCAGTAAAAGAGCCCAAAAGATGATAGAAGTTAGAGAGATGGCGCACAGCAAATGTCGTTACCCCTTTTCCCAGGTCAGCAAAGCACCAATCAACTTTTCCTGGAACTCCAGAAGTGACCTACCAGTATTGCTTACTGACCACTGTCGGAGGACATCTGCGTTCCGTCTCGATGTACTTGGAGCACCAAGACTCGACCAGGTGGTAGTGATGTTGACAGCTCAACTCCTTCTGCGAAGACATCGCCCTGTCAGCTACTTCGATCCTAACTTTGGGTACGAGTCAAGAGATTAACACTGACGTAGATGTAATTGCACATTTCGACGATGCCGTTGAGGGCGTGTTGTGGACCAGGTTCCCAAAGGGCGGAGACAGGGACAGAGCAAGGCGAGGGCTAGTTGAGCTGGCCGCGGGAGCGCATGTGGAGCACGCCAAGGAAATAACAGGCAACGATGAACTTTCTCCATGGGCATGTGTACTATTTATGCTCCTTCAGAAGTTCCTGCCGTGGCGCAACTCCGCCCTTAGTGTTGGGGTACGACGGGATACACGAACGCACCGTCGCAACTCAGCTAGCTGCACTCATTGCTCGGGCAATGAAACTCCCGCCCCTGACATGCGCATTGGAGACCATGCAAGACATACGCCGCATCCGTTGTGATACACCAGTTCCATGCCTCGTTGGGAAGGTCACGCGAACCGGTGGACAGGGATGAAAGATCGCTGGGCAAGTGTGGCTAGTTTGCTTCACACCATCAATTGCTACAGCGATGGAGAAACTGCTCGGCTGTGATGCGCGGGACGTGGTACGTAGAACGTTGGACAGGGGCCGGGGGGCGGGGGATGGGGGCTGGGTGATGGAAGAGGGAAGACGGGAGAAGAGGCCCTGGGGCGTTGGACGGCCGGTGCGCAACGCCGGCCGTTGTGGGCGAGGCGCGCCAGCACGTTTCCTCATGCCACACCCATTACTGTACCATGCGTCGCCGGGGGGGCTATGGTTACTTTTGGGGGTTGACAGAAGAGGACAGGGAACAACAGGACCGATCGCTGGATGATTGAGCATTGTGCCCCATCAAGGCTGAGCCAAGAATGGTGGCGCACGGCTCCCATTGGCCGACTTGGTGGCCCACCGGATGCGATGTGCCAGGATTCAGGATTACGCGCCGTGACCCCGCTCGCACAGATCACCTTCAAATCGCTCGCTGTCTCTTGCGGTGGCCCGGCTGTCACGTCTCACATCGGAACGTAGAACACCACCGAAACCTCGTATGACCAGGGCATGGTGACGCAGCCGCCGAACAAACACCCAATTTGAGTTTGGTGCCATTATGAGTGCCAAGAAATGGGAGGACCTGGCCACACAGCTGGCCTCTGAAGCCAACCGAGGCCGCCAAACACTGGAGGCGCAGGAAACTCAGCTCTCCCTCAAGGACTTCAAGCCGAACAACGACGTCTTGGCTGTACTCACCCAGTACGCTCACTTGCTCTTGAGTCACAGCTCCCTCGACGCTGAGACATTGCGACAATCTTTGGCAGAGTTCACGGCACTTCATAGCCAACTTTGTCTCTTAGCAGAGTCTATACAAGAACAGCTTTTCCCTCGACCAAATAGGCGGGCTGTCCGCCAAAAGGAGGGAGCTGCTGAGAGCGGAGGCGCGGGCAGCGCGGTAAATGAAGATCATCTCGTGGGCAAGGGCAAAGAGCCAGCGGCTGTCGGGAAAGAGGAGCCAACGGCCGCCACGAAGTCAGGGGCTGTTCTGGGGCAGGGCGCGGAGACAGTCAGCGACAGGGATCTGATAGCAGCTGAGTGCAAAACGCGTAGGGTTCTGTGGTATAACTGGTACTTTGTTGCTTGTCTCATCACCTTCATCCAGTCTCGCCTCCCGCACGGTTCCGGAATACCGAGTTGGCGCTCGGCAAAAGCAGTACTGGTGGCGAATGGGGTTGTGAACCATGCTTTTAGGATTTACGGCGCGTCAGCCTTCTACGTTCTAGACTGCTACAGCGGTAAGGGGATCCTGAATCAATTCGCGTGTTTGGGCTAAGCGTCGCAGCTATCCAGTACCTGCTGTCAAAGTCCACCCTGCTTCACTTGCAAAAGTCGCGCGACGTTGCGATCAAGGCCGCCATTTCTTTCCCACTTGAATACGAAGATTTCTTTCCTCCAGGGCTAGAGCTGGTCTACTGTCCTGCCTTCCTGATTGCAGAAAAAACCGGCTGCCCGTACGTCACCAGACTCACTTCTGGAGTTCCGAAGCTGACGGTACAATCCAGGCTCCAAGACGTGTGCTACGCAATTGGCCTCGGGGAAGTAGGAGATAGGCTAAAGCATATTTCCCTACCAGAAGAAGGTGTTGACATGTGCATGGCAATCAAGGCGTCCGTGATGGAAAAGGACCTAGTCAACGCAGAACCGCTTTGTTCTTCAGGTACGGCCCACTGTCCCACACTGCGCGCCGTTTGCTTGCTTCAGCTGACCCTTACCGAGCGATCGGTCCTGCTTCCGCCGGCGTCGTCAACACCTTTCCCATCACGAGTTTCGGCATTCTCGGCGAGCTTCAGCGTGCTCTATATGACGCGTTTGAGACTCGATAGTAGGATCTCATTAACGTGGCGGTGGCCTACCGCTCCTGGTATACATTAGAAGGAGGAAGTCTAAACTTAGCGCATCATCCCCTTGCGTTCCTGGCGCGACAGTGAACTGTTCTCTCGGTTGCTCCAGCACTATGACGTCTCCTACCTTCACATGCTCTGTTCTCTTGATCGGGTTCAGCCCATGCGTAATAAATCTCAACGAGCTACACTCATACGCCGGTTCTGACTCGCTTCTTCTCTCGGAGCCTGCGCGAGAGCCTTGTAGGGGTAGAAGGATGAGGACGACGAACTGATTGTCCTGCACGGTCATCGCCTCTGGGCAGCCAGCTTCCTGGACGTCCAATGACTCCGAGTGACCAGTTCTTTTGCGAGCGTTGAGTCTGATGAAGAGCGGTTCTCCCTGCGGGTGCTTAAAGTCGATGCCATGAGACGTGCCAAGCTCAGCGGCTACCCGGTTGCTTCCTCGGAGATGCTACGACTCCATGAGTTGACAGGACAAAACTTGACTTGCTCATGCGTACCTCTCCATCGAAAAGCATAGATATGAGCTCTTTCGCCTTGGGCGACATAGGCGACGTCGAGAACCAGCCCGGTGTCATACTCCCGTCAGCGTTCTTGTATCGCAACAATGTCGTAGGGTCGAATCGAACGGCTTCCGCCGTGGTTTTGAAGGTGTCGGAACTCGGTACCACGAACATATTGCTGAAGTTGAATTGCGTTCTCGGGCATTGGACCGTCCGTATTAGCCTTGCGCGTCGGCAGTTGGTGTTTCTTCGGACCGCCAGGGTGTCGTCGAGGGGGATCAGTCGGGCCTCTGTTCCTAGCCTGTTCTCGATCATCCCTAAATCACGTGGGGGCGGGGCTTGGAGGCCAGAGCTTGAACCTGACGAATCAGCCGGTCGCTACCTCAGAGAGACGCCGATAGCTCGGGAACGCAGACCAAAATCAGCACGCGGTTGCGTTGCGCACTCGTGGTCGAGTTCGTAATCACTCTGCCCTACTCCGTCCGGTACAGAGCAGCTGGCAGTTACGTAACCAATCCAGCACATAAAGCAATGGGGCTCAAGTCGCATCTCCCCAACAGTGCCCACCAGCAGGTCCGGGGCGCCGCAGACGCCTGTAACCCCACATTGCGAGAAATCGCCCGAGGACTATCCAGACGTGAGGTCAGGTTGACACCGATGGAATCGACATCGTCCGCGTAGATGACTGACGTTGGCAGCTGCAGTCCTGCTCCGGCGGGCGCTGAAGCGGGAAGTGGCGTGAGTGGAGAGCAGTCTTGTCGGAGACCAGAGAGAAGCATGAGATTTGTGGTCTGGAATCAGAGCGAGCAAAGCTGGTCGCCATTCGAGCTTCCGCAACGAGTCTACACAACAGCCGTTGTGGTCCCTGGGCCTTCATACCTCCACTGCGTGCCGTCATCCTTGCCCAGCACGCCCAATATATGTATCTCAGATTAGGGAACTGGCCCTTTCCCCCTCTTTCAACCGTGATACATGTATCATTGTTGTACCTGCCAGCAGCGAGTAATAAACACTCCACCTTGTTCATTCGGCCGATACGGTCGTCGTGCGCGATTGTGTGCGAGTGCTGGGGCTGCTCCGCGCGTCTCGTCAAGGAGCGACCGAAGCAGCGGCCGGAGAGACGAGAAAGGAGGATGGAAGCTGTGAAGGTCTCGAAGTGGCTGGGCATACGCAACGTATACGATTCGTACGGACTTGTCGTGCTCGGCTGTTCATCGTTCGACGTCGTGAGGACTTCGGCTCGATTGGTGCAGTGCGCGCTGTTATCGTATTGCTGAGCGCGGTCACTCTGCAGCTTGTCAGAGCTCTGTCGGGGACTGGGCAGCATGTCCATTTTGCGGCCACGGACCCTTTGTTTTTCCGTTGCAGCCGCAGGCCAAAAGTCCAAGTCGCGACAGAGGGCGACTTTCTTGGTGACCTCCGCCACGAGTTGGGAACATTTTGGCCGAACCAGACCCCGCGCAGAAACTTTTCGGAGGTCCGCACCCTGATGCAGCCTGTGGCAAGCACGCCGCGCCCAGCGCCAATGTTGCTGGAGTCTCAGCAGCCTGGGTTGGGTGAAGGGGTGAAGCGCATTCTCAATGCAGCAGCCCTGACCGAATGCCCAGATCTCTCTGGTTCGGCGGCGCCCTGGCCGGCATTCTTCCACCAGGACTATGTTATTCGAGCGCGAGTCTGGAATTGAATCGCCGTCAGAAAGACGTTGAAAGGTGGCCTCCTCGTGCTGGAAGGATCGCGAGCACCGCCGTCAGTGCCCTCCGTGGTGCAGTCATCATGGGATCATACGCGCCGTTGGTGCTGAGATAAGGACGAGGTCCACTCCACGCACCATCGCTGGGGTGTCCAAGCGAACCGGTGGTGGGTGCCTGAGGCTGACACTGAGCCAGCTTTCAGCTCCGCCGGATCCTCGCCATGTGCTCGCTGGATTGAGTACCTTTGTCGTATAATTAAGTACACTTTGGTCGCCGCAAACGAGCAGCACCACCATGCCAGCCACAATAAGCTTGCAATGAAGTGCGGCCGTTCAATCCAGGGCCGTTCTGCCTTCCCGTTGTTCCCGCCGAGGACCGCGCCACCAATCACTGGCGCAATGAGGGCCCTTGCAGCCAACCAATGAGCGAGATGGATCGCCCAAGATTCTCGATCCAACTGAACGGGTGGCTATTGGAGGCGACTGTGCACAGTGCAGTCAATCTGTTCTAATAGGAGTTGACCATCTGCCTATGGTGCAAGATGCAGTCGGCTGGCTGGCAGGCTTGACATGCTCGCACCACTTGGGGAGCACACGAGAGGGACGAGGGCGGGTGGCGGAGGATGCGGGCACTGAATACCTCGCCTCAGCCAATCGCTTAGCTGGAGCTTCGGTGATCTTGCTGAATTCGCCAACCTGGAGACGTAACAGACGTAACAAAGCGCAGAAAAGCTCATGCTAGGCTTTCTCTTTGTAGTGAGACATTGGGCGGGTTCCTTTGCCAGCGAGCCAGTCCTCATGAACGTTTCAACTTCTACCTCGCGAGATGCAGGCCTTAGCTTGGTCAGATTGCTCCAGGTACCCGCTGGAACATTCCTGTCGCGGTTCCATGGCGTCTGCCGAACACACAGAAGTCCGATCTTTCTTGGCTGAGGAAAGTCAATTGTCTGGCCCTTTTCAACCTTCACATTGGGCTGGACAGACCGATCACGGACAAGTTGCGGCTGCTGTATCGGACAGAGGCTACGGTCGCTGCGCATGGGAGCCTCGCGATAATCACGGTGATCAAGCATGAAGGCTGGACTCGCCTGCCACGTCTTTGCGAGATTACAACACAGATGCTCAAGACGGCTGTACACAATCAACAAACCCCGGTTCTTCTGGAGCATTAGACTTTGTCCTGTGGGAAAACATCTGGGAGAGTAGCTGCTGTAGAACTAACCAGCTGGCAAGGCGCTTGCCATGTGGCCTTAGCTGCGGTATAATACGGAGTGGCTCCTCGAGGCGTTTCAGTTCCCAAGTCCCACCGCGAGCTCTGCCGCTTGAAAGCCAGCGCCTGGGATTGTGCTCAACAGGCTTTCGAATATCAGGGTCTCGGCTATGAGTGTGTCCATGTCAGGCCACCCCCAGACTATGCCCTGACCCTGTAATCGACACCCGATGGGGGAAAGACGCTCCCAGCGGTCCTCGTCCCAGAATACAAAGCCCCAGAGACAGAACTCATCTCCTTGCGTGGGCAGCTCGGGATGCGAAAAGCCGCGCAAGAAGTTGATGCTGTCCTGAATTTCCGCGTTGTTCTCTTCGAGCTTACGCCAGGACCTGAAGCTGGGTTCATCGTCTCTGCTGAAGGACACATGATCAGCGTGGGAAGGAGGCCAGTATTTTTGCTTATTGATGTGCACAGCAATGTCTAGCACTCTTCCGAGAACGGCCTCTTGACTTCGTAGCGCTATCACAGCCTCTGGCACTACCTGTGATATCGGAACAGGAGGTCCACGATGGCCAGGATTGCAGAGAAATTGGTGCATCGACTCAAGGTCATGGCAAGAAAAGTGAGGAAGATTGTTGACGTCCTCTCCTAGGGATCGAAGGTCTGCTCTTTGTATCAGCTTGATCTCTTGTCAAACACAGCTGACGTACACGATCGGGCGCGCCCAAGATACCACTGAATCGCAACAACCTGCTGCAGCTCCCAGGGAGCTAAGACCTCTTGCAGGAGTCGTGTGCAGAATTCTTCCAGCACGAGTCTGGTGTCTGCCTGTGGTAGCAGGCAGAGGTGGCGTTGTCTTGCGCAGAGGCTCGCTACCATATCGTACAAGTACAGAGCCCGCTGAACTCGCTCCTCCTCGGAACTAGAAGACCCGAACCCCTGGAATGCGGGGAGGTTTGTCATGGGAGAAGTTGCCCCCACAAGCAGTTCACACAGCTCCACGGTCTTCTGATGACGTTTCAATATGCGAGCTGCTATGCGCGCTGGAAGCGATCTCCTCTCCGCTATCTGGCGGGCTCCATGAACTAGCTCGAGGCAACTCGCTGGGTCAGGTGAGTCAAGCGCCAGGTAATTGCACGAACTCCCACTCCGCTGAGTCAACAAATAACTGACTACAGCGTGAAGGAAGGTTTGCCAACCGAGCTCATTCCTCAAAATACTCGTATAGAGCACGTTTCTGTAACCCACGACCACCGCATTGAAGCTGCGGTGAGCTAGAGCAGACATTATCAGAGACTGGGGATCAGGCAAAAATTGCAAGATTAGTAGGACGATCTCTGTCGGTAGGTCAACTATGCGTCTAGTTTGAGAGGAACGGTGTGCCATAGCCGTCGCGCCGAGTTGCTGCCAAGGATTCGATGATGGAGTGTATCATTGTGCATTCGCTTGTGCGACAGCAGCCTGTGACAGCAGACAGTAATATAAAAACTTCAAGTCGGGCACATGAAAGTGTGGTTTCCTTCCTAACTTATAGGGCATTGCATGTAAGCGGTCATCAGCAGGAGCCTTCGGCTGATCAGAGAACTTGAGCATAAGACCAGCTCAACGCTCGCTATAAGAATCAACAGTTGTATGAGCCGATATTGTACCGTACACGCACGCTGCTTCAACGTATTGCACGTTACTTTAGTTGAAAAGGCCAACCTTGGAGTTCACTCGCACTGTCGGCCTCAGATAACCTGTGTTTGAGGAACTCAAGCCGATCAACAGTCCCAGAAGACTTTAGCCTTTAGTCGAGCCTTTCAAAGTTGCGGCGAAAAGTAGCATTCATCTTGGAACGCAACCTGCGCTGTCGAGCATAGCCTGTAAGGATTGCCGGCACCGCCCTACTTTGCGAGCACAGCCGCACATTCTGGCCACATTCGTCGTTCGAGACGCAAATATGTGTGCCAGAGCATGAAAGAAGTTACGGCCGGTTCCGATATTAAAGCTCGTCACTCAGAACGGCGGGAAAGAAGTATAAGTGAATCGTATCGCGATTCACCACCGTGCGCTCGTGACCAGCACACGCGAGGTCAAACTCCAATTGGATAAGCCAGTGTTTTCGACGTGGAGATGGCGACAACAGAGGATCAAGCCCAAGCACAACAGTCAGACCAAAGAGGCCGCCACAGACAGAGAAATATCATCCGAGCAAATTGTCGAATTGCTCTAGCTGCTCACATAGGTATGAGTCTTGGCGGAAGGAATCTTCACACTGACACTCATATTATTGAAGAGGTTCAGACAGGCAGGCGACTAAGCCCTTCAAGAGTACGGCTTATCACAGATTGGAGAGACTCATACAAATGGGAACATCCGCAAGAATTGTCGAGTCTGTTCGCCAAGCAGCTCAGCAAACATAATATCTCATCTTGGAGGTACCTCTGCGACAATGTTGGGCGGACATTCCGAGCTGTGCCTAGTAATACTATGTATTATGACCGTCCACTTACCGCTGATCCTGCAAGCCTTCGGGAGCCTACGCAGGAGTATTCTCTCGAATCAATTGAAAGCAAAACGCACGACGTAACTGCTGATCAAAGAATCGCCGAAAATGGTAGCACACCTCA
This sequence comes from Purpureocillium lavendulum, assembly GCA_029168975.1. Classification (NCBI taxonomy): domain Eukaryota; kingdom Fungi; phylum Ascomycota; class Sordariomycetes; order Hypocreales; family Ophiocordycipitaceae; genus Purpureocillium; species Purpureocillium lavendulum. The sequence goes on from JAQHRD010000017.1 coordinate 149,142, forward strand.
GGGACTCGGCGAAGGCTTAGAACGGCTCTCTTACATGAGATATCAGCTTGCGTCCCTCAAAAGCCAGTGCGAGACACTATCGCAACATCTCGAGGCAACTTTGCAAAAAACACACCAGCAGGACGCACATTTGGCGAGGTGCGTCAGCCTGGTCAACCAAGTCGCTCCAACAATGGTCGAGTTCCAGCGGAATATAGCTAGACCCTGGATGTACCAAAGCTCGAACTGATATAGCATGCATGAGCCGGTACCCTTGGCGCGACATCGGATTTTATAAGTGACTTGTTAGGGTGGTATGTGGCACTCTTCAATGCCGACAGATTCTGTGATAGCTTGCTGAACCATGGCTCGAGCATCAGTCTGGAGAAAGAGTACACAGTCGTAAACGCTTGAATGCGCCGTACATTCCAAGTGCAATTACAAACTCCACGGCTTGTGGCACAGAGCAAGGACTCAAGAAATGTGAAGCACTGAGTCTACACAGATAGTCAAAAGTACGCAATACAAGCGACTCTGCCGGCAAGATAGGCCTGACTCAAAGGACCAGGCTAGGGATTGAGTCCATTGCATCCCAATTTGAGACTACTACACGCTTTAATGGATAATTTGACTGCCCCTAACGGTTGCTGAAACTTTCGAAAAGTGACGCATTGTCCGTATGTGAGTGGGGCAACGCGCGAGTCCTACCCCGGGTAAATTCTGCACAATCGGCTGATACAGAGCGGTTGCGGGTTCTATCGCGCTATGGGAGCATGTGTATGGTCAAAGAGTCATATGTACTCTGTTCATTGCAAGCCGTAAGTGACCATTAAGGCTCTCAGTAGGTCTCTGGAATACAACGTGGCTCGTTGCATTCAGACTTAGCGACTTAGCGTACAAGTAGAGAGGGTTATCCGACCCTGCTCCACACTATTTCTGATACAGATTAGCATTTTTGATGCTATTTACTGGCTTAATATCTTGATCTAGCAACTAAACGCCAGCACTGCGTGCCGGGATTCTCGAGGTCACAACAGGAAGCATCAATCTCATTTTCAATGCTCATGGCTTGCTCCTCGAATCGTCATATGTCAATACCGCCGGTGTGGAACAAGATTTTCAAGGAAGACTCAACATGGTTGATGGAAATGCAACAGCTGCAAGAACTAAAGCCTTCAATACTTCCAACTCTCATCGGAGGGAAGCTCAGATACCTGCTCCGCAACGACGCACAGAACGATCCAGAGTTCACAAGTCATAATGGTAGCTTCCTCAGCAGAAGTCGGCTGAGCGCCAGAAAAAGCCTCACAGGGTGGCGAGACAACGAAATTTACCTCGTGCTGCTCGTACACGACTGGAGCGGCGAGCTTCCTTATTCCGCTGGAAACCTGCTCGAGTCTTTACGAAGCCACTGCTTCGTCAGTAAATGGGACATTCATATTGTTGGCACTGATATCGTTGTCAACATCGCTGAATGCCTTGGCGGACATTCGCCCAAAGGATGGCTGCATGTCAGTGATCCAAGCAGAGTCTTCACACGGCAAGACCGAGAGATGCACACGTCGCTACTCTACTACGGAAACAACGCAATACGAGATGTAAGACCAGAGGATATTGGTGGAGTTGAAGGTCGATCGACTGTAGGAAAGAAAGCGGTCAAAGATATATGCTCCATAAGGATGAAGCTCGGAGATGGTAAGCCGGTGTATAGGGTTCTTAAAAGTGAATCCGTAAGCACGCGATTAAGAGACGTCATCACTACAGATGAGTTCGGCACTTCTTGGATTACGCATTGGAAAGAAGTAAAATCGGGTTGGAGAGAGTGGTAGGCTCTGAGTCCCCGTTCTTCTCCATCCTTTCAGTTCGCGTAGAGGTCTCTCCGTCACCAATTCAACGAAAACTTTCGTGGTATGCACCTGAACACAGTGTGCTTATTGAACGGATCGTCATACTTTGGTTTAAAAACGCTCCTATAGTTACCAACTGTGCACCCCTTCTTTCCTCAGGGTTATGGTGAACTGAGCTCAGTGACCTCTGTCAGGGTCGCTAGGCAGCGAACTACCCCGTGACCAGCCATCCCAACCGTTGGCAGGCGTCGCGACCGCCTCAGAGCCGGTGAAATGCTGGATGGTAGTCTGTTTACTTTTCGGGGTGGGAAGAGGAGGGACGCGAGGAGGTAATTCTGAGAGTCCCACCATAGCCTGTACGAATAACATAGACGGGCCCACCAGCTCAGCACGTCCTGGGCTCCAGAGGGACCTGAGCGCCCTGAACGGCCACTAGACAGAAAATACACTACTGCTACTACTACTTATGGTAGACGTCGCGTCGGAGTCCGATTCGGAGGAGGAGTAGAATTCAGAACCAGATACGTATTGATCAAGGGGTTTGTAGTCCGGGTCATTAGACGATGCGTACTGTGAGTCATCATCTAGCTCGTACGTAGTTCGAGGCATGGGTGTGGGTGTCCGAGGGATGAGGCGTGGCACGTGGTTTGCTGACGCAGGTGTAACTGGTTTGCCTTGGTCAAGAATAAGTCTCCAAATAATAGGGCCATAACCGCCAGTGTTACATTCGCAGGGTCCGTGAAGCGGATCCTCGTTCGAATTTAGCTTCGTTGTGAGACAGTGGCGGTGTAGCGAGTGGCGCCCACAGGCTTTCGTGAAGATTTCTTCGCCGTCCGTAAATTCTTCCTCGCAAACGTTGCACGATGTCATGCTTTCAGATAGCTCTTGCGAAATCAGCGAGTCTGTCCCCAAAGGATGTGCGTCTGTTTGGCTAGATTCCTCGCCGCTGCAGTCGCATTCGCCGTGAAGCGGGTTCTCATTTAGGTTCAGTTTAGCTGCAAGGCACTGGCGATGGAGCGAATGCTTCCCGCAGGTCTTCGTAATAATATCTTCCCCGCGTGTAAACGGAAGTTTGCATATATTGCACGACCTCATCGAACTAGGTAACTCCTCTAGAAGCCATGGCGTTGCGACTAAAGGAAAGACTTCATTTGGATCGTTGACAAGTCGGTCCTGCTGCAGTACCCTCCAGGCTTCGTCGACAGGTACGCCATTCTGATCCAAGTGGCGAAGGACCTGCCCGCGCCACTGCTCTGGAATGTCATTGACCAACTGCGCAATATTCGTGTCAAGACGTCTTTCATTCAACTCTGCCCGTACTTTGTCCCATTGCTTCAATGGAATGAAAGACATAAAAGTCTTCATCCTTTGCACCTGGTCGAATAGCGCACTTCCTGGGACCTCTTGCTTGATGGACGACATTTTAAGTTTGCAACTTAAGGAGTGACCTTAATTCTGACTACAAAATAAAGAGGGTCAAGGACAGGCATATATAGGCCTTAGAGAGACCTACAACTTTAGTGACTCTACATCTATCAGTCTCGGAGTTAGCTCCAGCAGCAGCTTATTGCGAGCTGGTAAGGTCAGTTGCCTATGCTGCTTGCACTTTGGTCAATTGATCCGTACAAAGGGAAATACAATTGAGCCAAAAGTAACGGCAGCATCCAACTAAATTTGGGGCTCATACGCTACTGTACTGTACATACGGCCACAATATATGATCCAACGTATAGGCGGCCCTTGCGCGCTCAAGAGCGTGATGATATCACTGTATCGGCAAGGCCGCCTTCGGTTGAAGATACTTCCAGGTTGAAGCAGATTCAGCATCTCAAGAGTCTCAGCATACTGTGCAGAAGGCCTAATTCAACAGAACTGTGCCCCAGAACCCACTATCACTGGTACACGGTCCGTGTAACTTTACAATGCCTAAGGCCGGTCAGGCAACCGTTGCCGAGTATCGATGTTTCAATTTCTCTACATGTGCTAAAGTTCTTGAACTTATGTCGACAGAAGACGATGTCTTCAGCCACGGCTGGAAAAAAATTAGTCACAATCTCTATTATTGCCCCTTATGCGCCGTGGCTGTCGGCTTTGCAAACTCGAGTTGACAGCTGCCGAGGTGCGCGGGCGTGGCCAACCTACCAGCAACAAGTCATGCTTCACAGCTACATGCAGATCGAACAAGGCGAGGCCAAGGTCTCGGTGCCTGGCGTAATGCTTCAGAATACAAACGTTGGTACGCTTGGGACTGGGTGAGAAAAGGGTGCGAGGCATCACAGAGTTGTGGCAGCAGCGGGATGACTTCAACACGGCCATTTCCACGCCCGCAAGCTGATCATTCACTGTGGATTCTCTATTTAGTGGCTCGGTCGCGGGAGCAGCAGGCCTTGGGTATTGTTCTTCAGTTAACATTCAGGCAGTACAGCAGTGAATTTCATTGAAGCATCTTTTCTTTTTTGGTACATAGATGAACGGCAAATATTGTCCATAATATCTGTCCCTCCAGCCTTATTTTGTGAAGTAAATACCAAGGGTGATGGTCTGCAACCTCAGTTCAGCGGCTTAGATCGTCACGTCAGGCCCCTTACGCTAGATCTGTAACAGCGAAATTTGCTGTATTTGTAGACTCACGAGTTGCTGGTAACCTATCCGCCGTTGCGTGCTATATATCCAAGAATGCGCCTATTTCTGACCGGTCGTCCTCTCGTCCTAGCCTACAGCATGCGACCAACATAAGCGACTAGTAGCCCTGCATGGTCATTTATCGGGGTTCATCAATTCCACATGGCCACTCTATCTTTACTTCTATGCGCTGGGCTCGCGCATGCTTGTTCCTGGGATCGAAGCGTCGGCCTGTGGAAAGTCAATGGCGAACAAACGGTCTGGGAGGCAGCAACGTACCTCAGCGGCTCGATAGATGACGCCGTAAGGATCCGAGGAATTAAAGATGTGATAGTAGATAAGAATCCCGACCTTAAGAAGCCTGGCTATATTGTTGAAGGACAGGTCTTCACCGTCCCGTACAGCCCTGTCGCACCCCCAGCAAGCTGGAAAACTTATACTTCCTACGACTGCACCCCATATCTCGAGTTTCCTGGGCAGGGTCGGACAGACTATCATAAGACTACGCCCACGCCCTACTCAACGCAAGGGACCTCTGACCCGTGCGCTTGTTCATCGGGATCCACGCTGGCGGTGACGTCCGCCCCGTCCACGACAGCCAGTCCGTCGCAGGGATCCTCTCCCTCTTCTTGGACTTCGGCGCTGGCTTCCGGAGGCGCTATTGCAAGCGGTTCGTATGCGGCCTACACGCCAACGACAATAGTACAGGCGTCAACACAGTCTTCCACGGGGTCCGTGCCTAGTGAGACTTCAATTGGCAGCCTTATGTGCCGCGACGGCAAGGGAAAGAGAGACGTGTGGGACACTCAGCAGATATTCGCGAGAGCATTTTGCATAATTCAAATGGAAAAGACGCTGCAGGCAAACAACTCAACAATTTCCCAATTGTTCTACCTGCCATCTGGTGGGCTGTACTACTTCTCCGCGCAGTGGACTCCTGCATGCCCAGCAAATTTCCGCACAGCCAGCGAAGCATACTGCATGGATATCATGGCGGAGATCCACACGAAATGTATGAAAGAAGCCAATTGCTATCTAGTATGTAATTCTGACGTCTTCTTAGGTTCAGGCAAGAGCGGTGTGGGTCCTGGAGGCTCCATGATGTGGGGTTGTGCGATGTACAAGTATGAACTTCTTGACATAAACCACCTCAATCCAACGGCGACACCCTGCGTTCGATGAAACGAGGTACAGATACCCCAAGTTACTTTATTGCCGTGACTATTTCTACTAAAGACGCCGCTGCCAGGTCAGGAAGTATCTGCGGCGGCAGCTCTTGTCATAGGGGGCAGATCTTGTCCCATACATTGTTCAGGATATCGCAGTTCCCTCTAACACACTCGCCGTATGTTAGAATTAAAGCATTGCGGATCTTCAATGACTCCGCATCCATTGTGAACTCCTCCATCGAAATGACCACTTGATTGTGCGAGAGAATATTACGCACGACATGTGCCCAAAGCTCATTGCTCCGATCTTGAAGGACTTGATCGGACCACCCCGTGATGAGACCTACCACCTCTCGCGAGAGAGAGACCGATGAAGCGTCAATCCAGGAAGCCTTCTTCACGCTCGGTCTGTCGTTTGAGATCCCTGAATCCCTGAAAGTGAGAGGTAGCACCACGTAAGGACCTTCAGTGGCGTTCGTGTGAACGTAGGGCAGGTCGTTGTCGAGAGAGTTGAAGCCAATCATGTCGAATGTAGGTGGCTGTGGTGTACCGTGGGAACTCACGATTGGCAAAACAACTTGGTACAGCACAGTACTCCACGCACTGCGAGGGCCAAAGAAGCTTGGGATGGTTTTACTGCCCTGTACTGTATGTACTGTACCGCTCCAGCATAGAGACAACAAACTTGAAGTAAACAGAGACTGAATGAGCATGCGCAGGCATCGCGAATGACAGAAGTTGCGCCACTAAAGGAGCTTTGATGAGTTTGTTTTACAATTCTGGCTTATAGCTACGATGAACTGAAAGTCCTGAGCCCGTTATGGCTCAGTGTGCTGGCGACAGTGTTGGCGGCAGGGCAATGGTTCCTGCTCGCGCCAGCTTATACCGTACTTGCGGTGCCGCGAAAATGGCACAAAACGGCGCAGATTTTCGATGCCCTCTGTCCCTCAACCGTTGGTCAGAGTCCTCGGGCCAATTCGCTTACCGTAGCTCTACCGCTGAAGCCTTGTCCAAGCTGTTCTGAGCGTAAAGCGTTCACACGACACCAGAACGTCGTCTCAACTAGATGGCGCCCGGCAATACGACAAAAACGCGAGCATCGTTCAAGCACAGCTCTCCCAGCTCGCCGTCAGGGACATCGCCTCATGAGCCTCGACGACACTCTATCTCATGACTTTTCCACGGCGGTACTGAGCCATCACTCCGCTACGAGAAGCAGGCGTTCGGGCGTGGTGCGAACGTGGAGGGCGTCCTTTGACTCAATATCTGAGCAGGACGAGCGTGCCGCAAATCTACTCTTGCTCTGGACATTTCTTCACGAGAACGATCTGTGGCATGGGCTCCTACGGGAGACAGCGAGCCGGCTGGCGGGAGCGCCCAGGTGGTTTGTCGAGTTGGCAGCCAGCGAGACCACCTTTCACGCAGCCCTGGCATTGCTCACTCGGTTCTCAGTTGTGCAAGAGCATGGGTCGGGCAGCTTCAGTCTTCACCCAGGGGTCCGTGGATGGGCAGCGACAGTTCTTGAGCCTCAGCAACGGAAGGGGCTTGCGCGCCTGGCCATCATCATGGTCGGGCTTAATGTCCCGACTGAGATCGCGACAGACTGGTACCCGCTGCAAAAGCGCCTCCTGCCTCACGTCGAGAGGTGCGCTGAGTGGGTGGAATGCATCTCCAGCGAAGAGGACTTCTTTGATACGGTGGCGATGACCTCCGTCAGGGGACTCGGGGAGGCCTTCGCGGATCTCGGCTTCCCCATACAAGCGGAGAGAATGTACAAGTTCGTCCTGGATGCCGCTGCTGCACAACAAGACGACGAGGTGACCTATAGCACAATGCAGAACCTAGGCGGACTGTTTGTCCAAGCGGACAGATTTGCCGAAGCTGAGGCGACGTGCCAAAGGGCGCTGGCGGGCTGCGAGGACGCTCTCGGAGCTAACCATGCCCTCACGCTCACGATAGCGCACAATTGCGGGATCTTGTACGTGGCCCTGGGGCGCCTCAATGCCGCCAAATCCATGTTTGACAGAGCATTGCGTGGGAGGGTGAAAGCGTTCGGTCTAGACGACCCCTCCACCATCGACACGGTCCACTGCATCGGCGATCTATGCGTACGGCACGGGCTTTTGGTCGAAGCGGAGCAATGGTATCACACCGCTCTGAAAGCTCGGAGTCACGCGCTTGGAGCAAGCCATGTCTCAACGCTCAACACGATCCACAGCCTAGGCATGCTCTACGCCGAGCAAGGGCGCCTGGACGCAGCAGAGACCGTGTATCGCCATGTCATTGAACACTACGAGCGCACTTACGGCCCAGGGCATCTTCTCGCTCTTAACGCGATAAATAATCTGGGCAATGTCCTGAGGAAGCTGGGGCACTTCAAAGAGGCAGGTAACTGCTACAAGAAAGCCTTCCAAGGCTATAGTGCGGCCCTCAGTCCTCATCACTCACTTGTCTTCAGCGCTGTCAGTAACATGGGTATTCTGTACGAGATGCTGGGACGAGCCGACGACGCAGAGTCCATGTACCTGGATGCGCTCGAAGGGAAACGCCAGTCCCTAGGAACATCCCACCCGTCGACTCTGCACACTGTCCTTAATCTCGCCTTACACTATGCCCAGGCCAAGGAGTTGGACAAGGCCGAGGAGTTGTCCTCATGTGCAGTCGCGGGCTTCGGGACCGCCCTAGGCCCATCACACGCCAAGACATTGCATGCCGAGGAAGCTTTGGAGTGGATCCTAAGTAGGCGGTGGAGCCCACAGCGACGTCGGCGCGGGTCGCCCACCGCTTCGAGAGATGTCAGGGGGGATGCGAGTAGGTGGCGCCTGGCCTGTCGCAAGCTATTCCGGACGGTGGCAGATGCGTCGAGCCCCAAGGCGCCCCAGAGCAAGACGAGCACTGAAGAATGAAGGTCAACCATCTCTAGAGTATGCTGCTAGACGTGCGGGTACCATGGCTGCGTCCTGCGAAGCTGCAGCGCTGTTTGTATCGCTAAGCCAGACCCGCAGTGTGTGGAAGGCAACCCGAAGTGTCTGATGACGTTCTAGTAGACAGGCCAGAGAATTCGTACACCGACGGCTTGACGGACCCCATGTGGTGCGACATCGATGGAAGTACTGCGGTGATGCGGAGGCACAGCGGACCCGCCCGCCGCGAGCAATGCTAGTGTCATAGCCTGGTAGACTACGAGACGAGGTTTCTTCATTGCTCTGGACGGGCGGTTGCGGATGCCTGAGTGGTGAGACGCGGCTCGCGACGCGTATCAACGCGTCTGAGACCACGAGACAGGGGCGGGCGCCCCACCAGCCGGTCCGGCCCAACTACCAGACCACGGCGTGCATCCGTGCCATGCCTGCCCCTGCGTGTACCGAAAGCCACAATCACATCCCTATGGCACAGCTACCTGCAATACGCTTGTCCCAGCTCAGCAGTGACTGTCACCTTCTGTGAATGCTGAATCATTATTGCATATCACTCGCAGAGCAGCCACGTACGCCTTCAATCACCGGCCGAAGCAGCGCGGCTTGTACTTAGATTCGTTCAGTTCGCCGAGCCCGCTTAGGCCTAAAACGGCTATGATCCGATATACTCTCGCAAACGACTGCCCCCCAGGCACCAAAGCTATGTCGTCTACTTGCCACCAAAATGAACCCCAGTCGTGACGCTTGTCTCTATCGAGACATCAAGCGTTGTTCACTGTCATGCGCGGGGAAACGGCTGATCACGAGACAAAAGCGTAGCTTTTTGAACCAACCGGGCAGCCTATCATGTCGAGGCTGTCTGGCAAGACGCGTGACTGGCTCACCATCCGCAGCAAGCGCCTCTGTACATGCTGAACTCGCACGTATATGCCAGCAGAATGCTGTGGGAGATCAGTCTCTCTTACGACCTAGCACACGCGTTGCGATGTGAGCGAGGCTCGCAAAGTCTTCGCGACAACGCAGATGTCGCAGTGCACGTGTGCATAACTGACTGACGATCGGGCAGAAGGTCCACAGTGAATTTGGGCAACAAAAGACTTTTCCATTTCTATCTAATGGTTGACTTGGGGTAGGTAACGTTGGTAACGAAAAACTGACCCAATTGATGCAGGCATCTGAGACATGGCAGGCAGAAGCCGGGTTGCCTGAAGCTAGCGCCACAGATGGCAGGCAGCAGTGCTGTTAACGGTCTACGTGAATGAGCGGCTTGATACTGACAGATTGCGTCAAGACCGGCTTTGGCGGAGCTACTTTGGCGCCGAGCCTGGCTTCCCACGCGAAGGCTGAACATCCCGCAATTGATATCTTCCCATTAGAAAACGCGGAAACTCAGGTTACACAATGCCTTTGACTGTTTGACACCACACTGCCCAATTCCACAGTTCATTACCTAATCTCTACTCTTCGTTTTGAGCCATTCACAAATACTTCAACGTCATAGCCACCCCCCGTTCTGGATCGTTGCTCACTATTGGCCCTGGGACGGTAGGAAGGCGATTCTCTTCGGTATGCTCTTTATATGTGCTCAGGAATGCAGTAAACGTTAGGATACTACCATCTTCGTACTTGTCGAAAACTAGAAGTTTGGGATCCGACAAGATTATATGTCGTTCCGGGTCACTGCTGAAAAAGTTGTATAAGTTCAGCTTGAGCCTTTGCTGAGGAAATGTTATGATGAAGTCATGCTCCTCAAAATGATGTGGTTGTTGAAGAGACCTCTTCAACGATACCCAGAAGTCTTGAGAAAACCGTTGTCTCGTATCGTTGAATATGACCAGTGCTAAATGACGTTCTGCCCACCATTTTGGGGGAAGCTGACCGACGACTGAGAAATAGACTCCCTTCCTTCTGCATGTATCAAGGAAATCTGTGTCTTGAAACAATGTGGACCATATTTCACCGTTATCACCGTAGGTACACGAGCGTGCGCAGCTGATCATCGTTGGGTGTCAAGATTGGGCGTAAAGATTGGGCATCGGAGTAGCACCCATTATATACCGGTAGGACAGCTAGCGTAGTGAATCATGATTGTGATTGATATTGATCCACAAACAGCTGGAGGTGGAGAAGATACGGGTTATTTTGAGACTTCGTCAAATTTGGTAACGAACTTGTAATTAAGCAGATAGTTGCTCTATTGGCCAGCTGGCCACCGGGCGTAATTAACTAGTGAGTAGTCTACTGTACTGTACAGTACTGTACAGTACATTACGACGTACAGTATATGTAGCAGAGCTTTGGAGAACAGGTAGCTGTCCGCTTCCGTGCTACATACAGGCCTGGCATCGGCATGCTCCACCATCGGCAGTATTGCGAGGGCCTCACGTCAAGACCAAGCTTAATAAAACGGCACGAGATACTGTACTGTAGATACACCGGTACTGTATTCCTGTACCTTAAGGCGAGCGGTCCCAAACTGATGCCATATTATGTGTAGGGTCCTTCAGGAATGGTGGTAATGTTTGCATTTCATTGTACAGTAGTCTCGCGGTTCTTTATTAGCCGCCGTAAGTCGCGATAAATCATCGTACATGCACAGCTTTGGAGGCAAAGGCCGCACCGGTCACGTTTCCATAACTCGTGGATTGCGTAGTACAGTACAGTACAGTCGTTCAGCGCAGGACATGGTACGGTACCTCCTAGGGCCACACGCGAAAATGCAACGCGGCCTTATAGGAGCCAGTTCCGGATCTCTTCTGCACGGCACTCAAAGCCGATCGTCTTCGGAAAGTACTGTAGTAATTGCAGGCGAAGCGCAAAACCCTGTCTCAGAATGTTTGGTCTAATTCCAGCGAATTGCATCGTCCCATGCTCCTAGGTCTCGAACGCATATATATAATCCCCCTTATCACCATCACCATAGAACCCATGGCTTGATTCGTACCTATGCAAGTCGACATGCGTTTACGTGTGCTCCTCGGTTTTGTAGCGGCGGCTAGTGCATGCGACCCTCAACAGGACGGTCGTTGGATCCCTCGAGAAGGCGAACCTGCTGCTGAAGCAGCCCAAGTCTTGGGCATCGGGGTCGACAAATTGGAAAAGGTCAATGGCGGGAAAAAGCTGGACATGATCTACGCTGGCAACACATATACCGTCCCCTACGTAGCTTCGCTCACACCGCCAGCAACATGGAACATGAAGTCGATCACGACAGGCACCGAATCCGGGTGCCTGGCATACCTTGAACTGAGCCCATCGACCACCTTCACGACCCAAACAAAAACGATCTCAAACAAGGGTGCTGCACGTTCTTCCACCCAGAGCGACAGTTTACCTCCCCCTAGATCGACAGCCTCTGCTGGTGAGACTGCTACCGGTAAAGCCTCTGGAAGTGACACTGCTACCAGTACAGCCTCTGAACGTGAAACTACTACCTTTAAAGCCTCTACAAGTGAAACTGCTACCGGGAAGGCCTCTGCAAGTGAAACTGCTACCGGGAAGGATACCCAAGCAAGCAAGCCTGTTGAAAGCGGCCCAACGAGTTCTCTCGGAACAACCTCATCACAACCCGCCGCCACTCTTGGAGCTCCATCAGCAACAGACTGCGCTACTCAGGTCTCGTTGACCTGTACGAGTGCGGTACGGCCCTCATTGACTACATCGGACTCATCGACTCCAGACCCAACCTCAAGCCCTGAGCCATTCTGCATTGTAGAGAAAGATCCTGGGCGCCGCATGATTACCGATCCTGGGAAACAAAGCCAGCTGGCTGTGCAATTTTGCAATGAGCCAAAGAATCCATTAAGTCGGACGAACCCAGGTTACCTTTCATATTACTATTGGAAGCAGGATGGTGATAAAGACAATGGTGTTTACTTTTATTCTTTGCTCTGGACTGGTTGGGACCAGAGTTGCCCTCCAGCGGAGACCATCGACGTGGAAAGATGCATCAGGGTGATGACACAGAGTTATCAGAGATGTAAGTCTACGCTTCCTGAAGCGATATGCGAGCTAACAAGTGACAAGGCGATAATGGTGGCATCGGAGGAATCATCAAAGTTGGCTGCGTCGTATACGAGTTCCGAAGTTTCGTGGCCGGAGTTTACACACCGCCCCGTTCGTCCACGTCAATCACCGCCGCCGCCGGCCCCAGTACCACGACGCAGCCAACCAGCGCAGTGGTAACTACTACTCCCAATTCATAAGTTCCGTCTCAAACGCCTAGCAGCAGCAGCAGCACAACAACAACAACTACAACAACAATCACATCAAGAATTTCCGCGTAGGAGAGTGGGCCATGGTACTGTAATTTAGTACATCTGAATGCCATAAATTTCGTTCCATCGAGGTGCAGCGGGTGTCATTACAAGCTCATCAAAACATTGGGGATAGGACCACAGCGTCTAGGGAAAATGTGTTAAGGAGGCGCCTCCAACCCGCTATATGTTGATCCTCGCATGAATACCATCCATCCAGACCATAGAATAGCAGTGCCGAGCGGCGGTGTAATGCGAGAATACAATGGCCAATAGTTGTGATTGTGTGTTTGACGCAGTTCTGCGGCTTTCTTCACTCGAGATCCAATACAGCCTGTTCCGCTACTATCTGCCATCGTTTTTGGCAGCTGTCCTCGTCCGTCTGCTTTATTCACATGTCTCATCCGCATGTCACTCGCTCTAAGGCTCTCTTGTGGTGAGTGAGCCCAAACCCTATTAGAGTAACACCTTCTTGAAGCCTACGGGCAACAGCAAACCGTCCTTGGTCTTTGTGCTGCAAGCTGACTATACGCCCCCAAGTACGACAACCAGGTCCATCCAGGCCAAGATCCAGCTGTGGTCACGACAGCATGCCACCGAGTCGCCCATTTTCGCGCCATCAATAAGTTGGGACCCTCCTCCGACGCGCGATCCGACACCAATCGAGAGGCCACGATGAAGTCCCTGGCCCGCCTGGTCTCGAATCATCAGGCAAAGCAGGCAGCCGTCGCCAACAGGCGTTCGAATGCTTGTACAACTTCGCACAATGCTATGGAGAGCCAAGCAGACGTCAGAACAAATGAAGTCCAGATACAATCTTTACTGTATAACGAGTCCTAGTTCTCCGGTCTTTAGTGTTCTACAAAGTACTGTGCCGTAATTGCGCTGATGCTATATATTCGTCGTGAAGTATTGTTTGTACTGCTCCATCCCTCTGCGATGGCAGACCCGATCTTCTGATCTTGTATAGTTGTTCAAGCATGGGCCTGAGTATTTTTAACCACTTGCAGCTACTCTTGGCTGCGTCTAGTTAGGCGCATTGTAACGGGCTGGGCCCTGCTGGACAAGGCACTGTCGGTCTAAGCACTGTTGCTCTGGTAGCGGCTTAGCCTATTTTGCTGCAAGACTCCGGTCCTTCGCTTTTTCTTCCTTGTTCTCTCCTCGGCTCTAAAGAAAAACGCATGAAGACTACATAGCTGTAATTTACACTATTAGAACCCTTCACACGCATAAGTTGGTCGTCCTTGATCCGTGACGCCTTGCACATATGCCGTCTACAACTTTGGGCGAAAGTACGCACTCAACTTGTGTGTGTGTGTGTGTGTGTGTGTGTGTGTGTGTGTGTGTGCGGGTGCGAGTGAGCGTTCGGGTCAGATACAGCGGTTTATGTGTTATACCGTATCGCCAATGGCGCCGCACGAGAAAATGCAACGCGGCCCTGTAGGGGCCAGTTCCGGACCTATCCCGCACGTCAGGTAAAGCCGATTCTCTTCGGAAAGTAGTAATTCCAGGCGAAGCGCAAAAAGCCGCGTAGGTGTATTTTTGGACTGCATCGTCTCATGCTCTTGGGTCTCGAATGCATACATGTAATCTCCCCTATCGCCACCACCGTAGAACCCAACATCGCTTGATTCGTGCCTGTGCAACTCGACATGCGTCTACGTGTGCTCCTCGGTTTTGTAGCGGCGGCTAATGCATGCGATCCTCAACAGGACGGTCGTTGGATCCCTCGAAAAGGCGAAGATGCTGCTGAAGTAGCCCAAGTCTTGGGCATCGGGGTCGACAAATTGGAAAAGGCCAATGGCGGGAAAAAGTTGAACATGATCTACGCTGGCAACACATATACCGTCCCCTATGTACCTTCGCTCACACCGCCAGCAACATGGAACATGAAGGCTATCACGACAGGCACCGAGTCCGGGTGCTTGGCATACCTTGAATTGGGCCCATCGTCTACCTTCACGACTCAAACGAGAACATCTTCAAAGAGTGGTGCTCCATCATCTTCCACCGAGAGGGGCAGTTCACCTTCCCCTAGCTCGTCAGCCTCCGCTGGTGGGACTGCTCCCGGGAAAGACTCTGCAAGCGAGACTACTGCCGGCAAAGATTCTTCAAGTGAAACTGCTTCCGGTAAGGATGCCCAATCAAGCAAGCCTGTTGGAAGCGGCCCTACGCGTTCCCTCGAGTCAACATCAACAAAACTAGCGGCCACTTCTGAAGTTCCATCAGCAACGGGCTGCGCAAGTGAGGTCTCGTTGACCCTGTAGTGCAGTCCAATCCTCGCTGACCACATCAGGCTCACCGGCTCCGTCCCCAACCTCAGGGTCTGAGCCACTCTGTGCTATAGAGGGAATCGCGTATCGCCGCGGGACCATCGCGGAGCACAAGCAAGCTCAGTTGGCCGATGTTTTTTGCAAGGAGGACAGAGACCAGCTTAGCCGGACAAACCCAGGTAAACTCGCTTACTATTTTTGGCCTACCCGTGAGAAAGACACGGCTTATTACTTTTATTCTCTGCACTGGACTGGCTGGGATCCGAGTTGCCCTGCACATGAGACGGCGATCAATACCGTGAGGTGCATAGACATGATGAAGCAGAATTATATGAAATGTAAGCCCGCGCTTGTTGAGAAGAGATGCAAACTAACAAATAATGAGGCAATAACGGTGGTATCGGAGGAATTACCAAAGTTGGTTGCATCATATATGAGTTCCGCGGTTTCGTGTCCGAAAAGTACCCACCGTACGGCTCGGTCACCCGATCTACCGCCGCCGCTGGCTCCAGTACCGCGGCCCAGTCAAGCGGCGCAATGGGGGCGACTACGCCGCATTCATCGATCACGCCTCAGATGTCTGCCATCACCGGCACAACAACGCCAACAAGATCCGCCTAGAAGGAATTTGTCATCACGTAGTGTTGTAACCATACACCTATAGTCATATACCTCGTGTTGTTGAGAAGATTTAGATCTAGAAAGTTCCCCAAAGCGAGGGTCCAGATGGATAGCACCTGGAGAGTATATGCCAACTAGGCTCCTCCTACAACCTGTTTGTCGGTCCCTGTATGACTACCAACGACCTAGGGCTTAAAGGGGCGAAGATATAGATCTCCGGGGCTCACTGGTTCCCAGAATTCTAGCGCTTGAATGGGTGTGAGCCGCACCACAGTCTAATGATTCCACAGCTAGAGAAGTGCCATACTAGCCAGTTCAACGCCAAATCAGCGGAAAGTGTTCTCTGCGAGGAAACATTCGTCTTCTGCCTGACCGATACATGACGTCAAACTCCACTAGCATGGACTGGAACAAGTGCAGCATGGTGCACACTCTACTGTTAGACGCGCGATTATCGTTCTGTGCTACCATCCCTAGATCATAGATCATGAGCAAGGCGCACGCTAGTGCCATGGTGGAATGCGAGCATATGAAGGCCAATAGTCGCTTATTGTGTGTTCAGGGCGCTGGTTTGCGACTGTCGTCACTCGAAGACCCAATACAGCCCGTTCTGTTACATCCGCCATCGTTCCTGGCAGCTGTATCCTGCTTTATTCTCGTGAAATTGACACTCCATTGGGGATCCGCCGTCTTTGCGCCACAGGCGGCAAACATTAATACCGCACTATAACAACATGTGAATGAAAACCGCTGTGGCAGGCTCTTGTGTGCTGCAAGGGCCGAGAAACTGTATAAAATAACATGTTCTTGAAGCCTCTGGATGGCAGCACCTTGTTCATTGATCCAAGTGCTGCGTCTAACCTTATCCGCCCCTTGAGAGATACGACGATCAGGTCGACCGAGGCCAAGGTCCAGCCGCGGCCACATCAGGATGCCACCTGTCACCGACTTTCGCGCTCTCAACAAGTCAGGACCCTCCTTTGGCGCGCGATCAGATACTAAACGAGAGGCCACGATGAAGTCTCTGGCCCGCCTCGTCTCGAATCACCCGGCAAAGCAGGCAGCTGCCACCGGCAGGCTTCCAAATGCTTGTCGAACTTCACACAATACCATGGAAGACCAGCCAGATGTCAGAATAAATGAGGTCCAGGTCCAATCACTGCTGTATCAACTCGACCTTCGCGGCATTTCCGTCCAGAGGACGGATGGACGTAATCCGCCACCGGAGGCGCTGCTGCATGATCCAGCAGCGGAGGTGCCCCTCCTTGTTATCTCTCCACGGAGTGAATGGGGAGTCGAGAAAAGTCTACGGCTGTTGAACGAGCTAGGCTTCCATGGCACAAATCAGATCCCCATATCCGTGAAAAGTGGAGGGCACGGGTATTTCAACGGCGCCTCCTGTCGCGGAATCATGCTGAACCTCAGCGAGATGAATAATGCATCCATTGCAGACAACACGCTGATGGTTCAGCCAGGTTGCGTCCTGGGCAAAACCATCCACCTTCTGGCACAGCATCGCAAGGCTGTACCCCACGGTGACTGCTTCGGGGTCGGCGCCGGAGGACACTTCCTTACTGCGGGCTGGGATCTGATCCTCGCCCGGCGCTACGGACTCGGCTGTCAGTCTGTCATCGGAGGCCGCATTGTGTTATGGGACGGTTCGGCCGTGGAAGTAAGCGAGGACCAGCATCCCGATCTTCTCCATGCGATGCGCGGGGGCGCAGCAGCTGGAGTGGGAGTTGTCACGGAGATACGCCTACGACTGATCAAGGAGCCGCCTCTGGCGACATGGTGCTTCACCCCCATCACTCGAGAACAGCTCGAAACGTGTGTGCACAACGATGTTATCTCGAATGCTTTATGCTTGCCTCGCGATATCTCAGTATCATTTCGTTTCCACTTCGATGCCAACCAGCCCGGAACGGTGTGTTCATTCAACATCGTTAGCCTCCTGCCGGTAGAGGACACAATTGAGTGTCTCTATCACCATCTCGGCCACGACATTGCCTCCATGGTTGCTGATCGGTCGCGGTGGAGCGAGAAAACGCTGCTGAGTATTCGAATGCTACCTGCCTCTAAAGTCCTCGCCGCAAACCCGAACATGTTGGCGGAGTTGACGGCAACGAAACTCCACGAGGACCCCTTGACATACTGGAATGAGTCGTCTACTTCAAGGGAAATGGCAAGGTCGTATCAGACTTCTATTTCACATTGGGTCAAACCGAACTGTGAGAGAATGCTCCTCGGCATGTACACCGCGTTTCAGTCTGCTCAGACCTACCATGAGCGGCATCGGTTGTACGGACTCGTCATTCTCGGAGGTGGCAGAATGCTGGAGGCGCAGGACCAATGCTCGATGCCTTTGGGACAAGTTTTGGCTCGCGCCGAAACGCACTGGGACCAGCCTGGCGGAGAAGACGAGTCATGGTGCCGCGACTTCACGGAATTGCTATCTGACATCATCCGCTCGGAAGAAGACACGAAGCCTGGTCGTCCGTACAGGGGCGACATCTGGAAGGCTGAACAGGCCAAGGACATTGGGCTCGATGCGATTGCTCAAAAGTACGACCGGCGTCGTGGCTGATTTGGGGTCGACAGGGCAAAAGCATTACCTGCTCGATGTTTCATAGCTGTGCTGTCTGCTTTTCTTGGTATACTTGCATGCCGCAATGTAGTATGTATGTAGCTGCGAATATGAAGCACTCCAAACCATTAGACACGCCGACGCCCTTAATAACAAGGGAGCAAGACGGACGCGCCCTGTTGGTCACATGCCCCCCCCCGGTGTCTTGCCGAATTCACGCTTACGGCAAACGCGGGCAAACGGGGGCCAACGCGGATACGCCTCCCTGAAATTCAGGGGGTTGGCTGGCGGGGCATGCTTTATCCACGCATCCCCACCTCATCTACCTGAGGAGGCCCGGAACACTTTCAGAGCGTCAAAGGCCAGGACACACAGCATACAAGCTTCTCTCACTCATACATCATCCCCTCATGGCCCGAACGCGCCAGCATCTGCCCAAAAATGCAGCTACTGCAGCTTGGGTGCGCAGCCAGTCAAAATACCTACTGCCCAGCGCCGGGGCCGCAGACCGTGACGTGGTGTACCTCGGCTGTCGGGGCGGGCGCTCACTTCCTGCCGCGAGCCAAGCTCCCCAGGTCGCGGTCAGAGGGGACGAGCCTGACAAAGCGCTTACGCCCCTCTCAACTTCTTCCGGGCGGGTGGGCTCAGCACGACGTCGATGCCACGCCCGCAAACCTCGACATCCGAGGCCATACAGCGACGGTCCGAGGACATCGCGAAATGCCGCGATTTCGGTTCCGAGCCAAGTAAGAAACAAAAGCATTGCAGTGGGCTGCGTGCGGGGCAGCGAGCCGAAGCAGGACGTGGTGGGATTCTTCGGTGACGCAGGTCTCTTCCTGCTGAAGGTAAAACGCCCAGGGCGCAAACCATCTGGAGCCGTTAAGCATGAAAACGTCGAGTATTCCGAGAAATTTCTCCGTCTGTCCAGAGAGCAACTCGGTCTGTCCGAAGAGCAACACCGTCTGTCCAGAGAGCAGGTTCGAGAGGGAGTCCTACGGCGCTTGCTGGAGAAACATGGCCCCATGCCGGGCCCAGGCGAAATCTGATTGTCGCGGAATCGATCGTGGAATCGATGGACGGGAAATACCTGCTCACCAAACTACGCCGCAGCTATACAGCTTGGGAGGCTGATGCATTGACTGCCTCTGCGCCTGCCCCTGCCTGCCCTTCGGACCTCCAAAGGCCGCTTCTCCCAATCTCAAGGCACCTCCGTCGACCAGCTACCGTGATAAGCTCACGAGTTATTTTTGCCCCTCTCGCCATTGGCGAGACCAAAAGTTGGTCCGACTTGGCGATAATTCCGAGCGATGCGAAAATACACTTCACAAACATTGGTACCGGATGGAATCTCCGGGCACCCTCACGACTTGATGTGCGTTCCGGCCACACCGATTTTCCAGCGGTATGATCAACGCGCCTCCGTTCAGCGAAACAATATGCATGATCTAACACGTGGATCCAAGGGCTCTATGGATCGTCGCAAGTCCAGCCTGCACCAACAGACAAATCCGGGTTTCCTCTAACTAGTCCCATCGCCGCCAGACAGCCGGACAAGGTCAGGAGGACCTGCGCTGTGAGATTGCCGCCACCGCCAGATGTCTTCAGAAGGTCTGCCATTTCGGCAGCCAGTCTTCCCGGTTGTATCCGACGAGGCAGCCAACAGTTCCTCTGCGATGCATCATGTGAGGTCACTGGCAAGCCCGTCCGCAATAGTTTGGCGCGACACGACCCCTCAGGCAGTCGCGACGCCTCCTCCGATTGGAGCACTCGGACCTTCCTTTCTTCGCATGTCCCCTTCAAGCGCGAGGGAATCTAGCTCGGCGCTGTCCGCTGTCTACTTCGTGCGCTCACCCAAAGCGTCGCTTTCCCTGAGACCTCCATCCATCCTACTTCGCCTTGACCCCTTGGTTCGCGCCTGAAGCATAGGACACCAAGGCCAATGCTCGGATGACTCTTCACCCTACGGCGATCTCGACCAGAGGCAAATGCACAGGGACATCGGAAGGGGGGAAAAGCGGGTCGAAGTCCACAGGCATGATCCCCAGCAGCGTGCGGACCAACGAGAGCGGGGCAGCTCGATCATCAACAAGTCCAGGATTCCAAGTACAACAGGCGCCGTGCCTCGCGCCCGGTTGGGCAAGGCATTAACCAGGCAAGAGATGCCGGCCAGCCTGGGATGGCTGAAGTCCTGTCATCGGTATGTGGCATCTATGTCGTGCCAATGGCCCCATGCCTTTACTTTGTAGAGTGTAGCTTGATATGGGAATCAGGTGAACTCCAACGTGCACGATGGCACTTTGCTAGCACAGCTACTCTGCTCACGAGAAGGAATCTGTCGTCCTACACGCGAATGACTGGTCCCATCCAAACCTTGTTGGTGCGGTGGCAGGCTTGATATCTACAAAGTCGGTCAGCAGACCGCAAACCAGATGGTCCTAGCAGAGCCGTCATTTGTAGGGCGTAATTACATACAGTCCACCACATACGACCATACCTACCAGAAAGCACGGGATCCCGTCCGCTCTCCCATAGTTAAGCTGGTAAAGGGCAGATTAGTAGTTGGGTCGGTGACGACCAGCGAACACCGGCTGTTGTATGTTTTTTTTTTAGCTAAGTTTCTACCATATCTTGTTCGCGTCGCCCCAAGGCCTGAACTGAACTGAACTGTATTCCTACTCGGTTGTAGCCGCTAATTTAACCGCAGCCATGCCCGGTGAGCGGGGTCTGGCAGGCAGCCGACGCGGCCGAAGGTTAATCCGGCCACCCCACTTCGCCAGCGCAATGTAAACAAAGCCCCGACCAGCTTCCCCCAAAATTCCGCTTTGCACCCCAACCTCTATCTACATTTGGTGGCCGCCTCTTGATCGTGGTTCTCTACTAATGTTCTTCGTGTACAGGCTCCGTCGAGACGATTCGCCTCATGTCTTGGGTCCGCGTACCTACAGTCTCCCCCCAATGCTCAGCTTTGTCTGGTTTGGGACTCGATCCTGAATTGCCCAAGGATCTCCGTCAGTTCCATGAACTTGATGGCCTTTGCGGCTCCCTTGCGCTCGCTCAATATGTCCCGGAGGTCGTGTCGTCCTGAGAGGTGGCCTAGTTCCTGGCGCCGAAGTTGTCGATACGTACGGCATCGCAGCAGGATGTGCGATACCGTTTGGCGTCCCTCCTGGCATGGGCAATTGGCGTCCGTGGTGTCCGGCACTCTTTGGTTGAAGAGGAAGTCTTTGAGTCCTATCTTCTCTGTTCGCAGTTGGACAAGAAGCGCGCTCTGGCGCTTACTCAGTCCGTCGTGCAGCCGTAGGACCTTTTTGGTCGGTTTTGGGGTGCATCGGTATGAGGTCCTGCCTCTCTTCTCCGCCGCCCACCCCGCCGCCCAGGCCTTGTGGGCTTCTTTGTGTGTCCATGTCTTCCGTGTGGAACGGAGGGAGTAGAGCTCCGCAGGCATCTCTGCTCGCGGCCCCGGTGCTCCTCTCTCGCGCCATCCTGTGGCTTCTTTGGCTGCCTTGTCCGCGTCTTCGTTGCCTTGCACCCCGGTGTGTGCCGGGATCCATCGGATCACGATCGGCACGTTTTGTTCCTGCAGTGTCGTTGTCTGCGCTACGATCTTCTTCAGTAGATAGGCTCCAGATTTACCCTTGGGCTTGGCCGTAGACCGGATGGCTGCCTGATTGTCGGTATAGATGACGACTTTGCTGCGTCTGTATCCTTCGGCTCGATCGTGTTGTGCGATATCGAGGGCTAACGAGATGCCCTGCAGCTCGCCGGCGTAGACGGTCGAGACATCCTCGGTTCCCATGTATGAGCTTCGCGTTTGCTGTATGGCCGAGCAGACCGCTGCCGCGCCGATCTGACCCTGGATGCCGCTTCCGTCAGTGTATATGTGGAGGGCTGCTTTTTCTTGTCGTAAGAGGTCAAGGTGCTTCTTGCGAGCCTCTTCTGCTGTCTCGTCGATGTATGTTTGCGGCCCTTGCCACCACGGCGGTGCAACAAATGGGTCTATCTTCTCTTGAGTCCAGCTGTTCATTTCTCTGTCATGGATCGTTTTCTGTATTGCCTCGCGGGGGCTGGTCTTTGTTCGTCTTCGTTGCGCTTGTCTGGTCGGTCTCACCGATGGTGCACCGATTCGGTCGAGTGCTTCAATGTTGTGCTTCCATATTTGCTGCTCGATAGGGAGGAGGTGCATCTCAACGTCCAGTGCCGGTAGCGAAGTCGCCTTGTATGCACCGCTCATCACTCTGGCAGCTCTGCCTTGTAGGCTCTGTACTTTTCGTAACGTCTTCTGCGTGTATCCATTGCCGGGCCAGCCTGCATTGGACCAGGCTGAGCAGGCGTACATCATTTGGGGCATGGCAACGCCTCGGTAGATGGTGCGCATCTCCTTCGTGCGGACCCCCCAAGCAGAATTTCCGAGGCAGCTCAGCGCCGCGATTGTCTTCGACACTTTTCGCTCCATTTCGTCGATATGTTGTCTCCACCGTAGTTTGCTGTCCATTGTTACGCCCAGATACTTGCATGTTGGCTTTGGTTTGATCACGCCCCATCTGGTTTGTAGCGGTGCGCTGGTGTCGATCCTGGACTTTGCTCTCGTGAAGTGGGTGAGCTGGAATTTGTCTGGCGCAAAGACAGACGCATGGCTAGATGCCCAGTCTTCCGCTTCGCGGAGTGCCGCTTGCAACAGTGTGCATGTCTCTTCCGTGGTTTTGGCCCACGCCAAAATAGCGACATCGTCGATGAAGCCTGTGGCGGCTGTGTTCTCGTCTTGGTTACATCTGTCTAGCAGATCGGCGTTGTAGAAGAGATAGAGGATAGGCGAGAGGGGCGAGCCTTGGGGTTCTCCTGTAGTCAGTTTGTATGGTTCCGACTGGAAGCCGTCTATGCTGAGTTCCGTCTGTCTCTCTCCAAGGAAGCTTGCGATCCAGCGGACAGTCTTCTCGTCGACCCTTCTCTTCCGTAGATTGTGGAGTAGGCGTCTGTGTGAGATGTTGTCGAACGCTCCGGAGACATCTAGTAGCAGGAGACTGGCAACCATGCCGTCACCTGTGTTCCAGGCGTCGTATATCCTGTCGATGATGTAATGCAGCGCGTGTTCCGTCGATCTTAGCTTCCGACCACCCATGTGGGTCGCAGGAAGTAGCTGGTATGTCTCCGCTATGTAGCTCAGTCTTGTTGCGACAATGGCATCCATGATCTTGCCAATAGTGTTCAACAGAGCAATGGGCCTATATGATTTGGGTGCGGTGTAATTGTCTTTGCCCGGCTTTCGTATGACGATCGTCGTGGAGCACCGGAAGTGTCGCGGGCAGTACCCCAGTGACAGGCTCTGGTTGAAAATTCGGGTCAAATGCGGTCGGATCCACGGCGACGCGATCTGCAAAGCTCGATTCACGATGCCGTCCGGCCCCGGAGCCTTGAGGGGCGCCGCGTTTCGGATAGCATCTTCGACTTCCTGTTCGGCGATTGGTGGCAGGCTGATCTGGTCGGCATACACTGCAGTATCTATGTCATCCAGGTTGGCATCCGGTGGTTTAGGAAAGAAGACTTTCCGGAACAGCTCTGCCTTCTCGCCTGGCGTAATGGCGGTTGCTGCAGTTGCGGGATCTTGAAGGGCTGGCGTGATTGCAGATGTTTGGCCGTGTCTGTTCCGTGCCCATTTGGCTATGCGCCACAGAGACTCCGGCGACTCCGCCGCTTGTTCCACTCTTTCGCGATGCGATTGTCGCAGTGTTCTACCGATGACCTTCTTCTTTATGCTCCTTGATAAGCGGTACGCCTCCCAGCTTTCCTCTGTGTGGTCACGGCTGTATATTCGCCGAAGTCGCTTCGTCTCTGCTAAGACAGCGGAGCACTCTTCGTTCCAGCCTGGCCTTGATCTAGGTGTCATGCGGCAGTGTGGCACTCCCGCCTCAATGGCGGCATTTAACACTGTGGTGATCTCCGTGACGTATGCATCCAGGGCTGTCTTTGTTCGCGGTCTTCGTAGAGATGGAAGCTCTTGTTTCAGCGTTTTGGTGAAGGCTGCTTCGTCGATTGCCTTCCATTTTAGCCTGATCTTGGGCTGAAGCTGAATGACGGTGAGGTCCAGCGAGGTGACGATTGGTAGATGGTCTGAGTCATGGTTGATGCTCTCGTCTATTTCGCACCTGATTAATCTATCCACCAGGCCGATGGTTGTTAGGCTCAGGTCAATGGTGGATCGGCGGTTTGCCTCCTCGAATGTGATGGTTCCTTCAGGAAGGTGGCTTGTCATGCTGAACTCATCCATGATCTCTAGCAGCTCATCTGCTTCGTCGTCTGATTGATGTACCCTACTCCCTCCCCAGTGTTCGTGGTGTAGATTAAAGTCTCCTATGACGATTTGCTCCATTTGGCGCAGATTCTGCATTTCGCTTCTTAATTGTGGTAGCGTGCTCCGTCGGTTTTCTTGTCCCCGGTGAGGGTTATACACGTTGTGGATAGCGATCTTGCTGTCGCCTTCGGCCTTTGTCTCGAGTATCAGGGTGCAGAGGTCTCTGCCGGTTTCTTTGAAGTGCCACTGGGAATGGTCGAGTTGTTTGCTGATGAAGAAGCACACCCTGGCCGACTCTCCTTCTTCCATAGGAGGATAACACAAGTGGAAGAGGTCTTTGGCTGGGTGATGTGTCGTGTCGCTGAAGGGGTTTCTCCAAGGTTCCTGAATGGCGATGATGTCGTATTCCTGGATTCGGGGATCCCGGAGCAGCGTCGCCATTACGGTGTCCTTGGATTTCCTGACGTTGTACTGTAGTATTGTGAGAGTGTTTTTCATGGTCATTCTTGGTCATCAATGTCCATTTGGGGGCTGTCTTGTGTCCAATGCATGTTCACATCTAGAGATTCTAGCGCTCGTCGTGTTCTCGTTACCGCCCGCTTTGGTCGTGCATTCTCTGCGTCAGTCGAGTCATTGGCAACATGGATGCTGATGTCCGCATTCTTGTCGTAGGGCTGACTACTTGTGGGGACTTGACGTTTCTGGATCTTCTTGGTGGGCGACCTGCTTCGTCCTGGTCGTGCTCCTTGGGATTGGCGTGATTCCAGCGTTGGTCGGCCGGGTCTCACTGGTTCCCTAGTCCGAGTCTGATTGCCGTCCACGACGGACATGAGCGGTAGTGGGGTCTCCGGGTGGTATTTCGGTCGCGCCTTGTACGCGGCTTTGACCTTGGCCATTTCTTCCTTCCGTGTCGGGCACTGTCCGCTCCAGGCTTCGTGTTCTCCGCGGCAGGCGGCGCATTTCCGGGGCGCCTTGTCGTCGTTCTTCGCGGGACACTCTCGGGTCGAATGGTCTTGCGCGCAGTAGCCGCATGCTATTGTTGCCCTGCATTGGGTTCCTATGTGGCCATATTTGTGGCATTTGAAACACTGTCTCAGACGGCACTGTCTGTCGTATCGTTCGCACTGGAAGACTTCGCCCTGCCAGATCAGTCCTTCGTCGATGATTCTGTTTGCATCCTCCGCTCGCGCGAATTCCACAATGACAGAAGACGCCGACTTTGAAGGCGACGATCTGGTGAGCCAACCTATGTATTTGATCTCTGCATTAGGGATGAACGGCTTGTTGTCTTGCAGGATCCCGTCTTTCACTTCGTCAAAGTGATCCACATCCATGGAGCTAGTGCGAATACCGTGTGCTAGTACGCCATAGGTCACGATGCGCACTGTGGCGCCGTTGCCGATTCTGTGGTCCCAATCCTCTGCGAACTGTCGCAAAGCCTCCGTCTCTGCGCTGGTTGCGGTTTTTATGCTGAGGTCACCACTCTTCAACTGGTTCGAAGAGACTACTTTGATCTTGTTGATATGTTCGTTGTTGCTTTGCTCGATGGCCCTGTCTACGTGTGCCTTCAGGCTACGCGGACTCATGGCTCTAATGTTGGTGATGGTGACCGGGTCTCGGATGTTCACGATGATTTCACGTTGTGCTTGGACGGGGGATGCTCTATGGTTCACGGGGTTGTGCATGCTTGCAGCTAAGCCGCCCCTGGCGACTATACTGGCGTATGTTTGGGCCATGTTGTTCTGACTGGGCGTGGCACTGGGCTTCATGTCCTTTACCATCTTGTATGTAGCCTTCCCGATCTCGACGGCTTCTTTCGCGGTGGCTCCCGTCGCGAGCGCGACGTTCCCGTTGTCTTGGATCGTTGTGATGGTCTGCTGAGATATTTTGTTGGCATTCTGGAGCTCGTCTCGGATGTCGCTGATGGCTTTGATGGTATTCTGTGCGGCTGTTTTCGTTTCGTGCTGCGCGTTGCGGACTGCTTCGTGGATATGGGCAAGGTTGGGTAGACCTTGAACTTTGATGATGAGAGTCAAGGCCCCGAAAAACGCGTGTTTGACTTTTTGCGGCTCGATGGGCGGTCCGGTCGGGCTCTCGATCGACGACATTGCCTTCTGCAGGTAGGTGCTCAATTTCGCGGCGTGCTCTCGATAGTCGGTGGGCCAGGTTTGGTCCTCAGGCCACGGGGTCGCCATGGTGCGTGCGTCGCACTTGGGCTGTGCGACGGGCACCTGACTATCCAATTGACCTTTCGGATCGTGTTGCGGCGCGATAAATGGCTGTTATTTCAAAAGTTTTCGTACTCGCTGGTGATGATGGTTTTCCGTCGCCCCAAGGCGCCTCAACACCTCGTCCGCACCGATGCCAGACACGGGGTCACGA
Organism: Purpureocillium lavendulum; assembly: GCA_029168975.1. Classification (NCBI taxonomy): domain Eukaryota; kingdom Fungi; phylum Ascomycota; class Sordariomycetes; order Hypocreales; family Ophiocordycipitaceae; genus Purpureocillium; species Purpureocillium lavendulum. Next base: position 176,079 of record JAQHRD010000017.1, read on the forward strand.
GACTTAGACCTTATGCGGCCCAGTGTGCGGCCCACGATGAGCCTCTTGGGTAAACCTACCCGGGAGTAGAGTCATGCTGCCTCGCATCAAAAAAAAAAGCGTTTCTGGGCGATCGCCGAGGGGAACTGACACGTGCGCAGAAAGCTCCCTTCGGTGGGAGGAGGCTCCGGTAGAGGAACACGGCAATTTGGCGGTATTTTCCACGTCGGAGTTGGGACAGGATCGAATCGTGCAAGACGTCTGTGCATATGAAGGTTGTCTTGATGTATCGCTTTGTGCACGGCAGATTAGAGCAGTGACAGTGGCGTCACTGCAGTGGCTTCCAAAAGCAGGCCAGCATCGTAACTACTGGGTCACAACGCTACCAAGATAGGGCTAACCATGTCGAAATATTAGGGGCCGAGGAGTCCACCTCTGTACGAACGCCCCTCTCGTCGCCACCAATCTCGAGCCTCGGAGGCTGCCGGCTCCGTGTCAATCCGCTCTGGGCATTTCTCAACGGGGCACTGATCCTTCCCCTTCTCCATCTTCGTCAGAGTCGCGACAAAGCAGTGGGCATGAAACCAGTGGCCACAGTTGAGCGACAACCTATAAATCTCATCCGGAACCTCCTCACCGTCGTGTTTGCATTTCTCGCAATCCGTCTCTTCCAACGTTTCAGGTCGGCTGTCGTAGAGGATCAATTGCGGCGGTAGCGACTTGACCAAGTGCTCCCGCTCGGCATCGGTGAATGAGGGGTAGTTATACCCTTGCCTGACCTCGGGTCGTAGCTTGAAAAACCGCCATTGACTTTGCGCCATAAACCCGAGAGCCTCCAGAGCGCGTCTTGGGGTGAGACGTGTGGGGTCCGACATGTCCAGTATGGACCTCGAAACATTTCCACCCATGACAATGACGTCCATGACTTGCCCTGAGATCGGAAACCTTGTCTTGGGAATTTGGCGTTTGAACGAGTCGCTTTCGTCCGTCGTTGGCGGGACGAGCAGGCTGCTGGCGGGGTGTAGAAGGATCAAATCGGCCAGGTCTATGATGTGGCATGAGCTCCTTTCCGTCGGCGCAGGGCTCTGCGGCTGGCCACGATGGACAGACTGACGTTCGGGAACACGTCGATGGTCTAGGAGGGCGAGTATTGACGCTGGAAGCGGTGCACAGCTTGCCTTTGAGTGCGGATAGCTTGTGGTCGCTCGGCATCGACCCACAGAGCCTTCAGGCAAGCTCAATCCCCCGACATTGTGACCGCCAAAAATGGCTGATAGAAGCCTCCTGCGATGCAACCCCCTCCCTGTCGTGTGGTGTCTGGATGTCATGTCGTACGACAAGGAACAGCGTCCGGTCGGTCATCCACCCGTGGGGTCGGTTCCACCCATTGTCTGCAGAGAGATAGATACCTTGCTACCCCTGTACTTGGGCAATCATGCGGCGTGCTTGGCCAGGTACGGACAGCGAGAACGCCAGTTTTGGCGTTGCCTCTCTCGCCCGCCCCCCGGGGTGCGGAGGAGGCTGGGGGGTTCGTTCTTGAACTCCAAGTCTGGCGTAGCAGCGTGCGCTTGGGTGGAGCTTGCAAGGCAACCCCTGACTTGCAGCCAGGCAGTGTGCAGTCGTCAAGTCGCGGTACGAGCCGCAAATGGCGCTTTCGCCGACTGTTCGCGTTCGTGGCGTGTGACCGCCAATTTCGACGTTTCAATGGTACCTGCGGTAGCCATTTCGACAGAGGGTATTGGCGCCCGCCGACAGAGAGATCCAATCAAGGCCGGATAGCTGCCTCAAGGAACATGAGCCGTGGCCGGTGGCACCAAGGCCGCTCCCGCGCGAGGCGACGGTCGCAGCAAGTGCTGGACAGCCAGAGTTGGCCAAGTATGGGCCCGGGTCAGCCGCCTGACGAATGCGACCGACACGGCTGCCACCTCTCTGGGCGACGCCTTCACCCCGGCCGCCATCAACAGCCAGCGACACTCCGTGGATTTTCGGGTAATGATCACTTGAGACTCCCAAGCCAAAGCGCGAACTGACCGGCTACAACAACACCATACGCCGCTTCTCGCCTGCCAGACTCCCACGGTATTACGGCAGCCAACGAACATGGCGAGCATGGCGATTCCGAGCATGGCGATTGGGTACCTGTGCGACCCGCCGCCTGGACGTCAGGCAGCCTTGGGACGACCGGTCCAGGCGGGTCGCAAAGGACACGGAGACAGCACACGATACAATGCAGACAACCCTGCCGTGCCGCGAACGATGCCGGGTAGTGGGAGTCAGTTCTTCGATCAAATGGCGAGACGTGCGGCGCTCAACTCTTCTACTCCTGCCCCGAGTTCCTCAGGCTCGGCCCGTGCAGCACGTCTCGGCGCGCCAATCTACCGGCCAGCGGCACCATTCGTTGCTGGACCAGTGACCGCGCAGCCCGGTGAAAGGGGGCACCGCAACGCGCTCGTTCTTAGAAACGGTGGACTGGACGACAGCATCATACACAGCAGTGGACGGCGCATACAGGCGAGCCCACAGACCATCGGTCCCCAACCGTCAGTTCACAGGGCACCTCCCGGTCGCGGACCGCTACCAAGCTGGCCGCCGGCCGAACCAGGATGCCCAGGTATGGACAGGCCCAGAGCAGCTCACCAAGAAGTTCGACCTGCGCAAAGACAACCGGCATCAGACATACAAAATCGGTCCCAAGGAGCTGTGGGAGGTTCCAGACCCAGGCGTCGACGCCGGCACAAAAGAAAGAGGGCTGGCACCTTGCCTTTGGACGCGCCAGCGCCCGCACTGGAGGACCCGACACAGGAGAATGTTAGTCGAAATTACGTGCTAAGAACTGCGACGCGCGGCGATGCCATGCCAGCTACGCCACGGAAAGCCAGCAGGGCGTGCCGCCGCCGGGCCAGCCGTGCCGCCGCCGCCGCCGCCGCCGCCGCTATGGCCGGTCCTCGCCCTGTCGTCGTCCTCCCGAAGACGGCCACGCCGCCGGCCCAGTCTCTGAGTCGAGTCGCTGCTCCGACTGCTGCCCCGGCTGCCCCGGCTGCCCCAGCTGCCCCGGCTGCCCCGGCCGGTACGACTTCCCTGCCAGATCCGCAGTCCGGCCCAAAGGATGTCGCCTATGTAGTAGAGCGCGTTCTTGGTGTGTGGGGACATTTAATCCTCGTGCTATGGGCCGGCGGCGGTTTGAGCGTGGTGCCGCAGAGCGACTATTTTGACGAGAAAAACGCACCTTTGAACGAGAACAAACCTCATCTTAACGAAGGCGTCGATATTGTCGGTTGGAAAAGGGACAACGGCAAGCTCATGGTTCGAATCCTCTGGCCAGGGGAACAGCAGGTTGCTCACGGGGACCGCGAGCGTCGCTGGGTTGCCGAGAAGTTTATCGCTCCAGAGCGGCTCCAGCATGTACCCAAGGGCAAGGGACCTGGTAAGCTCAAGTCGCGCAGCGAGAAAGTAGAGTCAGAATGTGACGAGCCGATCCTCATCGAGATTTGAAATGCAATTCACGGAGATTAGGGTTGAGGGTCGGAGTTTCTCGCGTCGATGGCCCATCGGGCCAGTCAGTCGTGACGTTGCGCCGTTGCTCTCCGTCAGCGGCGCAGTAGTTCGAGGACCTTATGTGCGCATGGCCCAACGCCGCGCTCTGGTGCTAGTGCGTTCGTTGGAGGAGAGGAAGAGGCGTGGCGCAACGGCGTCCGAGCCGACAACACGCCGCGTGAGGGCGTCTGGCGAACGCCCCGGCCACGGACTCGACGGCTGCGTCCTACCATCGCGCGTCTGGCGTCACATCCCGCCACACGTTTACAAACGGTGCTGGCAGATCGACGCCGCTCTGCGCACACCCCTCTGTGCTTGATGCGACGGTACTTCATCTCGCCTGACTCCGCGCTGTCTACATGGGGCTATATCACAGTCAAGCGTGGCGCGGGATCACCCCATATACTGCGGCCAGTGGTGCCGCTTGTGTTCACCGTGGTTCGTACACGATACGGCCGGGCACATGCTGCTGTACCTGCTCTGCATAAGTTGTCAAATTATATTCGTTCACCCAGCTGTTCAATCTCATCTGCTTAGTACATGTACGCCCAAATCTGCAGCTGCGCCTTGTGCTGGAGAGCAAAATGCGGACATAGCAAGCGCCACGAGTTCACACGCCCCTACGTCCCTTCAATATTGATACCCGTACCACAATTAGACTTGCTCTCTTGGCCTCTGTATATCTGCCCCGGCAGCTCGCTCGCTCTGGCTAAGTGCGTCAAGCAGACCAATAATGTGGGCATCGACCTCCAACAGAGACGTATGCCTCGAAGGTAGACTCGGATGCGCCATCTGCCTGGGTAAAGCAGCCGTCGGAAGGCTTTACGACGCCCAACGGCATTCGGAACGGGCCGAAGACCTTGGTGCGACAACTGTCGAAGTCGGCCGAGGGCCCACGCCTGTGTCGTGGCCGTATGAGCTGTCGTTCTTAGGACTGCAGACATGCAAGATCAAGAAGTGGACGGTAATGCCGCCGAAAGATGAGATTACTTGTCAGGCCGGCCTACATCCATGCAACTGCCGCACATATCCCTGCCCTTCCCCGGACGTTGGCCGTGTCGTTCCTGGAACCGGCAGCCATGACGACCGTCCGGATGCAGTTGGGCCGCCCGGTACATCGGGAGGTCCAGCACATCTAACCGATCGACAATTTTACATGTAATACAATAAGTGCCGGGACTTCGTTTCCGGCACTGTGGCGATAGATAAGTGTCGTGTCGCAACCTGCGAGGCCGCGGGTGCTCTCAAACGTTCTGTTGGATGGGCGGCTTGATGTTGATACAAGTGTCAAGGTCTTGCACAGTAGAGATTGCCTGCGTTCCCGCACGACGATCACACACAAAGCAGCCTGGCTGCTTCTGTGATTCCTCTCCCATTGTCTCCAAGCCTTCATCACGCCGCTCAAAGAGCTTGGCGGGAAATTGGACGTATGCATCAGTAAGACTAAAGGACTACGTTGTCAGGCGGGGCTCGACCCAGCTTTGAGATGAACCTGCTCGGGAGGTTCATCGCCGCCCATTTTCAGGCCACTTGTCGGGGCCAGTGATGTAATTAATCCCGGCGATTAATTAGCGATTCAATGAATCTGAATCTGAGGTTGGATTATTTATCTGAATCGTAGCTCTGCAGGATTAATTAAGTTTCAGTGATTAATTAAAGTGGATACAGCGGACTTGCTCCTAATTCATTGGCTCCGTTTGGCACATTTGCTTGGCCGTTGCCACACGGAGAGACGGAGGTAGCACGTCGGCATAGAGTGTTGATCCAATCTGTACCCGTAACCTAGATTAAAGGATGCCAACAGCAGCTTTCCTTCAATTCTGCAATGAGGTGCTGAAGCACCGAGCCACGTCGCCGCTCTCAAATATCATGGTTTCTGCGGATCAGTCGTGTGCCCTTGCCGAGGATCTCGACAGTCGGGCCGGGACCAAGAGGCCTCGTGAGGACTTCGGCGTCGCTGGAGAACCTGCACCGTCCTCCGAGGCCTCTGATACTGCAGCATCAAGGAAGCGCTTTCGCACCCCAACAGCAATCGATGTCTGGGCTGAAAGCCGACAGCCAGCGAAAAGCGAACCAGAGCGGAACCGGCACGGCCAAAGAATATGGTATTGCAAACGGTGTGCCTACACTCAAACAGCCCACAACAGAGTTCGCGATCACCTCCGGGACAAACACTGCATACGAATTTCCGAAACAAGGACCGCAAAAATGATTGGTCAACAAAACGCAATCGACAGGCTATTTGAGCAACAAGCTGCGAGACAGGAAGGGCATGATATTGAGCAGGAGCATCATCTTCTTGCGGCGGTGGATGACGAGTTGTACAACCAAGCCCTGGTCAACCTTTTGACGGCTCATAGCCTGCCACACAGCCTGGTCGAGTGGCCTGAGTGGTACGCCATGCTCCACACAGTCAACTACATGGCCCCAGGAGTCGTTACGCAAAGTCGGGGCCAAGTTCCCAAGCTGCTGGAAGCCAGCTTTATCACGCATCGCGAGAAACTGAGATCAAAGTTAAAGTCCTCACTTACACAGGTGCACTTCAGCATTGACATCTGGTCCTCTCCCAACCACCACAGCCTCCTCGGGATCGTGGCCCACTTCATTGATCGGGAGTGCCGGCAGTTGCGCAAGGCCTTGCTTGCGCTCCGGGAGCTTGAGGGCGCGCATAGCGGGGAAGCAATTGCAGAGACCTTCCTCACGGTCATTGATTCTTATGGACTGCATGGCCAGGTTGGGTACTTTACGCTTGACAACGCTTATAACAACGACACAATGCTGCAAGCCATTGCGAAGGCCTGCGACTTCGACACCGCTCATCGCCGACTCCGCTGTAACGGACACATCATTAATCTAGCTGTGCAGGCGTTCTTGTTTGGCAGGAATAAGGATGCCTCCGATGAAGCATTGCGCCAGGTGTCACAGCTATCCAAGGACGAACAGGAGGGTGTTGCTGACAGGCGAGACACGGCAACTGCATGGCGGCGCCATGGCGCACTTGGGATGCTTCACAACCTTGTGGTATGGGTACGCTCATCTGGCCAGCGCTATCAAGCGTTTTCCAAAGCTGCCGGTCGCATGATTCCCCAGGACAACTCCACCAGATGGAACTCCTGGTATCTGATGATTCACGTTGCGATAAAAGCCCGCAAAGAAGTGAACAGCTTTATCGATGACCACTACACGGAAGGCGACATCAGCCTCGATTATCTCCACCCCGAGCACTGGCAGGAGCTTCAGGAGATCCACGACTTTCTGCAGCCATTCCACGAGATCACCAAAGACACCCAATGGGACAATTCATCTCTAGATGAGGTGATTTGCTCTATGGATTTTCTTATCACGCATTACAAGGCCTCCACAGAGAAGTTTCGACACAGCCTTACCATGACTGATCGCATCATGACCAGTTGGTACAAGTTCGACGACTATTACAGGCGCACAGATGACTCCCCAGTCTACGCCGCTGCAATCTTGCTTCATCCGAGCCTCCGACGAGCACATCTGCATGAGGCGTGGAAAGATCAGTCACAGTATATCGGCCCAGCAGTGGAGGCCGTTCGCAAGTTGTGGGAAGATTACAAGCCGCGGCAAGTGCCGACAATCAACGAGGACCTTTCTGCATACGAGGCGTACAAACAGCGTATCTATCAACCGCCGTCTTCCCATGACGAATTCAATCGATTTATAGATGGCCCAACATTGCCCATTGGCTCGTCATCTGCTCTTTCTTGGTGGCTTGAGCCAACCCAAGCAACTTCATTTCCAAACCTGTACCGCCTTGCTGTCAACATTTTCTCGATACCAGCAATGTCTGCCGAGGCGGAACGAGTGTTTAGCGGAGCGCGCCGGACGATAACCTGGGACAGAAGTCGGTTGTCCGTGAAAACTATAGAGCAAACAGAGTGCTTAAAGCACTGGATGAAGAGTGGCTTGCTGGACCGCGCCTTCATGTCCCCTGACACAACTGAGGTGTATCGGGACAGAGGTGGTCGAAGAGTCCTCAACGACCCAGCCCAGGAAGCAGCAATACCACTGTGAACAGGCAAAGAAGCGTACGACAGCCCAAAGTTAATTAATCGCTGAATCATTAATTAATCATTGAATCCTACTCCCGATTCAGTAATTAATCTGAATCCTTGGCCCGATTCAGATTAATTGATTAATTACATGCCTGGTCGGGGCAGCGAATAGTCGGAACCTCCCTTTTTGGACGTCCTCGACTCAATGGCAAAGGCAGTGAGGACAACATCGCGTCGCACATGCTGCGGGTGCGGCCAAGTTCAGGCCAGGAAACAGTTGGGTGAGGCGGCACGCGGTGACAAGTCTTGCTGTAGAGTACACTAAGAAGAACCACTGTGAATCCAAATTTGCATGATACCGCATCAGCTTCTACAATAGTCCCTACTAGAGACAGCATACGGTGCACGCAGCATCGGCTGCCCCAACCTCCCTTTAGCTATTACGCATCAGGGTTGTCAGCAGGACCATATTGCCCCACCAGCTTCCTCTTCGTTTCGTCATCTTCGCCAGCGTAGAGACGTAGAGCATTTCTCTGCGGGGCACACTTCCTTCCCCTGCTCCATATCCATCATGCGCGTGGCAAAGCAATGGGCGTGAAACCTGTGGCCACAGTTGAGCGACACCCTGTAAACCTCTTCTGGAACTTTTTCACCACCATATTTGCAGTCCGTGCAGTCCGCCTCCCTCGGTGTCTCAGGGGCCCAATCGCATAGGACGACTTGCTTCGCCAGCGATTCGGCCAGACGCTTCCGCTCGGCATCGGTGAACGAAGGGTAGCCGCGCCCCCGTTGCTCCTCGGGTAGAAGCTCGTGCATTTTGCATTGGGTTTGTGCCATAATTCCGAGGGCCTCGATTGCGTGTCTTGGTTCAAGAGGCGTAGAGTTGAGAATATGCCTTGCGCGTATCAGACGTTCTACCTTCATCGCCTCTGCCTGCCTCAACTTTGATTGCTAAGCGTCGCGATGCCAAATGGTCAAATCTGCGCGCTTGTGGCTGTTTTTGTAATAGGTGACACCGGTCCTGAAAAGGCAGAAGCTAGCAGATGAGGCTGTGAGGCTGGCTCTGGTGGGCAATGTCGAGCGGTCGGATGTTCCTCTTCACCACCAGTGTACTGCTTTGCGCGGAACCACGATCGGCGGCTGGTGCTTAGGGAACACGGCGAGAATCAGGGTGGTTTTTTTTTTACGCTGGAAAGGGCCAAAGAATGCTCCTGGGTCGATTTTGAGACCACTCTAATCAGGTCGCAAAAGCCTCCCAGTGGCCTCTGCTCTGAACTGATGTCGCCAAACATGGCGGATTAGAGCCGTCCCATGTCACCATGCAGGCAACCTGGACCCCCATGGGGAGGAATGCCTGTTTGGGCTACTTCGAACTCGGTCCAGACCCATTTGGTGGAGCCTGCACGGAAGTTCCGGGCTTAGTGCGAACGGGTTTCGGTTCGAGCCGGCGACGGCGTTTGGCTTTGACGGGCCGCCACTGGCGCACTGGCCGATTGCGACTTATACAGCAATCCTCCACCCGATGACAGAATTACGCCATGGGGCCAAATGGCGGCCCCCCCACGAGGCGAATAGAGCTACTAGTCGCCATTTACGACACTGAGCAGATGGTGGCGTGGATGATTACGCAGGCATGGACGTTCGTCCAGGCGAAGGGCCAGGGCACGCCTACATACGGTAAACCCAGCACTGCAGTCTAAGTCCTCAAACAGCGTGGAGGCAGAGGTAGTGATTCGAGCCTGAATCGGGCAACAGAGGTAGCAAAAACGAAAGACCAATGCCTGTCCCCTTCCATGCCCTCTCTGATATAATTAGTACAGCAGCTTTGCGCTGCTGAAGCCGGCTTTTATGTTGTTACGGGCTACATCCATGGTTGTCTCGGCTGCATCCTCAGCTGGGTGGCACACAGGCGAGGCTACTTAAAGGGCCACGTGATTCGCAAAGGTTGGTCCCGACGTACTTTCTCCCTCGTCGAGTATTTTCATCAGAAGTACTCGGTCAATCGTCGACATACTTACCAAGACTGATACATACAGTGATGATTAATAATTGGGAAAATGTCTTCAGTCTCATCTTTAAAGACGGATGCTGGAAGCCGATCAACCTCGTCAACCACCCAAATTGTTGCCTGATGGGAAAGGACCTCGTCGAAAAACTCGCCAAACGCGTGACGACGGGCGCCTACCTATGCTTACTCACGGATGACATGGCAGGTGATCATAAATGGATCGAAGAAGTTGTTCTCGGTTGCCTGAGGCCCTATACAAAAACGGGAGAGTATGAGATACTCATGCTGGAGAGCCATATCACGCTGAACATACAGGATATCAAGTTACCTGGGCAAACGGATATTGCGGCTGATCCAAATAAGCTATTCAACATAGTAAAAGCAGAGGCGGGAGACCAGGAGCCGTGTTTGGGACACATACAATGGGGACAACAGGAGGATGCTGTGTCGTATGTTTGCGTGTCGGGTCGGCCCAGCGACGACAATTATGTCAGCAAGATCATGAATTCTGAACCCTTCTACTGGGACAAGAGCCGTGGCATCATTGAATGGTGCAAGGTCGAGTTGAAGTCGTCCAACGGAAGGCCCATGAGTCGAGAATGGTTGATCCCGTTGTCTGAAAGGCCGTGGTGACTCAGAAAAGACCATCGTGTTGTGACTGAGAAGACACAGACCTCAGGCTCACTCTCAGCGCGCAACACAAAATATCAAGTACAGTTTTACTGAATTATCGCTCACCAAACTGACGCAATATCATTGATACACTTGTTCTGTAAACTGCTGCAGTGTTATCACCAATTATACCGTGGGTTGGCTTTCAATATCGGGGCTTCCAATCAATAGAATTGTTTCAACGTCGGCTCCTTTGGCGAGCCCCGAGTCGCCATATTGACAGTGGCACTACTTGCAGAGTCAATTTCCCCTCTGCCTCCAGCGGCGAAATGACTCTGGAGCTAACAACCGCCGTGACGATTCTTTTGCACTTTAAGAGTATTCGGTCATCACTTTGTGGCTGAAACGGTGCACTCCGGTCTCATGTGGCCGACAGAGCATTGAAGACTGGGTACATGGTGGTGCCAGGCACAAATGAAGCTGTCTCATATTTGGAAAAATGCACAACCTTGAGAACGTCCCGTTGAATGAAAGCCCCGGGCGGTGGAAACTGCCACCACGATAAGCACTCTGGTGCTCACCTGCCTGGGGCTATTCCGCCCGTTGTATACTGTACTGTACTCTCGCGGCCATTTCCAGTGTCGGGGTGTTAAACCAACAGAGAAAACTGCGGACGCCTGCTCTGGCCAAAAGCCGAGCCAACATCCAGCCAGAAGAGGCCTTTTTGAATTCTTCTGTTGGTAGCTCCCCAACACTGAAAGTGGCCTCCAGAAAACGCAGAGCAACCCACACAGCCAGACTCGGCTCACTGAGTAATAACACCAGCAGCTGCTGCTTTGGCCATGCTTTTGACCCACGTGCCACCCCGCAAGACGGCGGTCACGTATACTCGGCAGCACGGCAGCTTGAGAAGCCAGACTCCCTCGTCTCCTCAACTACGAAGCTGCGTGACCTGCCTGCGGACCCCTTCAGCCTCGACACTGGCAATGCCTACTCTGCCAGCTATGTTACGCCCATGGTACCCATACCCATGGAGCCGCGGCAACGACGGCTGCGAGCCGCCTCGCCGCGCGCCGGTCGCTCCCATGGACCCGGCGGATCAGATAGGTTGGTCTTCCTTTATTCCTCTTGCTTTGCTCCAAGACAAGATCCAGTGCGCAGTCGTGCGTCGCAATCGAGGACTACGGACCATGGCCTGATGACGGATGCAGACTCTACCCCATATATGCACCATCTGTTCAGAACGTACGCAGGAAAGACGCAGCCCGAGCAGCCGAGACGCGCCACAGTCCTGGTTGATTCCCCAGACAAGCGCAGAGAGACAGGCCCGCAGAAACACAAAGTGGCCAGTGCCGGCAAAAGAGTCGCACCGTCGGCAGCAAGACACCTCCGCAAGCAACAATCCGCTGGCGTCAGCGAGCCTCGTCGTCCTCCTAGCGTATTGAAAGGGCCGACTGCGCGGCAAAGGCCAATCGAATGCCTCAGCGGAGCGACGAGTCTGTCTGAGGCAGCGCCGCCCAAGACAACGCTTGCGAACAAAGCGGCGCTCGGGCCGGGCGACCGCAACCAGAAGAGCCGGCCTTCGCGGCAAAGAAGGGGAGGGTGCTCGGATGTCGTCTCTACACCAGAGCCTCAGCCGGATCCCGATGACGAAGTATACAAGGTGACACGTTTTCTCGGCCGGTACCGCCGTCGGTTTCTCGTCCAATGGAAAGACGGCAGCGTTAGCCTGGTGCCCCAGAGGGATGTCCTCGACAAGAAGATGTTGGAAAACTTCTTGAAGACTTACCGAGGCTTGGACGCAGGCGTTGATCTTCTGAAGAAGAGGAGAGTCAAGAACGGCAACATCCAGTATCAGATTAGATGGCCGGGCGAGCAGCAGAAAGGGGAATCGGAGCACGAGACTTGCTGGGTCAGTGAGGACCGTGTAGCGGTAGAACGACGCGGTCAACCACTGCCGTCCATCGCCCCACCGTGTGGGTCGCGAGCACGTCGCAAGGCGCGAGCACGGAGGATGCGTTAAAAAGTCTACTCCTTCTGGGCACCGAGGCCATTGAATAGCGGCCCAAAGACAATGGGTGCGTCGCCCCGTGCCGGATGTTCGAACAAAGAAGCCGACGCCATTCTTGAACCCAATGGGTCGGCTGTGGCGCTCCATTGGCGCGGGCAGGGTTCGCCGGGGTAGACTTCGACTCTTCCCGGGGGCGGTACAAGTGGTGTGTGTCAAATCTACAGACACACGTGCGTCGCGGCACGTTGAGAGTAGATATATACATGCAATGCAGCCTTGAACAGGGATGCAAAAGGTAGCCAAGGGGGCTGTTGTGACCTGCTTTGCCCAGTGAAGCTGTGGTGGTTTGTGATGTCAGCTGCACGCGCGTCTTGGGGGCACGGGCGCGCTGGACGCGTTGACCCTACGCGTCGCACCCGCGCCCGCGCTTGCAACGCACCCACACCCTCGTATTGCACATGCCTCGGTGCCTCGCTCAGCTAAAAGGCGATTGCCAGTCGAATTCGGGGATGCTACTGAGACACAACCCCACACCGATGGTCCGGTGCGTGCCCCGTCCCGTGTCCGATCCCGTGTGCGAATCCAAGCCGTGCCGACCGAGCAGCCACGACAAGCTTCCTGGCGTCGGACGGCAGCCAGGCCTCATCCACCACTCCGCCTCCCGCGTGGAACAGCCTGCCCGTTCGGCGCGGACCAGCTATCTACCGTTCCCACGTAAAGCAGCCTAGCCATGCCCTGCGCCGAAAACCACCGCATCGCTCTTGCGCGGGACCAGGCACCGGAGACGCCTCCAACCCGCCCTGTGACATGGGCACCCGGCATGTTAGTCTTGCGCCCGGAGTGGCGGTTTGGCACATACGGTCGGCGCCGACGCTCCCGGTACAGCCTTCTTGTATAAATCTGGAAGCAGCTTGTTTTATTCTCCCTGTGATCCGGGAGGGACAGCATGTGAGAAGTACTGTAACAGACTACACTGCTCCATGAAGATAAATTGCCTGACCCTATCATCGCGCAGTCTCACCTACGAAGCAACATCAACTGGCATCTCCGTCTCCTGTTTATGGCTTCGTGTCCGCCCGTGTCCTTGGGAGCCTTTTTAGGCGGTACGTCACAACTGATGGCGTCCAACAGCCCACTGCAGACTACCCGGAAACCCAATCTAGCCCGCGGCTCTCCCCTGGGGACTGTCCCATTCAATGGCCAGCTGCTTGCGAAGGACTCTTCCAAGACAACTTGCGGGCTCTGCCACAAACAGTTCACCCGGGCGCGCAGTCTCAAGTCGCATCTTCAAACGCACACCGGGGAGCGACCTTTCGCCTGCGGCTTCTGCGGCCGCGCATTCGCCAGGGGACATGATCGCACGCGCCATGAATCGCGACATCGCGGCGAAAAACCGTTCGTCTGCTATGGCGACTGGCATCTAGTCGGGCATGAGAGTTGTGGACGCACATTCTCGCGTGCCGATGCCCTCAAGCGACACCGGCGCTCGGTCCTGCGCAATGCACTGGGCGGCGGTAGCGAAGTCATCGTCGATCGGCCGGGGATGGAAGCAGCATCGGTCTCTGCGCTGTCAAAGACGATAGCACCGCCCAAAACGAGGTACGAATAACGTCCCGAGCAATATCGGGCGAGTGCCGCAGTTGTGGTTGTGAATCTCCCATTGGCATAGCTTAACGAAGTGGAAACTAGGTGCCTTACTGCTTCCAGCGTTGCGACGGCCCATCTGCCATACCTGGGTCGAGAACGGTCGAACTGGATGCTGTCTCGGGCGGCAGGTCGAACGGATCAGGTCGCAGGCATTGCTAAGAGACTGGCGAGTGGCGGTGACGGCGACGACTCCGCGTCTCCTTTTGGGTCTTATGACAAATGGTGGACATCATATCTTGACGCATGTAGCCTCGAACGAACCGTGCGCACCTGCCACCCGCAAGCACCTTTCATGCGCCTCGACCCAGGGCCTAGTTCAGAGCGCATGAGATGCGATATGGTTGCTGTTTGAGCGACGCACAATGCCAAGACAATTGGAGGTTGATTCGAATCCTCGAGGCCAGAGTCACAGCTATGCTCAGGTCAACGATGTTGAGCTAGAACGCCTTGCACGACTAGCCGCTAGGTCTTTTCATTGCTGCTAGCGGGTATGAATACCAGCGAGGGAGTGCACGGCTCCGGTTGATCGTTATTTCATGGTAGCATCCCGTACCCAGGTTCCTCCATAGCCAGCCGTCGGCTTCTCCTCTGATCGGTCCGACCTCGGCGCTGCTTGACTTCGCCTTTTCCTGTTCTTATCGCGAGCGTTCGCCCGCCAGTCTCCGATGCCATCGATCCTTTGCCATCGGTTAGGAACAGAGGCTGACGCTCGGCACCTACGATCCAGATCCGAGTCCCCCAGTAACTACGATGGAGCTAGACTTTCTCTGCCCGGCATGCCACGAGACAGCTCTACGCTCCGCTCCGCGCCGTCTCTGCCTGCCCACTCTTATGGTAGCCTCTATTGTTGTACGGTCACCCTTGATATGCTGTGTGCCACACCCTGCTGATCGTGAAGGGTCGCAGTCTCTCCCCGCGTCGGAGCAGTGACTCGCGAGACGCGGCGTCTGGCTTGGGGGAAGAACATGCTCTGGAGAGGTCTCCCTGCCAAACAGCAGACGATTCGGCAGCTGCAGAGTCTCAAGCCGCTGCCTTGGCCATACTGCACGGGTTGGTTGCTATCCGAAAGCCGCAGGACCATTCAGACGCTGTATCGCTCCCATGACAGGCCAACCTGACCCGGTCGTCCGCCATTCTAGGCGGGACTCGAGGTTCACTCTGACCGTAGACCTGTTTGTAGCCTTCCTCGAGCTATTCGAAGGGTCTGGTATTTGTTTGGCTCCGGTCGATGGACCCCTATTGGGATGACAACCTTCTCAGCCCGTGTGACATGTGCTAGGTCTCCCACGCCCAACAAACATGGATCGACGATTGCGTTGCAAGTGGTGCGGGCAGCTCGACCATGATGGCGAGGCTTGCGCGGCGCTTGAGCGATGCGTCAATTGCCTAGCTGCTGTCAGGCAGCGTGACAGGCGGATCTGCTGACGAGAACGCCTCGTTCATGCTCGGGACGAGCACTGTCGACGTCAAGGAAGGTTGAACAAAGACGGAAAGCCGCAGCCTCAATTTCCACGCGTGCTGTCAGTGATTGAGCAGCAGCAGTTCAGCCTCCTTTCCAGGGCGAACGGCAGCCTTGCTGTTCGCCGCCGAAGGGAACGAGATCTCCTATTCGAAAGTCCGACGCAGCTGACCGCTCAGCGAAGGAGCAGGTTGATGTTACGACTCCAACCTGCCCTTCTGCGGCTGATGCTGGCGATGCAGACGTGCTCTTCGCGATCCAGCTCTGGGCTATGAGTTGCTCGGCCACAGCCGACCTGGGCTGCCTCGGCCGCGCCTCGTCAGTCGATATATCCGACAAAAGCCTTCGCGTGGGCTTTGTAGATGCGTGGGCGTCGCCCCATCATGTGGGAGTTGTTCCATTCGAAGGGCGTCGCCCACTCGTGGAGGAGGCATCTGTCTATCTGCGTTGATCCCCGCCACGTGTGGCATGAAGTTCCGTGGTAATCATGACGAACGGCGGGGTCGTGGTGCTGGTCGGGTTCAGAGCTGAGATTTTTGGTCCCGGCTCGCGAAGGCTCTGTTCCTCCCTGGCTTCCTAATGCTCGTTAGGGCCCAGCACTGGACAATCGTCTGTAGCTCGCGTTTATGAAGCTAAATAGCACAGCACGCAAGCAGGTCGCATCGGAGGCCGAACGATGCCGTGGCCTGGTGAGCGACACCCAAAGGTCTGAGTTTTCTCCACTCAAGCGATGGACATGCCGAAACGATTGGCCTGGAAGATTCATCCCCACCAGCTCGCAGTACCAGATTATGGCAGCCAGTGTGGCGACGATCAAGCCGTGAACCGACTCCGCGCAGCTTCACCACAACAGACCGTGTAGCGCCCGAGAGCCTGACGCCCAACTGCACGCGAGCCTCAATTGCCAATAGCAGCCCGTGTAGGATTTTAATATGATTTCTTGTTTATAATCATAGGCTAATTAAGAGCTTATTATACTGTATAACTAACTAAAGTACAGTAGTGTTAATAGTACAGTAGACAATATAGCTTTTATTATAAATATTAAGTTATAATGTTTTAATTGTTAAAAATGAATTCTAGTGGATGAGATTAATAACATTAGTATTCGTAAGTAGAAGAACATGGCAAATTAATTAAAAACAAGGTACTCACCTTTAACTACTATAAAAAGAATAATTAGAATATACTCTTAAAGAAATAGCTTAAAGGCTTAATATATTCTATATAAACTTAAAACAGTAAATATCTATAGATTTGTATTTATAAAGATCTCTGCATAAATAAATCAAGTCACTTAATATCTCACATTAAATATTACATGGAGCAATAATAATAATAATAATAATAATAATAATAATAATAATAATAATAATAATAATAATAATAATAATAATAATAATAATAATAATAATAATAATAATAATAATAATAATAATAATAATAATAATAATAATAATAATAATAATAATAATAATAATAATAATATATTATTATTAATTATTATTATTATTATTATTATTATTATTATTATTATTATTATTATTATTATTATATTACGCTTTAATAAGCTTATAATATCTATTTATTATAAGCTAAATAATATAGAATTATCTTTAATTTAATAAAATATTAGCTTCTAATCTTTATTTATTAATATAATTTTCTATAAGCTCCCTTTAATATTAATATAATATTACTTTAATTTTAAGAATCTATTAAGTTTCTAAATATTACTTTTATAATGAAATTCTAATAAAAGGTATACCTTATTATATTTAAAGAAAAGATTATTTATTAATATTTTACCTTTAAAAGAATAATAATATCTATATAAGGCCTTAAACTCTATTATATTTAAGCAATTTACCTTAATATTATTAAAGCCTTAATAATAATAAAAAGTATTATTTAATATATATTAATATTAACGGGAACCTTATTTAATATTATTAAGTAACTCTTTATTATTAAAAAAGTATATCTCTATTATATCTTAGGTATCTATAAGTTAATATTCATTTAAGTACTTTATATAAAATCTTATATTCTCTCTTTTAATTTCTAGCTAGACCTTTAGTCTTATAGGTTCTTATGATAGCTTAAAATTAAATAAATATTAAAAGGTTATTATTATAGACTTAATTATATTTAATAAATTATTATTTTATTATTATAATATTAATAAAGATTAATATTTCTTTTCTTTATTACCTTTACTTTATTATAAAGAAATTAAATATTCTTATAATAATAAAGAGGAAATAATCTATAATAAAAGCTTAGTATTATTTAAATAAAGAGATATTAAATTAATATTATTAAGATATTAGCTAGATAATTAATACTACCTTTTAATATATTTTTAGTAAAGACTATTTTATATCTCTATAAGGATCTTTCTAAATATAAATCTATACTTTTAATATAAATATATATAAAATATATTAGCCTTTAAGCTTAATTCCTTTAATAATAAATCTTAAATATCTTAACTCTTTATTATTAATATAATAATAATTAAGAATATACCCTTATAACTCTATAGCTAATCTAAGTCTTTTATCTATAGTAGCCTAAAACTATTACTAAAATATAAATTAATACTTCTATGCAATTTAATACCCTTAATTATACCTAGAGATTATAGCGTAGTTAGGGGGACGACCCTATAGAGGTTAGGGTAATATTAAGAGGCAATCTATAATAAGAACCTTACCTCTATCGTTAGGAACCTTATATGCCCCCTTATCGATAACCTAATAACTATTGCCTATTAATAGCTAGACCTTAACTCCTAGACTTATTAAAGACTTTAAGAACTTATATTAATATTACGAAAATGCCCTTTAGGCTATCTTTATTAGTCTTAAGTATATCCTTGCTATAATAGAGAATCGATAATATATTGACATAGCCTCTTTAATATACCTTAAGAAGAAAGTCAATATTATTAATATTATTAGTAACTATCTTAATAATATTACTTTAATATTAATCTAATACCTAATAAATATTATACTAATTAAACCTTCTTACTCCCTTTATAAGCTTATAATTACCTTCTCTATTAACTCCTATAAGACTAATAATTATTAATTAAGTAAAGATATTATTAATACTATTAATGCTATAATATTAGGTAGCCTAATCGAGGCAATATAATAACTTTAAAGCGGCAATTAATAAATAATATACTATATATTAATATCTATATAACTTGTCTATAAGAAGAGTGCTAATTAGCTCCTAAAGGTATTCTTAGGAGCTAGACTTTATATAAAGCTCTTTTAGGTAGTAGCTATTAGTATTTTAACGATTAAGATAGCTATTATTAACCTAATAACCTTCCTTAATATATTTTAAAAGGCTAACTTGATAATATAGATATATTAGGTAGTTATCCCTTAGCGCTTAAGAAAATCTCTATAGCGATTATTTTATTAGCTATAATCGAAGGCGCTAATAATTTTTATATTTAGGGACTAAAATATTAATTAATAATCTTTAATTACTCCCCTTTCTATAAGTAGTTAATACTTTAGCAATATTATAACTATTAGGGCTTTAGATATATCTCTCGATATTATATAAAGTCGCTATATTATTAGTTCTATACCTCTTAGAGGCATTAGGATAAAGGGGATATATAATACTTAGTTAAGGAAGACTCTATATAGTATTATTATATAAATTACTATAATTAGTATTACTTAGATATACTTAAATACCCTAAGCGGAGGAATATAAGGATAAAGTTATATACTACCTTTATAGCCTAACCTTAGACCTTTATTATTCTATAGGTATTATAATTTTAAGGTTTAGATACTAGCTAGATTAGACCCCTATTATTATCCCTCTAGACCTATATCTCCTTAAATCCCTAACCGAGAAAGAGAGGATAACCCTCTAGCTTAGTAATTATTATTAGCTAGTAGGGAAATATTACCCTATTCCTTAGCGTAAATATTAAGGTCCTAACTTTCCCTCTAGCGAATAATATTACCTTAAAGACCTCTTAATTAATAGGCTAACTATAAATAATACTTAAATCCTAAGGGGCTAGCCTAGAATATACTTATATTAATAATATAAGGAGGGTAGACTTAAATCGATTTAGCCCTCTTTAAGAATATTCTAATGCTATAGATAAATAAGAGGATTCCTTACCTACCCTATCCCCTAAATTACCCTTATAAGTAAGCTCTCTATCCTATAATAGAATATAAACCTAAGGTAGGATAATCATATTTTAGCCCTCTAATAATAATATAGTATCGTCTATATATAGGAGCTATTATAGACTAATAATTAAATATCTTATTTTAGATATTTAAGTTATAATATTATTATTATAACTAATTTATATTATTAAGTAGTTATTTATTACTAATTAATACTTTATATCCTTTAATATTCTATATCTTTAGATTAATATAATATTGCGGTTAGGATAGACCTAGCTTTAAGTATCACTATTTTCTCTATCTATATATTATCGCTACCCTCCCTCTCTACTTATATCTAGACTTTATTACTCTTTAAGCTCCTTTAACTCTTAGGCTAGCCTTAGACTATCCTTATTAATAACTTTAACCTTTATAACCCTATCTAGAGGCCTAGAGATAGAATTTATTATAGCTTTAGATAGCTCCTTAAGGCTATCTTAGCTTAAAACCTTTCTTTAATAACTCCTTAAGGGTTAAAGATATAGTATTAAAATAATACCGCTATAATTATTAACCTCCTTTAGGTTATTAAAGGACTTTACTATAAGCTCCTTTAGGTCATCCCCCTCGCTAGATCTAACTATATTCCTCAAGGCCTAATTATATAGGCCCTAAGGGCCTATAGTATCTAACCCCTTCAACCTTATTAGAAATAACTCTAATATAAGGACCTCACTATTAAGGCCTACTAGCTTCTAATATTTAGCCCTTTTAATAGCCCTATCGAGCTTAAGGTATATTACTATAAGCTTATTTGGGCTATTAAGGATATTATCTCTAAGGTTATCTTAACTTTATAAGGAGGGCCCTTATAAAATACCTAATAGAATATAATAGCTATTATAGCCTACACTAAATATATATAGGAAAATAATTACTTTAAAGCCTTCTAGACTATATTCTAGGAGTTATAATAAGCTTAGAGGTAGACTATCTAGGCTACTTAATAGTTGGCCTAGCGCTAAACTCTCTATAACCTCTCTTAGAACCCTTAGGGGATCTAAAAGATTATTAAATAGGCCTACCTTAAGAGCTAATAGATAGCTATATTAAACCTTATCTTAGCGCTTTAAATATTAAGCGGATAATATATATACTTTAAGGAGAAAGCTATTATATTTATAGCTTCTTTCTTCTTAATATCTATACCTAATCTCTCTAACCTTAACTTAATAATATTAGACTAACCTCCCCTTCTTATCTTATAGATAATATCGATAGATAAGGTTATAGGGATATTAAGAGAGGTTAGGTCTTAAAGGGCGCCTAATATAGATATTATACTAAATAATATATTTATTAGCCTCTAGGATAAATTTATTACTAAAGTTATTATAATTATAGATATAAGCTAATAGCTAGGGTATTTCCTTTAGCTCTTCTACTATACTTAAACTATTATTATTTTAAAACTAGATAAAGAAGATAAGTCTAGTATTAAGAGCTAGCGACTTATTATACTCTTAGCGACTATTAATAAGATTATCGAAAAGATTATAGCTATATATATCTATAATATCGCTAAAATATTAAGATTATTTTATAATACCTAATATAGGAACTAATAAAGGCAGTCTATTAACTCTACCCTTTACTCCTTTATAGATTAAATCTATTCTACTTAAGAAATAGAAGGTATTACTATAATACACTTTCTTAATATTAGTAATATATTCGATATAGTCTATTATATTTAGCTTATTAATATACTCTAAAGAATAGGCTCTCCCCCTTAATTATTCTATTAGCTCTATTTATACTTTATTAACTATATAATATCTCTTTACTTTAATAGCTGGGAATAAGAGATATATTAGATTAATTATAAAATACCTTAAGGTCCCCCCCTCTTATTTATTCTTTTTATTCTTTATATAATATCTCTTTACTCTAAACTTAATATAGTAATAAAGATAATTCCTATTACCTTTATTAATAATATTATAATTATATAAGATATATATTACCCTCTAATAAGCCTATATTATCTATCTATTATAGGCTTAATAATATAGAATTATCTTGAACTTAGCGAAATTCTAACTTATAGTCTTTACTTATTAATATAACCTCTTATAGGCTCCCCTTAATATTAATATAATATTACTTTAACCTTAGGAGTCTATTAAGTTTCTAAGTATTACCTTTATAAGGAAACTCTAATAAAAGGTATATCTTATTATACTTAAAGAAAAGATTATTTATTAGCGCTTTACCCTTAAAAGGACGATAATATCTATATAGGGCCCTAAACTCTATTATACTTAAGTAATCTACTTTAATAGTATTAAAGTATCGATAGCAATAGGAACTATTATCTAATATATATTAATATTAAGGGGAACCCTATCTGGTATTATTAAATAACTTCTTATTATTTAAAAAATATACCTCTATTATATCTTAAATACCTATAAGTTAATACCTATTTAGGCATTCTATATAGAATCCTATATCCCCCCTTTCGATCTTTAGCTAGACCTTTAGTCTTATAGGTTTTTATAATAGCTTAAAATTAGATAGGTATTAAAGGGTTATTATTATAGACTTAATTATATCTAATAAATTATTGCCTTATTACTATGATATTAATAAGGATGAGCGCTTCCCTCCCTTATTACCTTAACCCTATTATAGAGAAGTTAAATATTCTTATAGCAATAAAGAGGAAATAACCTATAATAGAAGCTTAATACTACTTAAATAAAGCGATATTAGATTAATATCGCTAAGACGCTAATTAAATAACTAGCGCTACCCTCTAATATACTTCTAATAAAGACTATCTTATATCTCTATAAGGATCTCTTTAAATATAAGTCTATACTCTTAATATAGGTATATATAGAATATATCGGCCTTTAGGCTTACCTCCTCTACCGATAAGTCTTAAACATTTTAATTCCCTATTATTAATATAATAATAGCTAGGAATTAATTAGATATCTCTTTATTTTCTATTTAAAACTGAAGGATATTTACCTCTAGCTTCTTTAAAGACTCTAGCTTATTATTAACTTTAGCTATTTATTAAGCTTACCTCTAATAGCTAAGCTAATATATTAACAGTTTCTTAATATTAGATATTTTTAGTCTTATAACCTAGCGAGGAGACTTACTTAAGAATAAGCTAATAATAATGCCTAAATATTAGAGGCATAATGCCTTTATATCTATTCGCTTATTTTATAGCTTCATAGATACTCTTTTAGGTTTAATAAATATTATTATAATATTAGGCACACTTATTCTACCTAGTTAATATTATTTATAACTTATCGTATATATATATTATATATCTATCTACTATTATCCTCTATTCTATACTAATAAAATATTAATATAGAGACTTTATTAACCTTTAAGCTTATTTAAAGTCTTAGAGCTATGCCTTATACCCTCTTATACTTATATCTTTAGGCTTTTAGTAATATAATTTTATTCTATCGCTATTACTATCTCCCTCTATTATACTATTAATATTAGGCTAATATAGCTATTAACTACTAGCGCGCTATTAGCGCGCTATTTACTCCTTACTTAACTCAATTAATATTAGCAATAATAGCTAGATTAAGTATATAAATCTCTATATATAAATTATTATTAACCTTAATATAAGGTATCTTAGTCTTAGACTTACTATTACTAATAATAATAATAGGGATAGGGTAGGGATAGAGATAATAATATAAAGGTATCGCTAGGGTTAATATAATATTATTATTATTATTATTATTATTATTATTATTATTATTATTATTATTATTATTATTATTATTATTATTATTAGACTTAATCTTAATCTATTATAATTAGTAACTAATATTAATATAATAATATCTTAAGAACTTATTAGCTTTTAATCTTCCTTAAAGGAAGGGAAAGCTATTATAATAGTAGTATAAAAGCTAATATGATAAATCCTATTTATAGGAATAGGCTTATAAGTAATCTTAGTTACCTTAGCCTTATACTTAGCTATATTTTTAATAAGGAGCTTAAGCTCCTCCTTATATATTATTATTATTATTATCTAATAGAGCCTAGATAGACTATTTAGAGCTAAAGTTAGAAGATTAATTAAGAAAACTTAAAAAGGGAAAAACCTAATCTAAAGGTTAGATATAGGTCGGTATAGTCTTATAGGGAATAGGGATTAGTCTTACTACCGATATTATATACCTAAGGTTATAGCTTAGGAAAAATAGTTAATAGGCTCTCTCCCTATTAGGAGTATAAATTTTATCCTAGCGTTAGAGGGGTCTCTTAAGTACTTAAGTTTTCTAGAGTCCTAATATTAGTCTAAATATATTCTACCCATAAGTAGAGTATACCTTATCTATTAGGTCTATTAGTTTAGTATTATTAATAATAGGTAGGTCTTAAATCTCTATTTAAGTATATCTTTACTTACTAGAATATACTTACCTAAAAGCTCTTAAAGTCTTAATATTAATTTAAATATACTCTACCTTTAAGCTAAGTATACCCTATCTATTAGGTCTACTAGCTTAGCATTATATAAAATAGGTAAGTCTTAATCTCCTATTAAATATACCTTTACCTACTAGAATATACTTACCTAATTACTCCTAGAGTTTTAATATCGATTTAAATATACTTTACCTTTAAATAGAGTATATTCTATTCTTAATTAAGTATTAAATCGAAGGTATTAAGTATAGGTATTAGCTAGGTAGCTATTAATAGCCCTATTAGCTAGCTATTAGTTACTTACTTATTTAGCTATAAAAACCCCTTTTCTCTCTCTCTCTTACTCTCTTTCTTCTTTCCCTCCCTATCTCTCGCTACCTCCTCCTATCGGTAAGTCTTACTTACCTTAGCTACCTTATTACTTTATATTAGGTAGCTAATACTAGGATATCTACCCGATCTTATAGTAATCTCTAGCTAACCTCTATTATAGCGTATTAATTCTCCCTTACCTATTATATCTCCTCTTAATAATAATAATAATAATAATAATAATATCCCTATACCCCTATCGCTACTATTAGGATACCTATTTATATAGAGATTATAATAGATATTATAAGTCTCCCCTACCTTAGTCTAATATAATATTAATAATATTAAGATCTTAAGGAGTTAAAGTTTCCTTACTTATATTACCTCCTTTAATAAGGGGAGGGTAAATACTTTAAGTATAGTTATTATATTAATATTAAGACCGATAAATATCTATATTATTAGCTATACAGGGGACTATATCTTTAAGTAAGTTTACTTTAATATTAAGCTAACCTTAGATTAAATATTAACTAATACTAGGTTTTTAATATAATACTAAAGGTATTTAATATATAAGAAGTATTAAAGACTAACTAATAGATTATATTAAATAAAGTTATAGCTAATAAGCTATATAAGGAGGAATATAAGCTCCTCGCTAAGAGTATAGCTAAGTACAAGGTTAAGGTAATTAAGATTGCCTATAAGCTTATTCCTATAAATAGGACTTACTATATTAGTCCTTATACTATTATTATAGTAGCTTTCCCCTCCCTTAATAAAGATTAAAAGCTAGTAAGTTCTTAAGATATTATCATATTAATATTAGTCGCTAACTATAATAGATTAAGATTAAATCTAATAATAATAATAATAATATTATTATATTGACCTTAGCGATACCTTTATAATATTATCTTTGCCCCTACCTTATCCCTATTATTATTATTAGTAATAGCGAGTCTAAGATTAAAGTACCTTATATTAAGGTCGGTAATAATTTATATATAGAGGTTTATATACCTAATCTAGCTATTATTATTAATACTAATTAAATTAGGTAAGGAATAAATAGCGCGCTAATAGTTAATAGCTATATTAGCTTAATATTAATAGTATAATAGAGGGAGATAGTAATAGCGATAGAATAAAATTATATTACTAAAAGCCTAAAGATATAAGTATAAGAGGGTATAAGGCATAGCTCTAAGACTTTAAATAAGCTTAAAGGTTAATAAAGTCTCTATATTAATATTTTATTAGTATAGAATAGAGGATAATAGTAGATAGATATATAATATATATATACGATAAGTTATAAATAATATTAACTAGGTAGAATAAGTGTGCCTAATATTATAATAATATTTATTAAACCTAAAAGAGTATTTATAAAGCTATAAAATAAGCGAATAAATATAGAGGCATTATACCTCTAATATTTAAGTATTATTATTAGCCTACTTTTAGGTAAGTCTCTTTATTATATTATAAGACTACAAATATCTAATATTAAGAAACTATTAATATACTAGCTTAGCTATTAGAGGTAAGCTTAATAAGTAGCTAAAGTTAATAGTAAGCTAGAGTCTTTAGAGAAGCTAAAGATAAGTATCCTTAAGTTTTAAGTAGAAGATAAGGAGATATCTAGCTAATTCTTAGCTATTATTATATTAATAATAGGGAGTTAGGATATTTAAGACTTATCGCTAAAGGAAGTAAGCTTAAAGGCTAATATATTTTATATATATCTATAATAAGAGTATAGACTTATATTTAAAGAGATCCTTATAGAGATATAGGATAGTCTTTATTAGAAGTATATTAAAGGGTAGCGTTAATTATCTAATTAATATCTTAATAATATTAGTCTAATATCTCTCTATTTAAGTAATATTAAGCTTTTATTATAGGTTATTTCTTCCTTATTATTATAAAAATACTTAACTTTTTTATAATAAGGTTAAAGTAATAAGGAAAGGGAGTATTAATCCTTATTAATATTATAGCGATAAGGCAATAATTTATTAGATATAATTAAGTCTATAATAATAGCCCTTTAATACCTATCTAATTTTAAGCTATTATAGGAACCTATAGGACTAAAGGTCTAGCTAAAAATTAAGGGGGGGGGGGGGGGGGATAGGATTCTATATAAAGTATTTAAATAGGTATTAATTTATAGGCGCCTATAATATAATAAAGGTATATTTTTTCGGTAGTAAGAAATTAGTTAGCGATATTAGATAGGGTTCCCCTTAATATTAATATATATTAGATAATATTTCCTATCGCTATTAATACTTTAATAATACTAAAGTAGATTACCTAAATATAATAGAGTTTAGAGCCCTATATAGATATTATTATCCTTTTAAGGGTAAAGCGCTAGTAAATAATCTTTTCCTTAAATATAATAAGGTATACTCTTTATTAGAGTTTCTTAATAAAGGTAATACCTAGGAACTTAATAGACTCTTAAGGTTAGAGCGATATTATATTAATATTAAGGGGAGCCTATAAGGGGTTATATTAATAAGTAAAGATTATAAATTAATATTTTACTAAATTAAAGATAATTCTATATTATTAGGCCTATAATAAATAGATATTATAGGCTTATTAGAGGGTAATATATATCTTAGGTATTATCTTAATAAAGACTATAATTATAATATTATTAATAAAGGCAATAGGAATTATCTTTATTACTATATTAAATTTAAAATAAAGAGATATTATATAAAGAATAAAAAGAAAAAATAAGAGGGGGGAACCTTAAGGTATTCTATAATCGATCTAATATATCTCTAACTCCTAGCTATTAAAGTAAAGAGATATTATATAGTCTATTAAATATAGTCAGAGCTAGTAAAATAACTAAGGGGGAAAACTTATTCTTTAGAGTATATCGATAAGCTAAATATAATATATTATATTAAATATATTATTAATATCTAGAAAGAATATTATAGCGATACTTTTTACCTCTTAGGTAGAATAGACTCAATCTATAAAGGAGTAAAGGGTAGAGTTAATAGATTGCCTTTATTACTTCCTATATTAGGTATTATAAAGTAGTCTTAATATCTTAGCGATATTATAGATATATATAGCTATAATTCTTTTAATAATTTTACTAATAGTCCCTAGGAGTGCGATAAGTCGCTAGCTCTTAATATTAGATTTATCTTCTTTATTTAGTTTTAAAATAATAGCGATCTAAATATAATAAAAGAGCTAGGGGAAATACCTTAGCTATTAGCTTATATCTATAATTATAATAACCCTAATAATAAGTTTATCCTAGAGGCTAGTAAATATATTATTTAATATAGTATCTATATTAGGCACCTTTTAAGACTTAATCTCTCTTAATATCCTTATAACCTTATCTATTAATATTATCTATAGGATAATAAGGGGAGGTTAGTTTAATATCGTTAAGTTAAGGTTAGAGAGATTAAGTATAGATATTAAGAAGAAAGAAGCTATAAGTATAATAGCCTTCTGTTTAAAGTATATATATTATCTATTTAATATCTAGAGCGCTAGGATAAGGTTTAATATAGCTATCTATTAGCTTTTAAGGTAGGCTTATTTAGCGATCTTCTAGATCCCTTAGGGGTTTTAGGAGAGGTTATAGAGAGTTTAGTATTAAGTAAACTATTAGGCAGCCTAAATAGTCTACTTCTAAGCCTATTATAACTCCTAGAGTATAGTCTAGGATACTTTAGAGCGGTTATTTTCTTATATATATTTAATACAGGCTATATTAGCTATTATACCCTATATAGCTAGATTCTATTAGGTATTTTATAGGGGCCCTCCCTATAGTATTAGGATAATCTTAGAGATAATATCTTTAATAACCTAAATAAGCTTATAATAATATACCTTAAGCTCGATAGGGCTATTAAGGGGGCTAGATATTAGAAGCTAATAGGCCTTAATAGCGAGGTTCTTATATTAGAGCTACTTTTAGTAAGGTTATAGGGGTTAAATAGTATAGGCCCCTAGGGCCTAGATAATTAGGCCCTAAGGGATATAATTAGACCTAGCGAGGGGAATATCCTAAAGGAGCTTATAGTAAAGTCCTTTTATAATCTAGAGGAGGTTAATAATTATAATAGTATTATTTTAATACTATATCTTTAACCCTTAGGGAGTTATTAGAAAAAGGTTCTATACCGAAATAACCTTAAGGAGCTATCTAGAGCTATAATAAATTCTATCTTTTAGCCTCTAGATAGGGTTATAGAGGTTAAAATTATTAATAAGGATAGTTTAAGGTTAGCCTAAGAGTTAGAGGAGCTTAAGGAGCGATAAGGTTTAGGTATAAGTAGAAAGGGAGGGTAGCGATAGTATATAGATAGAGAAGATAGTAGTATTTAAGGCTAGGTCTATCTTAACTTTAATACTATATTATTTTAGAGATATAGAGTATTAAAGGATATAAAGTATTAATTAATAATAGATAATTGCCTAAGAATATAAAGTAATTATAGTAATAATATTATAACTTAAGTATCTAAAATAAGATATTTAGTTATTAGTCTATAGTAGCTCCTATATATAGATAATATTATAATATTATTAAAAAGCTAGAGTAAGATTATCTTCTTACCTTAGGTTTATATTCTATTATAGGATAGAGAGCCTACTTATATAGGTAATTTAGGGGATAAGGTAGGTAGGGAATCCTTATCTATAATATTAGAGTATTTTTAAAGAGGGCTAAATTAATTTAAGTCTACCCTCCTTATATTATCGATATGAATATATTCTAGGCTAGCCCCTTAGGATTTAGGTATTATGTATAGATAGGCTATTAGTTAGGGGGTCTTTAGGGTAATATTAGTCGCTAGAAAGAAAGTTAGGACCTTAATATTTACGCTAAGGAATAAAGCAATACTACCTTACTAGCTAGTAGTAATTATAAGGCTAGAGGGCTATCCTCTCTTCCTTAATTAAGGGTTTAAAGAGATATAGGTCTAAGGGGATAATAATAAGGGTCTAATTTAGCTAATATCTAAACCTTAGAACTATACTGCCTATAGGATAATAAAGGTCTAAGGTTAGGCTATAAAGGTAGCGCGCGACTTTATCTTTATATTCCTCTGCTTAGGGTACTTAAATATACTTAAGTAATGCTAGCTATAGCAATTCGTATAATAGTATTATATAAGGTCTTCCCTAACTAGGTATTATATATCCCCTTTATCTTAATACCTCTAGGAGGTATAGAACCGATAATATAGCGATTTTATATAATATCGAGAGATATATCTAAAGCCCTAATAGTTATAGTATTACTAAAGTATCGATTACTTATAGAAGGGGGAGCAATTAAAAATTATTAAATAGTATTTTAATCCCTAAATATAGAGATTATTAATGCCTTTGATTATAGCTAATAAAATAATCGCTATAGAGATTTTCTTAGCCTTCAAACGCTAAGGGATAAGAACTTAATATATTTATATTGCTAGGTTTGCCTTCTATATTATATCGAGGAGGGTTCTTAGGTTAGTTATAGCTATCTTAGTAGTTAGAATGCTAATAGCTACTACCTAAAAGAGTTTCTTATAGACTCTAGCTTTAAGGAATACTATAGGGAGCTCATTATTACTCCTTTTATAGATAAGCTATATTATATTTAGGTTATTATATATTATCTATTAGTCGCTACTCTAAAGTTATTATATAGCTTTAATAGGGCTATCTAATATTATAGCGTTAATAGTATTAATTATATCTTCGCTTGATTAGTAGTTATTGGTCTTATAGGAGTTAGCGGAGAGGGTAATTATTAGCTTATAACGGGAGTAGGAGGGCTTAATTAGTATAGTATTTATTAGGTATTAGATTAATATTAGAGTAATACTATTAAGATAGTTATTAATAGTATTAATAATATTAACTTTCTTCTTAAGGCGCGCTAAAGAGGCTATATCGATATATTATCGATCCTCTATTATAGCGAGGATATATTTAAGACTAATAAGGATAGCCTAAGGGGCATTTTTATAATAAGTTCTTAGAGTCCTTAATAAGTCTAGGAGTTAAGGTCTAGCTATTAATAGGTAGCGGTTATTAGGTTACTAATAAGGGGGCATATAAGGTTCTTAATAATAAAGGTAAGGTTCTTATTATAGATTGCCTCTTAATACTACCCTAGCCTCTATAGGGTCGTCCCCCTAACAATACTATAATTTCTAGGTGCAATCGAGGGTGCTAAATCGCATAGATATATTAATTTGTATTTTAGTAATAGTTTTAGGCCGCTATAGATAAAAGACTTAGATTAGCTGTGGAGGTTATTTAAATAAATATACTTTAGTAAGTAAAGGTATATTTAATAGGAGACTAAGATTTACTTATTATCTATAATATTAAGCTAATAGACCTAATAGATAGGGTATACTTTACCTAAGGGTAGAGTATATTTAAATTAATATTAAGACTCTAAGAGTAATTAGGTAAATATATTTTAATAAGTAGAGGTATACTTAAATAGAGACTAAGACCTACCTATTATTAATAACGCTAAATTAATAGACCTAACTAATAAGGTATACTTTACTTAAGGGTAAAGTATATTTAAACTAATATTAAGACTCTAGGAAACTTAGGTACCTAAGAGACCCCTCTTATATTAGGATAAAACTTATACTCCTAAAAGGGAGAGAGCCTATTAATTATTTCCTTAAGCTATAACCCTAGGTATATAATATTAATAATAAGACTAATCCTTATTCCTTATAAGACTATATTGACCTATATCTAACCTTTAGACTAGGTTTTTTCCTGATCTTAGGTTTTCCTAGTTTTATTTCCTACCTTCGGCCCTAGATAGTCTATCTAGGCTCTATTAAGTAATAATAATAATAATAATAATAATAATAATAATTAAGAATTAGCTAGATATCTCTTTATTTTCTATTTAAAACTTAAGGATATTTATCTCTAATTTCTTTAAAGACTTTAATTTATTATTAACTTTAATTATTTATTAAGCTTATTTTAAATAGCTAAGTTAGTCTATTAATAATTTCTTAATATTAAATATTTCTAATTTTATAACTTAATAAAGAGACTTATTTAAGAATAAGCTAATAATAATACTTAAATATTAAAGAGATAATACCTTTATATCTATTTATTTATTTTATAGCTTTATAGATATTCTTTTAAGTTTAATAATCATTATTATAATATTAAATATAATTATTCAATTTTTTTATATTTATATCTCTTTAAGTATTTAATACTATATTTTTATTTTACTATTATTATTATCTGTTTCTATTATATTATTAGTATTAAGCTAATATAGCTATTAATTATTACTATATTATTAATATACTATTTATTCCTTATTTCATTAAATTAATATTAATAATAATAATTAAATTTAATATATAAACCTTTATATATAAACTATTATTAACTTTAATATAAAATACCTTAAGATATAACCTCTATAGCTAATTTAAGTCTTTTATCTATAGTAGCCTAAAACTACTACTAAAATATAAATTAATACTTCTATGCGATTTAGCACCCTTAATTATACCTAGATATTATAGCGCAATTAGGGGGACAGCCCTATAGAGGTTAGGGTAATATTAGGAGGCAATCTATATTAAGAACCTTACCTCTATCGACTAAAGCCTTATATGCCCCTTTATTAATAACTTAATAACTACCGCCTAATAGAGGCTAGACCTTAACTCCTAGACTTATTAAGGACTTTAAGAACTTATATTAATATTATAAAAATACCCTTTAGGCTATCCTTATTAATCTTAAATATATCGCTACTATAATAAAGGACTAATAATATATTAATATAGCCTCTTTAATATACCTTAAGAAGAAAGTTAATATTATTAATACTATTGGTAACTATCTTAATAATATTACTTTAATATTAATCTAATACCTAATAAGTACTATATTAATCAAACCCTCTTATTCCCTTTATAAGTTTATAATTACCTTCTTTATTAACTGCTATAAGACTAATAACTATTAATTAAGTAAGGAGATTATTAATGCTATTAATGCTATAATATTAAGTAGCCTTATTAAAGCTATATAATAACTTTAAAGTAGCGACTAATAGATAATATATAATAACCTAAATATAATATAGCTTATCTATAAGAAGAGTATTAACTAGCTCTTAATAGTATTCCTAAGAGCTAAAGTCTATAAGAAACTCTTTTAGGTAGTAGCTATTAATATTCTAACTATTAAGATAGCTATAATTAACTTAAGAACCCTCCTCGATATAATATAAGAGGCGAACCTAATAATATAAATATATTAGGTTCCTATCCCTTAATATTTAAAGGCCAAGAAAATCTCTGTAGCGATTATTTTATTAGCTATAATTAAAGGTATTAATAATCTCTATACTTAGGGATTAAAGTATTATTCGATAATCTTTAATTACTCCCCTTTCTATAAATAGTTAATACTTTAGTAATATTATAACTATTAGGGCTTTAGATATATCTCTCGATATTATATAAAGTCGCTATATTATTAATTCTATATCTCTTAAAGGTATTAAGATAAAGGGGATATATAATACCTAATTAAGGAAGACCCTATATAGTATTATTATATAAATTATTATAGCTAATATTACTTAGGTATACTTAAGTGCCTTAAATAAAGTAATATAAGGATAAAGTTATATATTACCTTTATAGCCTAACCTTAGACCTTTATCGTTTTATAGGCATTATAATTCTAAGGTTTAGATGCTAGCTAGACTAGACCTTTATTACTATCCCCTTAGACTTATACCTGCTTAAATCCTTAATTAAGGAAGAAGGGATAGCCCTCTAGCCTTATTATTACTATTAGCTAACAGGGTAATATTACCTTATTCCTTAATATAAATATTAAGGTCCTAACTTTCCCTCTAGCGACTAATATCGCCTTAAAGACCCCTCGACTAATAGCTTAATTATAGATAATACCTAAATCCTAAGGGGCTAGCCTAGAATATATTTATATTAATAATATAAGGAGGGCAAACTTAAATTGATTTAGCCCTCTTTAAGAACGCTCTAATACTATAGATAAGGATTCCTTACCTACTCTATCCCCTAAATTACCTTTATAAATAAGCTCTCTATCCTATAATAGAATATAAACCTAAGGTAAGATAATCTTACCTTAGCCCTTTAATAATAATATAATATTATCTATATATATAGGAGCTATTATAGATTAATAATTGAATATCTTATTCTAGATACTTTAATTATAATATTATTACTATAATTAATTTATATTATTAGGCAATTATCTATTATTAATTAATACTTTATATCCTCTAATATTTTATGTCTTTAAATTAATATAGTATTAAGGTTAGGATAGACTTAGCCTTAAGCATTATTATCTTCTCTATCTATATATTATTACTACCCTTCCTTTC
Organism: Purpureocillium lavendulum; assembly: GCA_029168975.1. Lineage (NCBI taxonomy): Eukaryota > Fungi > Ascomycota > Sordariomycetes > Hypocreales > Ophiocordycipitaceae > Purpureocillium > Purpureocillium lavendulum. Next base: position 209,801 of record JAQHRD010000017.1, read on the forward strand.
TACTTATATTTAGACCTTATTACTCTTCAAGCTCCTTTAACTCCTAAGCTAACCTTAAACTATCCTTATTAATAACTTTAATCTCTATAACCCTATCTAGAGGCTAAAAGATAGAATTTATTATAGCTCTAGATAGCTCCTTAAGGTTATTTCGGTATAGAACCTTTTTCTAATAACTCCCTAAGGGTTAAAGATATAGTATTAAAATAATACTATTATAATTATTAACCTCCTCTAGATTATAAAAGGACTTTACTATAAGCTCCTTTAGGATATTCCCCTCGCTAGGTCTAATTATATCCCTTAGGGCCTAATTATCTAGGCCCTAGGGGCCTATACTATTTAACCCCTATAACCTTACTAAAAGTAGCTCTAATATAAGAACCTCGCTATTAAGGCCTATTAGCTTCTAATATCTAGCCCCCTTAATAGCCCTATCGAGCTTAAGGTATATTATTATAAGCTTATTTAGGTTATTAAAGATATTATCTCTAAGATTATCCTAATACTATAGGGAGGGCCCCTATAAAATACCTAATAGAATCTAGCTATATAGGGTATAATAGCTAATATAGCCTGTATTAAATATATATAAGAAAATAACCGCTCTAAAGTATCCTAGACTATACTCTAGGAGTTATAATAGGCTTAGAAGTAGACTATTTAGGCTGCCTAATAGTTTACTTAATACTAAACTCTCTATAACCTCTCCTAAAACCCCTAAGGGATCTAGAAGATCGCTAAATAAGCCTACCTTAAAAGCTAATAGATAGCTATATTAAACCTTATCCTAGCGCTCTAGATATTAAATAGATAATATATATACTTTAAACAGAAGGCTATTATACTTATAGCTTCTTTCTTCTTAATATCTATACTTAATCTCTCTAACCTTAACTTAACGATATTAAACTAACCTCCCCTTATTATCCTATAGATAATATTAATAGATAAGGTTATAAGGATATTAAGAGAGATTAAGTCTTAAAAGGTGCCTAATATAGATACTATATTAAATAATATATTTACTAGCCTCTAGGATAAACTTATTATTAGGGTTATTATAATTATAGATATAAGCTAATAGCTAAGGTATTTCCCCTAGCTCTTTTATTATATTTAGATCGCTATTATTTTAAAACTAAATAAAGAAGATAAATCTAATATTAAGAGCTAGCGACTTATCGCACTCCTAGGGACTATTAGTAAAATTATTAAAAGAATTATAGCTATATATATCTATAATATCGCTAAGATATTAAGACTACTTTATAATACCTAATATAGGAAGTAATAAAGGCAATCTATTAACTCTACCCTTTACTCCTTTATAGATTGAGTCTATTCTACCTAAGAGGTAAAAAGTATCGCTATAATATTCTTTCTAGATATTAATAATATATTTAATATAATATATTATATTTAGCTTATCGATATACTCTAAAGAATAAGTTTTCCCCCTTAGTTATTTTACTAGCTCTGACTATATTTAATAGACTATATAATATCTCTTTACTTTAATAGCTAGGAGTTAGAGATATATTAGATCGATTATAGAATACCTTAAGGTTCCCCCCTCTTATTTTTTCTTTTTATTCTTTATATAATATCTCTTTATTTTAAATTTAATATAGTAATAAAGATAATTCCTATTGCCTTTATTAATAATATTATAATTATAGTCTTTATTAAGATAATACCTAAGATATATATTACCCTCTAATAAGCCTATAATATCTATTTATTATAGGCCTAATAATATAGAATTATCTTTAATTTAGTAAAATATTAATTTATAATCTTTACTTATTAATATAACCCCTTATAGGCTCCCCTTAATATTAATATAATATCGCTCTAACCTTAAGAGTCTATTAAGTTCCTAGGTATTACCTTTATTAAGAAACTCTAATAAAGAGTATACCTTATTATATTTAAGGAAAAGATTATTTACTAGCGCTTTACCCTTAAAAGGATAATAATATCTATATAGGGCTCTAAACTCTATTATATTTAGGTAATCTACTTTAGTATTATTAAAGTATTAATAGCGATAGGAAATATTATCTAATATATATTAATATTAAGGGGAACCCTATCTAATATCGCTAACTAATTTCTTACTACCGAAAAAATATACCTTTATTATATTATAGGCGCCTATAAATTAATACCTATTTAAATACTTTATATAGAATCCTATCCCCCCCCCCCCCCCCCTTAATTTTTAGCTAGACCTTTAGTCCTATAGGTTCCTATAATAGCTTAAAATTAGATAGGTATTAAAGGGCTATTATTATAGACTTAATTATATCTAATAAATTATTGCCTTATCGCTATAATATTAATAAGGATTAATACTCCCTTTCCTTATTACTTTAACCTTATTATAAAAAAGTTAAGTATTTTTATAATAATAAGGAAGAAATAACCTATAATAAAAGCTTAATATTACTTAAATAGAGAGATATTAGACTAATATTATTAAGATATTAATTAGATAATTAACGCTACCCTTTAATATACTTCTAATAAAGACTATCCTATATCTCTATAAGGATCTCTTTAAATATAAGTCTATACTCTTATTATAGATATATATAAAATATATTAGCCTTTAAGCTTACTTCCTTTAGCGATAAGTCTTAAATATCCTAACTCCCTATTATTAATATAGTAATAGCTAAGAATTAGCTAGATATCTCCTTATCTTCTACTTAAAACTTAAGGATACTTACCTCTAGCTTCTCTAAAGACTCTAGCTTATTACTAACTTTAGCTATTTATTAAGCTTACCTTTAATAATTAAGCTAATATGTTAATAGTTTCTCGATATTAGATATTTCTAATCTTATAATTTAATAAGGAGACTTACCTAAGAATAGGCTAATAATAATGCCTAAATATTAAAGGCATAATGCCTCTATATCTATTCGCTTATTTTATAGCTTTATAGATACTCTTTTAAGCTTAATAAATATTATTATAATATTAAATAGACTTTAATTAATTAATATTATTTATAACTTATCATATATATATATTATATATCTATCTATTATTATCCTTTATTCTATATTAATAAATACTAATATAGAGAATTTATCGACCTTTAGGCTTATTTAATATCTTAGAGCTATACCTTATACCCTCTTATATTTATATATCTTTAGGCTTTTAGTAATATAATTTTATTTTATCGCTATTATTATCTCCCTCTATTATATTATTAATATTAAGCTAATATAGCTATTAACTATTAGCGCGCTATTAGCGCGCTATTTATTCCTTACCTAACTTAATTAATATTAGCAATAATAGCTAGACTAAGTATAAAAACCTCTATATATAAACTATTACTAACCTTAATATAAGGTACTTTAGTCTTAGACTTACTATTATTAATAATAATAATAGGGATAAAATAAGGGTAAAGATAATAATATAAAGGTATCGCTAAGGTTAATATAATATTATTATTATTATTATTATTATTAGACTTAATCTTAATCTATTATAATTAGCAATTAAAATTAATATAATAATATTCTAAGAACTTACTAGCTTCTAATCTTCCTTAAAGGAGGGGAAAGCTACTATAATAGTAGTATAAAGGCTAATATAGTAAGTCCTATTTATAGGAACAGGGTTGTGATTTTAGTTAGTTAATTAACTAACTAACTAACTAACTAATTAGTTAGTTAGTTTTAGTCAGTACTTTTTACTGACTAACTAAAGGTACGTATTTAACTAACTAACTAAAGGTACGTATCTGACTAACTAACTAATGACTAAAATAAAGGTCTGACTAACTAACTAACTAATTAGTTAGTTAAAAGACTAAAATTAATCTTTCTAAAAATAGATATTATATAATAAAATATATCTATATATACTACTAATTAAAGTAGATATAGTAATATTACTCTAGTATTAATATATAGCCTATAGAATTAATTATATTATTATTTATATAATATAAAGAATATATAAAGCTTTATAATTATAAAACTATTATTTATATATATAATATAGTAGCCTATTATAGCATATTACATAGAAGATAGAATAGCTATTATATATATATATATAAGTAATATATATAATATAATATTAAAAAGGTATTTTAAATAGTTATTATTTTAAATCTTAAAGTAATAATACTATATATTAAATAAGACTAATAAATAGTAAAAATACTATTTTTAGCTTTTATAGATATAATATAATAGCCTATTATAGCTAATTATAAAGAAGGTAAGAGAGCTATTATATATATATATATATAAGTAATAAGGATTATTTTTTATTAACAAGATATAAAAAATAGTTACTTTTTTAGTCTCTAAGTAGCGGTATTCTATACTATAAAAAACCTAAAAATAATAAAATTACTATTTTAAGCTTTTTTAAGTATAATATAATAGCCTTTTATAGTTTATAATAAAGAATGCAATATAGCTACTATATATATATATATAAGTAATGAAAAATATTTTTTATTAAAAAGATATATAAGATAGTTATGTTTTTAGTCTATAATTAATAAGAGCTAAAAATAGTAAATTTACTATTTATAGCTTCTTTAAATTCAATATAATAGTATATTATAGCTATTTATAAAGAAGGTAATATAGCTACTCTATATATATATATAAGTAATAAGAAACATTTTTTATTAAAAAGATATATAAATTAGTTACTTTTTAGTCTCTAAGTAGCGGTATTACGCGCTAGATAAGACCTAAAAATAGTAAAATTATAATTTTAAGCTTTTTGAAGTATAATATAATAGTCTTTTATAGTTTATAATAAAGAATATATAAGTATAAGTAATGAAAATTATTTTTATTTACAAAGATATATAAGATAGTTAGTATTTTTAGTCTTTAAGTAGCGCGCTATATAATAGCTAAAAATAGAGTAATTACTATTTTTAGCCTTTTTAAATATAATATAATAGTCTATCATAGCTATTTATAAAGAAGGTAATATACTTATAACTAGCTCTTATTTAACTAATCTAATAATAGCCCAAAGGCCACATATATTATTATTAGCATTTAGGCACCCGCGACGCCGACCCAATAATAGCCAAAAGGCCACATATATTATTATTAGCAGTTAGGCACATATAACACCGACCCAATAATAGCTAAAAGGCTACATATATTATTATTAGCATTTAGGCAGCTATATAATTATATAATTAAAAATAAGTAAGTTAATAATAGCTTATAGGTAATAGATAACTATATAATATAGCTATATTCCCTTTATTCTATTTTTCTATTATAGCTAACTAAGACTATTATACTCTATATTTTATACTCTTTTATATCCCTATTTATTAGCTCTTCTAGACTTATATCTATTTTTTAAAATGGATTCTGACTATGAGGTTACTACTTATAGCCCCTCTGAGGAGGCTAATACCAACCCTTTTAGCTCCCCAAGACCTCTTTCGGACCTAGAAGAGGCAAATTCGCAATCTATTACCTCTTCAACTGCCCTATCTAGCTTTAATAAGCAGAGTTATAAGCTAGAGGCCGACGAAGTTTCGAATATATATGTCTTCCGAAATAAGCTATTTAAACGAACTCTATTACCAATTAACCTCGAAAAAGATCGCGAAATGCATATAACTTGTACTATGTAAGTAATATACCTTATACCCTTGCTTTTAGCTATTATATATATATAAGTATTATACTAATATATAATATTAATATAGGTGCCGATACTCTATAGTAGCAAGGCTAAAAGGCTTCCAGGCCTCTAACCTTGCCCGGCACTATCATGCCAAGCACCCAAATATTGCATATAATATAGAATCAGAAGCTACCCGAAAAAGAAGTAAGTTATCCATATATATATATATATATAGCTAATATATATACTAATATATTTAAATAGAAGTCGATACCGAAAATACTAGTACCATTTTTACTAGTATTAATATTCGAAATAAGAAGAATAAAACTACAATCGATTTAACAGAAGATATCAATTATTTTAACGAAAACGAAGCCCATAAAAGGATCCTAGCCTTCCTTATAGAGAATAACCTCTCTTTTCATGCTCTTAGATCAAAAAGCTTTAAAGAGCTATTAACCTATTATAATAAGTAAGTTAACCCTTATATAAATATAATACAGATATATAAATATAATAACTAATTACCTATATAGACGGCACCCTACTATTAACCGCTGGAACCTTAAAACTATCCTCGAAAATAACTATAAAAGCGGCCTTCTCGAATTTAATAAAGCCTTAGAGGCTAATATTCATTATAAAGGGACTTTTTCCCTAACCTTTGATATCTGGACTTCAAGCAACCAAAATGCCTATTTAGGTATAATTATTGCCTATATTAACCCAGACTTTAAATTAAAATACTATCTTATAGGTAAGTATATCCCTATATTATATATATATATACTATATAAATTAGAAGGTTAGCTAATATATATATAGCCTTTTCAGAGCTCTTAGAAAGTCATACTGGCATATATATCTATGACGAATTTCAGAAGGCTATTAGTCCTTATCCAGCTTTAACTCTTAAATCGATCTTTAGGTAAGTTATATATATATATCCCTTAGTCGTATTATATATATATATATACTAATTATATAATAGTATAACTAGAGATAATGCAACCAATAATACCACCTTCCTAGCCTCTTTTAAAGAGGCCTATAAAGAGGCAAATACATCAATCTTCTCATATGATATACGATGCATAGCGCATATAATTAATATCATTGCGCAAGACATCCTTAAGGAATTTATTATATCTTCCTCTTCAGCCGACCTTATAACAACCTATATTAATACGGAAATTATATCCCTCGAAAACCACAATAGGGAGATTACAAATTCACAATATAATATACCTGAATTTAAAAGTAAGTTATATATATATATTATTAGTATTATTATATATAGCTAACTATTATAATAGATATTATTGGCCGGGTCCGCCGGCTAGCCATTATTATAAAATACAACCAAGAGCCTAAAAAGCTATTTAATGAGGGGATTGAAAGAGCAAAAAGGGATAAAGAAATTCCCTTAGAGAATAAAAAGACCCATATTCCTTTAGGTATGTTTTCTTTATACTATATATAGCTAATATATATATATATATATATTAGTTATTTAATCTATATACTAACTTATATAGATAATGCAACCCGTTGGAATTCGACCTATTTTATGCTATTAGCAAGTCTCGAATTAAGACGTGCTTTACGTTATACCGAGCGAAATACAACCAATAAGGAATTCAAAGGCGCCTATTTAACTGAAACCGAATGGGCTATATTAGCCGAATTTAAACAACTATTTGAACTTTTTGTTAAGCCTTCTATACGACTGCAAGGCCAGCTTTATATTACTATTTCCGAGGCTTTATTATATATATATACGATTTATACGAAACTACGAAAAACAAAAGCTCTATTTGACTTAGGGAATAAAAACTCTCTAGTAAGTATATATACTCTTTTTATAATATAGCTATATAGCCTATATATACATATATATACTAATTTATAATAGCAACCTTATTATCGGTCTATTTGCCTAGCTATAAATGCAGGCCTATCGAAATTAGAGAAATACTTCCCAGAACGGCTAGGGTCTAGTAACCTAGAAAGGCTTCGACCTTACCTTTTTAGTATACTATTAGATCCAAGATTTACATGCAACCATTTCCGACCAAAAGGGCTATTATATAGCTACGATACTATAGAGAAGGATATACTTACTCTTTTTGAGAAGGAATATAGAAAGTAAGTCTATTATAGCCTATATATATATATATATATATATATATATATATATTATATTATATTATATTTACTAATTTTATTTTAGAGTAAAAGAAGAGATAGAGGGCCCCTCTAATATAGGGCCTAGCTTAAATGAATCATTTGATGAGTTAGCAGAGGATTTTACCCGCCCAGAGCCTCCTCTAGACGCTAGATCAGACACAAGCTCAGATAGCGATCATTTCTTTATTGGGGCCTTAGGAGACCGAGACCCTATAGAGGAATATATTAATTATTTTAAAGAGGCAGTTATATATAAAAAGGTGAGTTAAATTCCTATTATATATTGCTATTATATATAGCTTTTATATATAGCTTTTATATATAGCTATTATATATAGCTATTTTTTATAGCTATTTTTTATATATATATAAAGCTAACTTAATTATAGGCTAGCCCCTTAGACTATTGGCGGGATAATAAGTATAGATATCCTATATTAGCTATATTAGCTAGAAGGTATCTTGCTATTCCTGCTACTTCGGCTTCTATAGAGAGTGCCTTCTCTATTAGTAATAATATAGTCACGAAAAGTCGAAATAGGTTAGACCCTAAGTTAGTTAGTAAGATAGTTCTATTAAAAAGTTGGGGTATTAGCTTAGAAGAATTAGAAAAGGAACATAGGCTAGAAGAAGAAGAGGAAGACTAATTAGATTTATTAGCTTTAGTTATTTTATATATTATTTTACTTATTAAAGCTTTATTATATATTATCTTATTATATATATATATATTATATAGTCTTATTATATATATATATATTATATAGTCTTATTATATATATATCTATTATATAGTCTTAGTTAATATATAAATATATATATATATATATATATATATATATATATATATTTATATAATATGCTATTTATTATACTTATATAGTCCTTTCTTATATAAAACTATAATTATAATATAAACTTAAAAGTTAATTTACTTACTTATTTTAATAGATATAAGTCTAGTTCTTATAGTAATATCTTTATATATATATATATTAATTATATTAACTCTCTTAAATATAGTATATATTATTAACTAATTTAGTCTTTCTTAGTTAGTCTTAGTTAGTCTTAGTTAGTTTTAGTTAGTTTTAGTTAGTTAGGTACGTACCTTTAGTTAGTCTTAGTCAGGCTACTGACTAACTAATTAGTCAGTAAATCACAACCCTGTATAGGAATAAGCTTATAGGCAATCTTAATTACCTTAACCTTATATTTAGCTATACTCTTAGTAAAGAGCTTAAGCTCTTCTTTATATAGCTCGCTAGCTATAACCTTATCTAATATAATCTATTAATTAGTCTTTAATACTTCTTATATATTAAGTATTTCTAATATTATATTAAAAACCTAATATTAATTAATATTTAATCTAAAGTTAGCTTAATATTAAGCTAAACTTACTTAAAGATATAGTCCCCTTTATAGCTAATAAAATAGATATTTATTAATCTTAATATTAATATAATAATTATATTTAAAATACTTACCTTTACTTTATTAAAAGGGGTAATATAAATAAAGAAACTTAAATTCTTTGAGGTCTTAATAATATTAATATTATACTAAATCAAAATAAGGGAGATTTATAATATCTATTATTATCTCTATATAAATAGGTATCTTAATAAAGATATTATTATTATTATTATTATTATTATTATTATTATTATTATTATTATTAAGAAGAGACATAATAAGTAAGGGAGAATTAATATATTATAATAGAGGTTAGCTAGAGATTATTATAAGATTGGATAGATATCCTAGCGCTAGCTACTTAATATAGGATAATAAGGTAGCTAAAGTAAGTAAGACTTATTAATAAGAAGAGGTAATAAAAGATAGAGAGGGAAAGAAAAGAGAGAGAGAAAGAGAAAAAGAGGAGGGGTTTTTATAGCTAAATAGGCAAGTAGCTAATAGCTAGCTAATAAGGCTATTAATAGCTATTTAGCTAATATCTATATTTAATACCTTTAATCTAATATTTAATTAAGAATAAAGTATACTTTATTTAAAAGTAAAGTATATTTAAACTAATATTAAAACTCTAAAAGTAATTAAATAAATATATTCTAATAAATAAAGGTATATTTAATAAAAGATTAAGACTTACTTATTATCTATAATACTAAGTTAATAGACCTAATAGATAGGGTATATTTAGCCTAAAGGTAAAATATATTTAAATTAATATTAAGACTTTAAGAATATTTAAGTAAATATATTTTAATAAATAAAGGTATATTTAGATAGAGATTAAGACCTACCTATTATTAATAATATTAAACTAATAGACCTAGCTAATAAAGTAGAGTATATCTAAATTAAATTTAAGACTCTAAAAGACTTAAATATTTAAGAAACCTCTCTTATATTAAGATAGAATTTATATTTTTAATAAAGAGAGAGCTTATTAATTATTTCCTTAAGCTATAACCTTAAGTATATAATATTAATAATAAGATTAATCCCTATTCCCTATAAGAATATATTAACCTATATCTAACCTTTTTTTCCCTTTTAGGTTTTCTTAATTAATATTTTAATTTTAGCCTTAAATAGTCTATTTAGGCTCTATTAAGTAATAATAATAACAATAATAATAATAAATATATTTTAATAAATAAAGGTATATTTAAATAGAGATTAGGACCTACCTATTATTAATAATAATAAATTAATAAACCTAATAGATAAGGTATATTTTACTTAAGGGTAAAGTATATTTAAATTAATATTAAGACTTTAAAAAAACTTAAATACTTAAAAGACCCCTTTTATATTAAAATAAAATTTATACTCTTAATAAAGAAAGAGCCTATTAATTATTTCCTTAAGCTATAACCTTAAGTATATAATATTAATAATAAGACTTATCTTTATTCCCTATAAGACTATATTAACTTATATCTAACCTTTAGATTAAGTTTTTCCCTTATCTTAAGTTTTCTTAGTTAATTTCCTAACTTTAGCCTTAGATAGTCTATTTAAGCTTTATTAAGTAATAATAATATAATATAATATATTATCGATCTTTTATTATAATAAAGATATATTTAAGATTAATAAAGATAGCTTAAAAGGTATTTTTATAATATTAATATAAATTCTTAAAGTCCTTAATAAATCTAAGAATTAAGGTCTAGTTTCTATTAAATTATAATTATTAGGTTATTAATAAGGGGGTATATAAAGCTCTTAATAATAGAGATAAGGTTCTTATTATAGATTACCTCTTAATATTACCCTAACCTCTATAAAGTTATCCCTTTAATTATATTATAATATCTAGGTATAATTAAAGGTATTAAATTATATAGAAGTATTAATTTATATTTTAATAATAATTTTAAGTTATTATAAATAAAAGACTTAAATTAGCTATAAAGGTTATTATTATAAATTAAAGACTTAAATTAGCTATAGAGGTTAGTAATTATTAATATATTATAGGGTATATTATTTACTTCTTATTTAACTTAATTTAATAGGCTATCTTATTTCTCTTTATTATTATTATTATTATTATTATTATTATTATTATTATTATTATTATTATTATTATTATTATTATTATTATTATTATTATTATTATTATTATTATTATTATTATTATTATTATTATTATTATTATTATTATTATTATTATTATTATTATTATTATTATTATTATTATTATTATTATTATTATTATTATTATTATTATTATTATTATTATTATTATTATTATGTATAAAAAAAATTTAAGATGAAAAAGCTACAAAATATACATATGTAAAAATCCTGATAGATAGTATTTGAATATTTTATTAAACTTTTGATAGATATCGGATCCAATTAGAAAGGAAATCATCTTTTCTTCAAACATGGTACTTTTCGACTTATATTATCGAGGGTGTTCCGGTCTGCGCTGCCAGCGCTACCGCTGCACGATACCGCGCCTGCAAGTACGACAACAGTCGTATCAAGAGCTGTGTGAGGAAGGAGGATGGGCTGGTGGAGATGCAAAGCCGGGCCGCCAGGCAGATTGCGACATCCGGACTAACGTGCCGCTCAACTGAGCTCCCAATGACGAGAACGGGCGCGTTGTTGCATGTACATGCCCTTTAACATGCCGGGAGGGGAGATGGGGCCTCGCCGGTGGTCACCCACCTGCAAGGCAGTACTACGCCGTGTCACGAGGTGAGGTTGCACAAAGGGAGTGTAACTCGGTATAAGGATTAAAACGCGACACGTCGAGAGCCTCGCCAGAGTGTTGGCGCGGACGTCGCGCCACAAAAGCACGACGCGCAGCACCCGCGTCGCGTCTGTCCTGATGGGGCTGAACAAAGACATTCGTCGCGGTCTTTCCTCGCCCAGAAGAGCGCAACGGGTGTGCAGCTCCCGCGACGTCTGCAGCACATACACCAGAGACCAAGGCAGATTCGACATCGATGCGCCGCACGCTTCCACGGAACTCTGGGAGATGATCTGCCATGAATTGGCGACGCGACTTTGCGGCCACTGGCCCGACGAGATGCAGAACACGAGTAGGACCCATGCATTGAGCTGGACGAAGCCTGGCTTTCAAGGTCCACGCTTGCAACCTCGCGTTGACGTGCAGCCACCTCAACAGCATCGCAGAGCCGCGACTTTATGGTACCGTTCGCCTCGAAGCGGCAGATGAGCTCTTGCTCCGGGACACTCTTCGGCACGGACTCGCTCGCAGAGAGGTGCAGTCGAGATCTTGACGCAACTGGGCCGATTGGCGAGCAGACATGTCGTAAGACAGCTGAACTATTGGGCGGATGGCTCATGGGGGTGATAGCGTCTTCGACGCCGTCTCTGCTCGCTACACGAAATTAACATCCTTCGGTGCGCCCTGGCTGCTCTTCAACCTGTGCCGCTATAACATGGACGCTTGCCCTCTTCCAAGAGGTCGACCCAACATGCGAAGACTGCATCGTCCGCCCCTCGTCCCGAGTGCACACCCTGCGACCAGAGGCCAACACCGTTTCTAGCAACGACCATCGTGGCTAGCATCCTTGGACGCCTTCCTGCGCTCTGCGCCTTTCGCATCAAGGACCACTTCATTCCTCATAACGGCGCCTATGAGATGCTCAATGAGCTCCTTGACCAGATCGCCCCGCAAAGCGCGATGTTGCAGCCAGCAACTGGTTCAATTCCTGACTGGATAGGACCCTACATGGCGGTTCTCGGTGACCGACATCGAACGAGTCCACGTGGCAATGGCACAGCTACCTCTTCCACCCGAGACTAGGTCCCTCCGGCTATCGTACACCGATATCTCCGTGGTTCCGACTCGATTACACTTGCATGGTCTTACTGAGTTAGCATCGTATTCTGGGGGCTGCCAGCCCGAGAAGATCCGCTGGGGACTTTGGGATACGTTCCTGCCAACGGACCCCCAAATCTCTGCCGTTCGATACCGGCTACCGTCCCTTCGTATCGACGCCAGATTCAACAGACCAAGACCCGAGCTTTACACGCCCCGCACACGGAGTCTTGGCATATGGCCCGGCTTTTCGCTGATCAAGTCCTCATGGGCCTCTCTGTTCTCGTATCCGGACGCAAGGGCGAATAGCTCTGTCACAGGGTTACTGCTGCCCTCCTTGTAGAGGCCGACCTTGAAGGAGGCCTTGCGGCAGTCGCATCCCTTTTCATAAAACGAACGCTCAGCCTACAGAGGCCAAATAGCCTCTTTTCTGGATCGCCTTCTTCGACGCCCGCAGGGATTGGAAGTGCTGCATTTCAGGAGCAATGGCCCTACTGGCGACACGCTCGCGTGGAGCTAGGATAAGGCTTCCCTGGCGGCGGTAACCTCGACTTCCGCATAAGCTACCTATTCCCGAGGAGACTGCGACGTCTCTTGCCATGCAGGCTGCTGCCAATCGAACTAAGCAAAACCAACATGAGGCCCTGGAGCTGGCCCTTCGCGACGTTTCTCTCGACCCGGGACACCGGCAGGCCCTGATATGCCTGGCGCAGATCCGCGTCGGACTGGGGCAGCCGGCAGCCACCGTGGATATCTTTGCGCGGGTGGAACCACCCCCAGCAGATGCTATCACAAAGCCAGCCAGGTCCATGCGCGACAGCCTGAGCGAAGCCAAGCGCCACAGGGTGGTGCCGAGCCGTGTAGCGTGCTCCGGTGCCTCGAGGACGCGACGAAAGGCCTGGTGAATCAGCAGGCGCGACCGCGGGAGTGGCTCATCCTCGAAATCAAGGCACAGCTTCAGGTGATCAGTACGAGACGGCGCTTGTAGGTGCCGAATGGATTTTACGTCAAGACAGCTTCGACAGCGAGGCACTGGTGCTGGTCGGCGTACCTACCTACCGCCTAGGCAAGCACGAGCCGCCGGCGGGATACTGTCGACAAGCCACATGCTGCGGTCCTTCATTCATTGACGCGGCTACGTGGCTCAATCATGCTGGCGCCGCGACATGATGCAACGTCGGAGCACATAAGGAGTGGCCGGCGGACGGTGATGACCGCAGCGTGGGCTGCGGGGAAAGTGCTGCCCTGGCGTAGGCATCTGCTGAGGCATACAGCATCCAACCGTTATCAGCTACCTCTCGGATGACCTTGATTCTCTGTTACAGGCATCCAGGCGGCGTGGAGTCTGCGCCCATTAGCCAAGAACGTCCGGCGTCGCCCCATCGAGAGCGCAGTCGGCAGGGTCCCGCTCCTGCTTCACGTTCGGATCTCGAGATGCCAGGCTGCTGCCTGTGCTTCAGCGGTGCACTTCGTGTAGCGTAGCTTTCGACGGCCAGATGTCCAGCATGCGTATCGCAGTCGCTGGCCAGTTCCTTCCCACCTTGCTGAGTGTGCCGTCCACCTCGCGTCGTCTGTGAGGCATGGCTCAATCTTCTTGGAGTCGATCATTATCACATTCGCGATACGCCCACCGCCGCCCACCGTCGCCAATGCAGAGGATGCGATGATATCTGCAACGCCAAAGCACGCCTTGGTACTGCTGGACTGGTGGGCTGTCTCCGTGTCCGCGTCGTACGGTCCCGATAGCGGACGCCTGTTGCTCAGTCACACGCGCAAGGGCCGCCAAGTTAGTTTCCCTTGAGGGCTATCCTTCTCCTCGGAGCGAGGCACGTGTCTCTTCTCTCACAGCTCTCCCTCTCCTCCGCAACCCCCTTGTCCCAGAACGATGATGCTGTCGACGCCACACTCCACCGCGAGTGCGGGTGTTGCCACCTGCTTGCGTGCAGTATTACCTCCATGCAGGCCAATACGGCCGCCTGGTCGACAGAAACCCTTCCGGCCTGCCTTGGGGTGTGTGCCAGGGCCAAGGCGCGGCGCTGGTCGCCAGCTACAGACTCCCGCCAGGTTCCACCCCCTAAACCGAGTGGACACTTCCATCCCCTGAATCAGTTCGGGCAATGGCGGTCATGGCAGGCCTATTGCGACCTCGCCTGATACCGAGGGACCTCTTGCTCGTTAAGTTGCATTAGGGCCTTCTGGGTGTACTGGCTCGGGAATGATTCGCCGGCCGCTCTCACCGAGCGTCTCGGGGCTCAACAGGTCCATGACATCGCCTTGCGACCCCGCGACGCCCGGACGTTGGCCGCTGCTATGCACTGACTTTGCCGCTCGCGGGCAACAGGTCAGCAGTGATGCTGTCAACGAAGAAATGCGTCACGACGCTTGGCTGTCGCACGGCTCCCCGCAAAACCCGTCTGGCCAGTGAGACTTTCAGCAGGAGGTGACGGAAGATTGGGCAGGTCGTTTTCTTCATCAGCCCCAGGTGCCCGGACGAAGCATCTCATCTCTCGAGGGGTCACACAAGCTCTCCTAGCGAGCAGACGCACGACCAGCTTGGACAGAGAAGTGGGCATGACGCTAGGGGAGATGGTGACAAGTGTATCCTCGATTGGCTCGTCGGCGAGAGCAGGATGAGAAGGTAAGACATGTAAGCATGTAGCCATACGCATGTAGCCATTGTGGTCGCTGTGATGCCATCCAGATAGTAGGTGCCATGATGTTGCTGTTGCACCCGCCTTGGCCCCCGTAGTGACGCCCCCCCTCCACCAGGTGAGGTTCCTGGCCTGACTCGTTCGGGCGTCTATTGTACTTCGATCGTATAGGCCCTGGAGATATCCGTGTCGCCGCCCAGTCGACAGCTCGCGGCGCCGACTCTGTAGAGTCTCGCACAGGGTCGCTTAGACAAACACATTCGTCGCTCCTCGGCCAGTCGTGCATTTCGTCGGGTATCATAGCATCACACCGTACCCGCCATTCACGTACATATCGCCTCGTTAACCGGCCGCCGCCAGCGACCAGCGCCGGACACCTGAGGCCATCTGGGCAGTTAGGGCAGCTCGTGAGGACACTCAGCAGCATGCATCTCACGCTGAACTCCGGTCCACCGGGCATTTCACCACGCCTGGTGCATTACTGAGACGCTTGTGGGGTTGCCGGTCGCCCCCAATGGGTGCGGCTCGTGGGTGCCACTCCACGAGTCCATGTCGGTGGCAGGACTTGTGTGCGATCTTTCACTCTGCACCAGACCATTGACGCCAGAGAGCGCGATTGTCCAGACAATGTCCGTACGCAGCAATCAGCGACCCCGACTGGCTACCTCCTCATCGTCGGATTGTTGTCTGCTATGGGCAAAGACCTGTACAGTCTTGCGAAATTATGGCGTGTTTGCTGGCCCTAGGGTAGCTGAATCGCGTCACGGTCGCGTGACGCGCATTCACTGCGCACCAGACGGGCATTCCCACTCAGCTTCAACCGCGACGTGCGAACCGGGCATACTTGCGCGACCTCCTCGACGGGGTGCAAAGCAACAGGGCTGTTTCCAAGATCTGACGATGGCTGAAGCGACGGGGTATTCCATCCGCCACGGCTGCAGGTTGGCGAGGCAATCATTGAGACTCAGGTTGGCAAGGCTGGGGCCTTATGGCACGCGAATCTCGAGCGCAGAACGCAGACTCTCGAGCGCAGAACCGCAGACAAGGACATTTTCGACCCGTGGGCGTCATTAGACACCGGACCCATATCCTTGACGACAAGGTGCCGATCGAAGAAGTCCAGGACGCTCTGTTGCGTACAGGCAACTCGTCTCCTGGATCGGACAACATCGCGGTACGCCTGCTCCGGACGGCATGGCCTGCTTGCTCTACGCTGCCACATTCAACGATTATAGCAGGGGTGCTCGTCACTCGGAAACCACACCCTGAGGTTCAAGGAGGCCGAAGTGGTCGTGACCGAGAAGCCAGGCAAGTAGAAACCCCCCAAGATACGCGCATGGAGGCCGATATCACTGCTTTCATGTCTTGGCGAAAGTCCTGAAAGGCTTATCGCTCGCCGCTTAGCCTGGGCCTCAATGCGGTATGGGATCCTGCATCCACAGCATTGGCGCCCTTCCAACAGGTCCGCGGTCGACCTAGTGGCTGCCGTCGTGTATGACATCGAGACGGCTCTGGCCCACGGCCAAGTCGCTACGCTAGTCACAATGGACGTGCAAGGAGCCCTCGACACCGTTATGCGCCCTCGACTTATCCTCCGATTCAGGCAACAAGGGTGGCCACGTCGCCTCGTCAGGGGACTGGCTCGTTCATCCAAGACCGCTTGGCCGCGATCCGGTTCCAGGACGTCACAACGCCAGCGTCGCTTCTTCGACGCGGCCTTGCGCAGGGCTCATCTGTATCGCCAATTCCCTTCGCTCTGTTCATTGCCCCTAACTACCGTCTCGGGAATTCTGAGGGTCGTTTTGGCTACGCAGATGCTACAGCAATGCTGTACACCGGCCGAACGCTTGACGAAACGACTACCCTCGCGTCCGAGATGTGAGGGAGCTCCTCGCTTATGGTGCCGCCAACGGCGTCACTTTCAACCCGGACAAAACTGAGCCGGTGCATTTCGGAAGAAGAACCCACCCCTGCCCTCCATATTCCAAGGCGACACTGAGATCATCCCAAGAGACGCAATGCGCTGGCTCGGGCTCTGGCTCGACCGCAACATCTCATTCAATTCCACGTCGACGAGTGGTACGCCAAGGCCAGGCGGGTGGCCAACCCCCTCAAAGGTTTGGCCAACACCAAGCACGGTCCCCTTCCTCGCGCTGTCCGCAGCAGTCAAGGCGTGTGTCGAGCCCACCTTGTTCCACCGCGCAGAAGCGTGGTATCCTGGACAGGTGGCCCCAAGCCTTGCGAACCCGAATCGTCTCCAGCACACGCAAGTAAGGCACCTCGTGCTACGTTTAGACCCAGTCCTAAGACACGCTATCCGAGCTGCCCTTCCCGTATGGAAGACGACCCCGATCCCAGCCATGCATCGCAAGGCAGGCACGCCGCCTGCGTCCATCGCACTCGCCGCTCAGCGATCCGTTTCTCGGCGCGCTTGGGTCTCTCGGCGGGCACCATCCCCCTGTCAAACGGGCGTCGCGGAAACCGTCTCGGGCGCCACACACTCGGATCCCTCGGATCCCCAGCTCGACTCAATGTGTCGAACCACAACATTTCAATCAGGGCTACAACGCGCCAAAGCAAGTCCCCCCGAGATGCCATCGCCCATCGTGCCTGCCGCTCCACTACTCCGACACAGGGAACAGCCCTCTTCAGACTGCAACAAAGCCGCTTGGGTCCGAAGACTTCGATGCAGAAGTAACCGGCGCCCTGGAGGGCTCCTGGCCGCTCTTCGCCTAGGCGACACAACGAGCGGTGTTGTTGTTGTCTGTACCGACAATCTAGCCGTAGCCGCCTGTCTGCGAGGCAATCCAGCCGACTCCTTGCAGGACAAGCTCATCAAGATTCAAGAATTGGCGAGTCTCGCACGGAAGCGTGCAGGACGGCTATATACCAGAGGCTGCCGGCATCGCTAGAGCAGGCTGTTTGCAGCCCGAACCACCAGGGGCCATGCCATCGCTGGGCCCCCAGCGCCGACTAGCAAAGCAGCAATCGAGAGACGCTGTCGAAACTTGTGGTCGACCGAAGCTCCAGAGCCGTATAAGCTCCTGAACCTCGACGCGACCACAAGCTGCCTGCCGGAGCTCTTCATTCCCAGAGCAACGCTCTACAGCCTCCTTGCAGCGAGATTTCGCCACGTGATTTCGCCGACTACCATAATGACGCGCCTTGATTGCTCATGCGGATGTCGCAAAGCGCCAGAGCATCCATTCTAGTGCAGCAAGACACGCCGTGGCTCCGGATGAGGTTGGACCCCTCACCAGCCGAAGCGACAAGTCATGCCGTAGGGCTTCAAAGCCTTCGTTAAGGTGACGTGGGAGACCTCCTTCTCCCAGGGATCTGTTCGCGCCATTAGGCGAACAAAATGCTCCTTCTTTCTTTCATTTTGTTTTGGTCCAGATTCTGGTCACGGTCGAGCGAAGGGTGCTGCAACGTCCTTCACCCGACCGAGGCCCTCCACTCTGGCTGCGAGACACGGCCCCGAGAAAAAGCCTTCCCAGACCCATCATAATGATGGGCGACGACAGAGACGTAGCGTCGCATGCAACTCTACACCCCGCGGACAGGTGCGAGGCTCCGAAAGGGCACCTCGAGCCGATGAGATGCTTCCCTCCTAGGCAGGAAGAGGGATGATGATCCAGGGTGCCGCCAAAGAGTCGATTTCGACGACCCGAGCAGGTGTAGAACGGGGCAGGGACAACATCCCGTTGCGAGGCCACTCAATCCAACAGGCAGACGAGGTCACTGACACACCTCCATGTTGGACAGTGGCGAGAACCACGCCTCGCTGGAAGACCGGACATATTCCCGCTTCATCGAGCCGGTCGACTCGCCCCAGAGTAGAGTACTTGAGCAAGAAATTACAAACACTTGGCAGACAGGTGATGACTGTCGAAACGAACTGGGAAATTGCCGCTGCTTAGTATCGTCGCTTTCGCTGGCTTTCTGGCTTTGGAGATCGTTGAAGTGCTGACAGCACGCTGACTCTTGGAGTACAGTGCCAGCCACGGCTTCGATGCAGTCTTCGAATTGGATCGTCTACCCACTCTCGAACGGCGCTCTTGACCCAGTCACATTACGCGGCTCGGGGCGGGACCACACAGCCAGTGACCCAACGTGACTGCAGGGCGGCTGGCTGACGGAACGTCATAACATGGAAGCCTTGGGCGTCGTCGAGCTGACCTTACCAACCAGCTACTTTAATGCGATGACCCTATAATTCGGTGGCTTGATGTTGGATGTCCCGTACGAGCGGGCACTGAAGGTCGAGGAAGAGTCCCCGTGGATCCTACAAGCGCCACCACGAAAACCGCCATGAGGGTGACGAATGCGTCAATTGGACTGAGACGCGCTATTATGTATCAGGTCTGTAAGTTTGCGATGTCCGCCGTCACTGCCATCCGCTCTTTTCACCCTGGACGACCTACGTCGCTTCGACAGGCGGAAAGGTCCCTGGCATGCACTGGGGCTGTACTGCCGTAGACGAAGTGTTCAGCCGCCGCTGCCGCCGTTGCCGCCTTGGCTCTTGACGCTGCCCTCCCGGATGCTGCTGCCTGCCTTGTCGTTGTTTGCAGTGTCGTAGGGATAGAGGCGGTAGTAGGCCCTCTCTTTGTTGTCTTCCCTCTTGTCGCCAATCACGTCCCTTATTGTCACGATGTTGGATCGCCACTCCCGCGTCCTTCCTCGGGTAAATGGCCAACCTTGCCCCATGTTCATGCCCGCTTGTCGGGTCGACGAGTGCTGGCTGAGAACGCATGGGTTGAGGAATGCGGCTGTACGCGTCGATTTCCGCCAAGATATTGGTGGCAGAGGCACGCTGCTCTGGGTCAACCTCCGCCATCGTTCGTATCAGGTCCATTCCCCGGTCGTTCACCTCCAACGCCGATGCGACGGCGCCCAGAACTTCTTCATACGTAGTAATAGCACGTGAGGCGTGCCGAAAGTCGTTGGCGTCTAGTGTCCACAAAATCGTGACGGCCAGGGACCATATATCGGCCTTGGGCGTCTGTTCCTGGCTGCACGAGTGGATCTCCGGTGCCATATAGAACTCAGACCCGGCGAGAGTCTTCGCTTTCGACGCGTGATTGCTTACCCCAAAGTCGCCAAGTAGGAATTTGTAGGTGTTGGTGCCATTCTTCAGCTCGTAAACGTAAAAGATGTTGTCAGGTTTGACATCCCTATGGATAAAGCCTTTTGATGCGATGTACTCGAGAGCTCGAAGAACGTGTCCGAGGACTGCCTCTGCGAGTTTAGCCTTGTCGTATTTCGACTGGAAGGCTGAACTTTTGGCGAGTGAAGTCAGCGTGCCATCCATGACTTCCATGCATATTGCGTTATCGAAAGAACCGAAACCACGGACGATATGCGGCTAGATCTAGTCAGCGTTGAGATTCTAACCCTGTGTTGGCACTCACGTGGTTGAACGTGGACAGAATGTCAGCCTCGCGTGAATTCCGGACATCTTGTCCTTTGAGCATCTTCACCGCCAAGGGGCGACCTGAGTCCACGTCAATGCCCAGGTAAACGACCCCAAAACTCCCTTCACCCAATTTACGATCAAGTATCCTCCATCGCAGTTGTCGTCTGCTGGGGGGGACGTGAAAAGCGATCCCTTTTCTGGAAGTACGTCTTCGTCGCCCATTGAATCGATCGTTTGTTCCATGCCGGGGGCTGCTGCGAGCTTCGGATAGCCGGGTATCGCCCAGCCCGCCTGGTCGGAGTCGCAGGACCAGTCGACCCTGAAGTGGAATAGTTTCTGGTCTCGTCCACCGAAGCCAAATTCCCAGCTGGAGCCTGGAAGTACAGCCACTTTCCTCTGACATCCTCGAAGAAAGAGGAAAGGGAACTTGGTATCATGGACTTCGGTGCTGTGACAAGAGGAATCGTCAGTGAACATCAAGCAATTTTCCCACCTTCCGTATCTGATGGAACACTGCTTTCTTGAAACCGCGACAATGTCTTCCTCCATTCCTTCAATGTCGATGTGGACGTCGGCCTCAAGATCACGGCCGAATGTTGCGATTATGAATCTGTGTCTTGACTTTGACGTGTGACCACCAAGAGTTAGACAGCCCCGGGGGCTGTCCGCGCCAATTCGGTCGTGGAGATGTGCATTTCTGGAGTGCCAGACAACATGATCTGCCGCTTGGCTCAAGGGAAAGACGAAGAGACGTGGCGCGTTCTGTAGTTGCGACATCGGGCGACGCTTTTGCCTGCACCTCTTTGCCTTGGGGTACGAGACTGATTGCAAACAGAATGCATCGAGTAGCGACAGCGGTGGCACTTCATATAGAAGTCGTTCCGTGCCGGAGTGCATCAAGAGTTTCCAGATCTTTCAGGGCTGCTACCATGAGACAGACTTGGCCGCCTGAACTGTCGGCCTGTCTCGAGACGGCGAAGGCGATAGCCACTCCATGTCTTCGCTTGTTTATCTGTCGGCAAGCGCTGAGTTTGGCCCCGTGGTGGCGCATCAAGCCACAGGGACTCTGTGATGCACTAGTAGGCGCCCATAGCAAGCGACGCTCTCTCCACCAGTAGATCCCCGCACTCAACGCGTACCTGAGGCGACTTGCCGCGACTTACCGCCCGCCACTACCCCTCCGGGTTTCATTAGGCGCCATCAACTGAACACCACTGCTAACAAAAACGTTGAACCGCCGTGCAAGCCGGCCAGGCATCTCTCCTTTGTCGGTAACTCATTTTTACCACCTTTCCTCGGGCTCGTTTGGCGACTGCTGCCACATGGCCATGGATCGAGACGCAAACACGAACGAGCCGCCCCCTCCGTACCAAGAGACATGCCGTGCGACGAACGGGCCCAGCGGGCGACATCGGCACATTAATGACGCCTCGCTGCCCTCTAAATGGTTCGAGGCCGCGGTACAAGAGAGAATGCAGGCGATATTTGATAGCGACCCGGCGTACAGGCCGCTGAGGGGGCGCGGTATGTCTCCGCCCATCGGTGGCTCCTTGAGGCGGAGAGCCAAAGCCGATGTCATGGAACGCTGGAAAAAGTTCAATTGCTGGGACCCGCGATGGAATGGGACCGGCATACCTGACGAGTTCTGGCCACACCAATCCCGTACCCTGCAACCGCCGCGATCACCGACACCCCTCTTCGGACACAGAGGCGAAACGCAAGACGACCGACACGAAGATGCCCCAATAGCCTCACGACCAATCGAAATGTTCTTGGCAGATGCATGGGCGATGCTTTGCGGCAAAGAATTCAACGATAACATGTCCCCGGATGACATCATGAAATCGCTCTTTTCAGACGTCGCTACAATGTGGAAGAGGAGAGGCCTCGAGTGGAGCTGGCCTGGCGATGTGCCTGGGTTAGAATGGCCACGGCCCCGAGGCGCGGACCGAATCTCGGAAGGACAGCCGCAGCGAAGACGACAACACCGCGAAGCGAATAAGAGGGAGGGGGCGCCGCTCCATATGGCGTCCTCTAGACGTGGTCGAGCCAAACGCCCGCGCGACGAGGAGGAATCAGGCGATGATACTTGCGAGCCGACGGCCGACAAACGCCCGAAGCTGGCGCCGTCTAGGACTGGCACATCTCGGGAGTCGAGGCGCTCACGGGCATGCGTGCCGCCGATGGATCGGGGCACGGGACTGCGGAGAAGTGTCAGACAGCGCCAGAGCGGAAGGCAAGGTGGTTCTTCGTGAATGTGACTGGGCCACGGCTTTATTTGCAGAAAAATACTTCAGTAAACTGGACAGCTGGCACCATCATGGAGAGACAGTGATAATGAGACCTACGATTAACATCCTTTGCTGACAAGCTCTCGCTTGTTCGCCCAGTCACGGCTTTTGGCATCTAGCTGCGGCTTAATTGCCGCTAGGGACTTGTGTGTGAGACGAGCCGAGCACTTGAAGAGTCCCGCTTCCTTTCCCACTTCATCGTCTTCTCTGGTGGCATCGGCAATTGCCTCAACACCGCTGCATTCGACATGCTGCGCTGATTCAGCGCCAGTCCGGAGCTGCGTACGGGCTGTACCACGCGCCTGTTGCGTGGCGTCGTCATGGCCGTGCCTGATGGCTTATAGGACCCTTCGCGCTCGGGTCGCGAAGAGCTTGTACCGCTCGGGAGACTATCTTGCACTCGAGCGCCCTTGCCTGCGATCATCCGCGGCGTCAATGCGAGTCGAGTATTTGCACTGTGGAGATGAGCTGCACGTTGACTACTTTTCGAAGCGAGTCCGCTCGCGATAGCGTGTCTGGATCCTGCGACCCGGTCCTACTTGAGGCTCGTAAGCTTTGCGCCCATCTACGTTGCTAAGCAGGGCGAGCGTGGACAGCTAGGTCCAGCTTGAAGTGGCCTGGCGTCTTTGCCCATGCTGACCAGTTGCAGTCGCTGCCTCGGATCTGAAATCGCATACATGAACTTGGCCATGGTACAGAACCGATGGTTTATCCTCAGGAGTGAGCATGAGCCTGATGAGAGTTTGTGGCTTGGACGACCGGGTTGAGGATGGAAGAACCCAATTAGCGACAGTCGTCGTTGAAGGAGGTACTCGCATAGTTACTAGAGCTGCGTGGAGGGACAGAACGGGGGACGTGCCAGGTTTGAATGTGTGGGAAATGATGAATTGTTTCGAAGCACCCAAAGATAGGGCAGATGGCGCCGTCTAACGTTTACTCGCAATTCTTTAAAGCGGAACTCTAGCGGGCGGCGAGATAAACAATAAATCTAGACGTCTGATAATTGCTCCGCCACGAACATCAAGAGCCGGGTCGTCGTGGGAGTCGGAGCGACCTTGGGCTGTGCCAGGTTCGGAGGCGGCACCTTGGTGCGCGGAGCAGGGCTGACAGACGAGTAGCTTACGGCGCCGCCGGCGCCAACCAGGAAGACCTTCCCGACTGTGTATGCAGCCACGGCGGTGGCGAGAAGCTGCCAGGGGGGACGGAGACGGGAGGACATCGGACTGCAGCCCGCCTTGGGCCTTGGTGAATGAAAGTCAAGGCTCGAGGACGGGATGTGCGTGGCGCGAACAGTGATTTGAGAATATCCGAACTAATGGCAATGCCGCCGTCGGATGAGAAGTCCACGGACGCGATGTGGTTCGATAAGGCGACCAGGCAGGGCCGGGCAGAAACAGACCAAAGTCGGGGCTGCTAGGGCGGCTAGCGCCCCGATTCGCCCTGGCCGGATCCCTAACTGGATCGCGCGTTACGCGTCGGCAACGCGACTCCATCGGTACGTCGTCCTTGAACCCTGAACAACGGGTACCAGGTTGCCGTGGCATGCTTCTCCCGCCAGCCCGCGTCGGCTCATGCTTGCGATGCGACACGCCACGGCTAGTGTAAATACGGAGTCCGTTTCTCAGCGTAGTATATGCATGTGTCGGTCAGGACCGGAGGCTCAGGCGTAGCGGCCCAACAGCTCGCCGCCAACAACGCCCTTCCAGTTGCTGAACTGGGCGCGGAGCTGAAGGAGGCTGCTAGGCGACGTGTTGGGCTTGGACCAGTCCTCGATCAGTCCGGTGGCGAACACACCGCTGCACCTCGCCAGCGCGACTGTCGCCTCGTCGATAACTGCAGAGTGGTGCTGGGCGGTGGAGCGTCTGAAGCTGGGCTGCTACCGCGCAGAGCGTCCACGGCTGTGGTGGCGCACGCTTGATAGACACTGAGTTTGTCTTTGCGGCGAGGGCAGCGGCTCTCGAGGCAATACTGGGCGAAAAGCTCATTTCGCACGGTTGGTTGGTTGGAGAATGGGACCATCGAAGGGCATTTCGAGCGTCTCTGTCGTCATACGTGTGCCAAAATCTCAATCCCACCGCCTGCTGGAGGCGCTCTCAAGAATGTAGTCGTCCCATTGCACTGGGCCATGGCATTAGAACATACAACTGATTGCCCCCCGCGAAGGTCGGCTCGAGCTGGTCAACGGTGCTCTAGAGAAGACCTCCCGTCGCGGGATTGTGCCGCCTGGCCAGTGCTGCGGTAGTGATCAATGTCGTAGAAAGCTGTGGCGTCGGATCCCTCGTGCGGCAACGTTGAACTAATTATACTGCGTTGCGAGACATAAGACGGCAGGGGCGGTGCAGCAGCCAAGTTTGCTGGCGTTGGCCTGCGGACCCTCGCCCGTTCCCGGGACGACGTGATTACCGTTCCGATTCAATCGTGATGGAAATGTCAATGGCCTTGCAGATACCTGCACTCCTATTTGTTACCCAGTCAATATGGTCGCCGTGTGGACTTGCTCCCTGATTGTCCTACTGCTGGTCACCAGCCTCATGCAATACATGGGAGGAAGCAGCACTCATCCGCGGCAATCTGTCCCAAGGTAAATATCCTTTTCCGCAGCAATCACATTCTTAACCCTTACTCTAGCATCCTTGACCCTGCATAAAGCATATCTCTGAGCCACCGTGCTGGGTTTCTCAATGCAGAGTAGAAGCTGGGCGGCCAGTTGAAAAAGGGGGCTAAGAGCGGAGCGGCTGCACAGGCTGCAAGCATGTCAGAAACCGGAGGAAGCTCTTATTATGCTCGTCTGGGCTCAGGGTGATGACCATAAGACGTACCGTTAATCTAGTGTACTGTATCTGAATGCACTGGAATTATGATTTGCATTGATGCCGCCTGATTACTGTATCACCCGTCGCGGTGCGAGTTGTTTTGGCTGCTGTCTGTCAATTGGCTTCCTGATCTAGGACAGGCGTTGATATCACACCCCAATGTAATCGGTATAGTTGGGGCAACGATGGCCGTGATGATTCAAGATGCTGCGCGAGCAGCAATACTACGGCCATATATGGCCTTCCGTAATTAGCTCGGCGTAGATAGCCATATTAAGCACTTGCTAGCTGCCCATCATAGTGGTGGGATGCAGACGTGTTTGGGATTCGGTTGACCCTTGGCATTTACTTGCTACCTGTGGGGATCCGGGTGAGGGTTTGGGGCTTAGGGCGCTTCACGCTGGCAGTACAGTGGCGCCAGTCGGCGGTACTCACATGGAAGTGACTATCGTCAGCATCGGCTTCCAGATGGCATAAGCTCGGAGCAGATGCCCCCTGCAAGGTACAGCAGAGACTCCGTCGAGTCACCTTGGTGTACTTTGGAGGGGCCTATCTGGATGCTCGCTCTGCCCATAAGCCTGCGACGCATCATTGCTTCGTTGCACGCACTCACGCGATTTTACGCAAGGCACCTCAGATACGTACTGCCGAAGCTTGGAGCGCCACAGGACGGAAACCGAGACCATGAACTGCTTGATCCACTGCAGGTCATGGACCGTCTCGCCGAACGACTCGCCCAATAGGGCAAAGCACGGTCCCGCATAAGTCGAATAGACGCGGGCACTCTCATTAGTCGAAATAGCCTGCCCAGACCATTGTTAAGGAGTGGCAAGGGCCGGATTACCGCATCCTTCTCTTGGCCTGTTTCGGCGTATAACGCCGGACTTCGCCCGACAGATTCCAGGCCGTTCCATCTCATCGTATCAACGAGGCCAACGAGCCTTTTGAATCCCCTATGGGCAATTCACGGGCAACTCACGGGCAACCCACGGGCTGAGAGCCACAGGGGCGGAGCGGCTGACGGCCTCACGAGGCAAATTACTCTTCGGTTCAGCTACACAGCCCTCGTTGGTCCCCCCGGCCGTGTGCCAGGCACCGACTCGTGAACGTACTTCCCCTGCCTTGCTGACGTGATGGAGGCCTCCTCTCCCCCCGCGTTTACTTAAGATCCGGCCACGTAGCTCATATTTCGCTTCCTTTCGTAAAGAGGCACCCTCTTACAAAGTCACCACAACGTCTTCGACCCATTCTATTAGCAGAACGTACAGCTGCCGTGGCGCAGGGCGGTCTATGCTTCGGGCCACCAGTCTAAAGAGGATAACGACATGGATCTATCAGGCGGATATCATACGAGAACAACACCTATTTCGATGCTGCATCACAAAAAGACTTTGTTTGGGGCAATTGTCTCCCCACTGGCCCATCTCATCGCGTCTCTGTTTTTTCCTGGAAACGCAGGGAAAATTAATTACGGCTACTTGAACAAGAAAGTGTACGAAAGGAAGGATGGGTACGAGCCAGAATCACCGGATGTCGCGCATCATCGGATCGAAACCAACATGGGCACGGTCGTTGGCTTGCATGTGTATCCAACGGTTATTGAACCGCTCGAAGTCAAGAAAGTTGTTCTGTTCTTCCACGGAAACACCAGGTCGTCCCGCTATATGAACGCTTTTCTCGAAGAGTTGGCTGGAAACCGACGCATCGAGGGGGAATGGGTGCCAAAGAACCGGGAACGAGTTGTCATTGCCCGTGACTTCCCCGGATACGACCTCAGCTCGCAGGTTCCCAACGCGAACGACTCTCTGGAAACTGCTGCGACAGCGAATGACATGGCGGTATACGATTGGGCAATAGAAACATATCCAAAGGCAAAAATCACCGTCGTAGGGCGATCGATTGGTACTCTGGGATGGGTCAATTTGTTGCCCTTGGACCATGTGACCAGAGCAGTTGCGATCGTACCTTTCGCCGACCCGACAGAGCTTGTCCTTCACGTCGCTATTTCCAAGATCTCGGCATGTTATTTGAATTATATTCCAGGCTTCATGTTTGCCTTGAACAAGGTCTTGCGAGCAGCGTGTGACGTGGCCTTTCCGCGCGGCCGCCAAGGGAACAGCCGACTGGTAGGATTCTCACCTTCCTCCGGGATTGGCACATGGGAAGGGGGTCAAACCAAGAGAATGCTGTTCTTCACTGCCGCCGAGGATGCGTTGGTACCATTCGGCGATGCGGAGCTCCTGGCGAGAGCTGCCAAGTCGAAAGGCGCTGATGTTGAGGCAATTATTTGTTTACCGGGCGGCCATGCGGCTCTTCCGACAGGTCACAGCCTGACAACGCTTCAGGATTTCCTCTAGAAGGAGTCTTATGCCTACTATCAACCAGCAAGCCGGGGTTGCACGATATGATACTGCCACGATGTGGTATGCTCTGTATTGATGGCTTAGCAGAGACTCGTCACACAGCTCAACCTGTGTGGATTTACAGACGAAAGGAGATACCAGGTCATCATTGATACACCTGTAGTTGCAGCGACGGGTGACACATGGCATTTGCTCAACTTGCTGTTGCTCCCTACATGGACCTTTTGGGCATGTGGCGTTCCCTACCGAACGAGTAAACACAAATGCATACCTGGGATGCGGATGGGGAGTTCTTGCTTACTTTCAGCGGCAGTAGCGCTCTCCATGGGAATCTGCGATCGCAGCCCTTACGGCCGGACTTTGCTCTCCACGTAGTGTTGTCTAAGTTTAGCGCTACTTCTGGAGCAATTGCCCGATGCTTCGCGCGATATGGCAGTACTACGCTAACGGTACTTGCGCAAGACCAGACGCAGAAAACGGCTTTTGCTGAGATGAATAAAGTAAGACGGTAACGCTTGGTTTGATCTGGCGGGCCTGGGCCCTCCATGCCCGACAGTCTCTGAGGATGATTGCAGCAGACTCCAAGGGTTAAGTCACAGATCTTTCGAGTGCACTCGTTGCCCCATTTCTGGCCTGAGGTCAAACGCAGGAGCGGTTTTGTCTGAGACTTTCTTGATGAACTGAAACTCCAAGCAATGTCAATGGCTGACGGCATCTGCAACGAGGTGCGTAAAAATGACATGAAAATCATCCAACAATGACCTATGTCTGTAGAGCTACCAAGACTCATTCCTTGCACAGAAGGGGTTCGCCATCACGGCTATGGCGTGGGCGATGGAGAACGCTGACCACGTACACAAAGCCCGCCAGGATCTGCAGTCTCACATTGCGTATGTGCGCGACTTTATTGAGTCTGCGAGAAGCACGCCCATTTCTTCTGAAACGACAAAGAGGTCCCGTCAGGTTATTGAGGAAACGAGGAGGGTCACGGAAGCTTGGAGGCAGAATATCGGAACTGTACAAGCACCAGCACGCGCAGTGGAAAAAAATCTTGGCGTTTCGATCGCCAAACATATAAAATCCGTTGCGCGCGCCGTGGCAGAAATCCGAATGAATGAAGCCATGGACGGAAGGTGCCTGGAAATGAGAAGTATGTTTCTAGCGCCATCGCAAAACTCTGATCCCGCCGCCGGTGCGCTTCGAGCTTCATGCGCCGCGCTCATCACAGCCATGTTCGAAAACGACCGGTTGGAACGCAATAACCGCTGGAGAGAAGCAGCGGAAACGATGGATGATTGCGAGGCACAACTTGCTAGTGGCCTACGCATTCTCCTCGATGAGCTGGAGGGACTCGCTTTGGAACTCCAGCAAACTGTCGACTAGAGTGACTGAGGTGGATGGATAGTAGCTGCGCCTCGCCCGGTACGACTTATGGGGCAGACGAACTCGATTTGGTGTACATTGCTCCCTGTTGCGCACTGCAGTCAATAGTATTTTGTTTATTAACGCCAGGCACGCGACTTGAAGGCGGCGAAACACCATCGACCGGGTTCCCAGGTCGCCTCCTGCTGGCTAGGTATCGCGTCATCTGTTGGCGAGGTTCTCTGTGGGGCATGTCAATGGAACATCACAATCGAACTCATCATAGACTGGTGTGTTCAATGATGGTTTGGCGTGCAGCTTACAGGCCGCAGAATCACTTGAATGTGTTAGTGGTGGCAGCACGTACTGTACCAAAAAGGATGTCAATCTGCACACCGCAAAGCAAACGGGCGATGCAGACGGCCAAGATCGGCGATTTGGGCGAGTGGCAAGAAGATGTCTGTCCACCGACTGGTGCTTGGCCAGGGACGTGCAACTCGGCTACTACAGTACTGCGCCCGAAGTAGCCCGCGTGCTCTGCCGCAGGTATATACGACGGGTCCGCTTGCTACCTTTCGGCTGATAGCCGCCCCGTGAGACATTGTGCTGGTCTCGCAATGGATTGCTTAGCGGCCGGCGGCGACCAGCCCTTCCCGTTTGGGCGATTGCCCCTTGAGGTTCGTCTCTTGGTCTACGAGTTCCTCGTCCCACAAGAAACGGCGTTTCTCCTCGGGACGCCGAGCCCCATTACGGGGAAGCCTTCAAACCACATGCCACCTGCTCCGCAACGCCAGACGGGGACAAACACTCTGTCCTGCTTAGGGAGGACGTGCCGGTCTCTGTAAGTCAGAACCCTGCCACTGACAAGGAGCTCTGGGCTGATCCAAACGAGGCACGAAGAATGCCAACCAGTCTTGTACAAGAACACTACCTTTTACGCCAGCAATCTGGATATTCTTCTATTGTTCTTTGAGGGGCGGTCGCGTTGGCTCGGAAGTTACAGTCCCACCATCCACCTCAGTCACTCTGATTTTACCGAGCAAGACGTGATGGCGCTGCCTCGTCTGACGATGTCTATGAGCCCTTGCTGCTTGCAGTTTTGCGGCCTGGGCGGCTTGTGGAAAGAAGCATTGGACGGCAATATTGCATCGGCATCCTCACCCGCCTCTCTTCAATGGTTGTCGAGTATTTCTCGTCAACTCGAATTCACTACGGCCTTTGAACTTGGAGTCGGTCTGGACACGATAGCTGTAGATGAGCCTTTGCGACCATGGGAGGAACTGTTGAATGGGAGGCTACCAGAAGAATGCACTCCACATCATTGTCTTCGAGCATGCAATTTGCTGCCTTTGCACGACTGCTGTCACAAACGCGGGGGCGAGGGAGGGGCCGAAGAGCCCAATCTAAGTGACTGGGCATGGCACTACGATATGTACGGCGAGAGGTGTGCCAAAAGATACTCAAAACAGACCCAGGTATTTGAGGAAAGGCTGTTCGCTCTGAGACAGCGAATATTAGATTTCCTTCAATAGCGAACAGAGCATGCGCAAAGGCTGACAGCGTGACGGCACACGGCTGCGACTGAGGCATGTGTGCTTTGCACTACCAGCTGTTACCTCCGGACGTTCCACGTGACACTGGAATCGTACCACCCCTCGTGTCGGTCAGCATGTGATGTATGAGAACGTAGTGACATACTTTGGCGCGTCGAGGGCGATGCCGCATGACCGAGCCGCGAGCCGTAGTTCTTGGTCTCTGGACAAGGCAGCGTGGATGTACTTGGCACTACGCGATGGTACGAGACGTCGTGACCCTTCCCGCGGGGTCTCACCGAGTCTCCACGCCGCAACTGGCTCTGCTAGCCTCGACCCGACCCGAAGCGCATCGATTTTCGCCAGAGCGGGCTCATCTTGTTCCCGTGCAAGGCAGTGTTTGAAACGCCAGAATTGGCGCGACGTGTCGTTGCGGGTGGAGACGCGCCATGGATACTTGGTGTGGTGGGGCTGGGGGGTCAGGCAGGGAGTTGGCTGAGCCATAACTTGCGTTCAGGTTTTGGGACAGAGAACCCTTGTTGCTGTGGTAGCATTGCCACGCCCCGGCGTGGAATTTTCGAGGGGTGCGACGACGACAGAGGTGAGCACGACAACACGCAGTGAGGCCGGTGAACGTTGTGCGCCAATACGGGGTGTCCACTGGGCAGGACAAGGGTGGCTGGAACGTGAATGGTGGAATTTCCATGCTCGCGCCAAAATTGGCGACAATGGGGTTTTGCCTTGCAACCATGGCCCGCGTGAAGCCGCATGGCCCAACAAGTCGACACTGGCTTTGGGAGGAGAGGTGCAGGCGTGCGTGCCACACACGGCGTCAGCACGGTAGGGTCCACAAACAAGCTTCAGGGATCAAGGAACACGCGCCGTGGGCCGTGGCGGGTAATGTGGGCCAAGCGGTTGCAAAAGTGCGCTTAAGCGGTCCGACGTGTTGCACGCCAGAACGCCGGTTTTGGAGTAAATACGCCGGAAGTGTTCGGTTGTTTAGTTTGTCTGCTTTGAAGCCGCTTCGGAGGTCGCCGTAGGGGCCGAGGTTGTGCGGTGCCAGTTTTGGCTGTTCTCCCACACCCCGGATACAGGGCTGGGAGCCCTGTTGCTGGGGGAGCCGAACAAACCTCAGGTGACTACACGGTTCCGCTCAGCTCGCCGAGAACAGCTTAATTGCCAGGTCACAGCTTCAGTCATTCGGTGCTAAATCTCCACTGCCAACCACTGCTATGTTGCCGAGTACGACGCAAGACACGTAGGGTACGATGCCGAATTCGCCGGCCGTCTTTCGCAACTCGGAGCAACGTGGCATGTCGTGTTCCATGACCCAAAGACGAGTCGGCCAACAGCGTCGTTCCGAGGTCGGCTGCGCTTGTAGGCCCCATGTCCATTGCGACTTCAGGGCCTTCGGAGTTCGACCCATGACCCTGCCCGTGCTGCCCACTGGGCGCCGCATGGTTGTTGGACCCTCGCCCCGCCACAAGAGTCTTTGTTCCGGTTTGCAACTCGCAACTTCCCGCGCACACTGGCCTTGCGGTGGATGCAATCCAGGTTCCAGCCGTTGGCAACGCCCGATGAGTGCACTGGGCTGAAGAGGGGGTTTTGTGGCGAGGGGGCTGTCGAGCCATGTGGGGTATCCCTGCCACTGACCTGGCTGCATTCCAGGCGCAGATGATTGACAAAGACCACAGCAAGAGCTCGATACCGTTGCAGAGGGCCGAATGCGTCTGGTCGTGCGTTGCACACCTTCGCGACGATGGCTTACGAATGTGTCCCCGACGGGGAAAGGGCAGGCCTGGCCTCGCGTGGCCAAGCGGTGGTGCGCGGCTTGAGCCTTTGCGGTGACAGCGCGATGTTCATTGTGTGTGTGCTACAGGAAGCGCAAAATATTGGGAGGCCAATATGTCAATTGGCAGGATTGCACATCAGACGTTGAGTTAGTCCCACATATGTGCGTAAGAGAGCTCATGGAGCGGCCTTGTGCGCCAAGTGTTCCAATTAGGAGCCTAACCTCGGAAACTAGCTTACATCTACAACCTTCCCGGAACTCGGCGTTTGACGAAGGTCACAGCCACTGCCCGTCCGGACGCCATCTGATCGCCCAACAACTCTAGTCAGCCGAACCATGGCAACATCTTTCCGAACCATGAAAGTTCCAAATCATCTGACCCAATTTTCTATCGTCATCCCGATTTTCTATCGCTCTGATCATGCACCTCCTCTGGTTCGCGGCGGGGTGATGCGCCCGCCGTTGGTCGCTCATAGTATCTTGGCCGTGACATAACAGTGCTTGGGGCGATTGACGAGGCTCTCCTCAATATCGTTGTTGTTTAGCCGATCGTTCTCGTCGCTATTGAGAGGGCTCTTCACTTTGTCGAAATCGAAACTCCAGAGCAAGAGCGTAATCATGCACTTCACCTGGAGCAGAGCCTGCTTCTTACCGAAGCATTGGCGGGGTCCAATGGAGAATGCTAGATTCGGACCAGCTTTTGGGTCGAAGATCTCTCGGACGTGCCCATTGCTGTCGGTTTCCTTCTTCAGCCAGCGTCCGGGGTTGTATGTGGCGATGTCACCGTCGGGCCAAGCAGGGACCCCTTGTCGGCCGCCGATCCCCGCCGCAGGTTTGGCTTTTTCAAAATGTTCGATGCTGCGCTCCTCTGTCATGCCTGGTCCTGCCAGACAGACGATCAAGTCTGTGCCTTTCGGTATGCTGTATTCGCCAATATGAGTATCGCAAGTCGCCTTTCGGGTAATGAGCGTCGCGGGCGCGGCGCATCGAAGCGTCTCCTCCATCACTGCATCAAAGTAAGGCACGCGCAGGGAGAGAATCTCAGTCTTCGTCGGGAGACGGAACTCTGAGCGTGCGAGAGGGCATGCTTCCCACAGGGCCTCACGGAGCCGAGACTGCACGTCTTGATGTCGGATCATGTGCTTCAGCCACCATGCCAGGACAGTCGCAAGGGTATCGTGACCGGCAAGTAAATATCCTAGGATCTTACGAAGAGTTAGCCGTTGCCATGATATGCCCTCGGGGTACCCACCTCGTCTCGAATTGCTGGGGAGTAGTAATCGGGATTGCGTCCTTCTCCGTCGGCAGCAGTCTTCTCTCGTTGGAGCAGATGATCCAAAGCACATCGCAGTGGTGAGTTCTCCGGCCTTGCGAGTCGATTATCTGTCTGACGTTTCAAGAGCGACCGCCGCGTCCAGAAAGATCGCGCATGCTTGGGCTTCAAAAGTGCCCAAGCTTGCGCTGCTTTTGGGAAAGGACTGCTCTGGGCTATAGAAATCATTTCTGGTATATCAAGCAAGGCTGCTACCTCGGCATTCAAAGGAGGAGCTGCGAAATTGACTGTTTTCGTGCCCGGCTGGAATATACCGCTGTCGTAGTTCTTGAGCTGATTAATGCTTGACGTGAGTGAACACTGAGCTTCGTTCATATCGAAAGCGACGCTGGAGATCATGTCCATTGTCGCCAGGTAAAGGTCTTCTCTAGCAGAGAAGGAGTTTCCTTGGGCCTTGGTAGCCTTTAAGGTCCAGAGGGCGACGAGTCGGATGGTCGTGCCGTAGATGCGTTCTGCAGCGGTCTACACGGCTTGTGAGCTCGGGGCATTGGGCGGGTCGTACGGATACGTACCTCATGTAGAAACTCTTGGCTCATAAGGCCATTCAACATCTTGCGATGCGCTTTGAGGCGAGGGTCCCTTGACTCCATGGTGAAGTGGAAGTAGGGCGCGGTAAACCCCACGCATTCCTTATTCCTGCTTCCGCGGTCGAATTCCTTTGTTCGACGGCAGCATATGTCGACTGCTGTCTCATAGTCCGAAACAATGACTGTTGGACGGCGAAGGGGGCCCAAGAACGCCTGGCAGAGGACCGTGCCGTACTTGCCAGGTTGGCTCCATACCCACCGACGGCGGCCGCCTTCAGCCGCATACATGTCGTTCATATCTCCGCATATTTTCTTGACTGCATCTCTGTTGTATGGGATCCCTGGAAGAAGTCTGGGCAGACAGAGAGTGCGAAGGAGATGGAAAGCACCAAAGGCACCGACAAGCAGAAGCAGAATCGTTAACAGCCGGTGGGAGACATTGATGACGAGTGAGGCGTCGAAGGATGACATGGCTGGCCGCTGATGTGGTTGTGCTTGTCAGATCCGAGGCATCGCCGTGCGAACGTAGGAAAGATCTGGCAGGACAGTGGCTTTCTTGCATTTCCCCTTAGGAGTTGTAAAAGAGTCTACATTGGCGTTTTGGGGCGTGCGGAACGGGTGGGGCTCGAGGGGTGTGAGACTGAAATGGCCCTTGTCGAGATAGCAAATTGGCCGTTTCTGGCCTTCATGTTCAAAATGGACCTGCATGTGATTGCCCCGCAGATGGTGCGCATGAAATGATCGCGTATGCCTGGATAACTTCGTGATGAGCTCGGGGTTGCTAACGTGTCGTGCAGTCGTCGCCCGCATTCATCCAACGCCGGTGACGGACGAAGTGCAGAGAATCACCGAAGATGGCTCCGGACGATAACCCAAATCGGCTCACGAAGCTGCCCTTCGAAGTTCGACTCATGATATATGGCTTACTCGTTCCGCCAAAGACGGCACTGTACTGTACTGGCGGTGCCCGTGATTTCCATTGGAACATCCGCGACGATGACGACACGGAGAGGCTCTGGGGCAGCACGCCTATCCGAGAAGAGGGCCTGCGGGCGATGTTATCGCTTGGAAAGACAAGCCGCTCCATGTAGGTGCCTCTCCCATTCATCAGCCAGATGACGAGCTAATCGTTTTTGAAGGAGAGATGAGTGCCTCCGCACGCTGTACCGCCACATCATGTTCCACCTCGACCACCCCAGCAAAATCCATCGCATTTTACCAACGCACGACCGGAGTGTCTTTTTACAGAACTTTCGTTGCGTTCACGTTAGCTGTAACGTCTATACGGAAGAAAACCTGGCTTCGGTGCTGCAGCTGGCGCAGGCAAACCCGTGCGGCGTGCATCTGTGTGGTATGGGGAGCATCACCGACAGAATGACGCAAATAACGCAGGTACCATCGAGAAGAACCACACTCATGGCATGGCTTTTGGGCGCATCCCGTTCGCTAAGTCACGGGGCGGCTTTAACTTGTGCGGAGGGTCGCGAGCCTGAACTTCTGGAATTGGTTGTCCGTCGCTCGGCGGGAAATCCAGCGGACGAGCCTGCCCGCCCGCGCTGCCTGGAAGCGTGCACCGTAGATTCAGATGACCACGACTGTAGCAAAGTACGCTCCATTGCACCCAGATGGCACAATTACTGTCGGATTCGACGCGTTACTTCAAGGCGCAGGTTAGAGGGTGTCTCTCTCAGGGAAGAACGCAGGATGCTGTTGAAAAAGAGACAGAGACGTCAGAGAGCAAGCACCGGTACCATTGGATGAGTGCGGACGTGTATGTATGAGTTGCTCTACTACACTGTATGTACTTGGTAGCATTGCACAGTAGCAGGCCGTTTTCAGTGTCGTGGAACTGCCAGCAGAAGAATTCTAGAAGGCCTTTTCTGGACGATGGCCGCGCTTTTAACAAGAGCGGGGAGTCCCAAGTTTTCTCTGTTGGTTCAACACCCCGCCACTCGAAAGGGCCGCAACAGTACTATACAAAAGCTCAACGGGGACAGGCCGACAGGTTGATGCACTTCCTTGAAGCACCGGGCACTACTGCAGACGGTGAGCAATCACCGCCAGGCAGTGATAATGACACAGCAGGGTAATGGCCGGATGTGGCGATCGTGATGCGTGGTACTGATGTCGCTGTGCTCGGAAAGTCTGAGGCATAGATGTCGATGCGAAACCAGAAGTAATTTGCCATGGGGGGCCGTCAGGTTCTGGGTACCCTGTCTTGAAAGAGCCGAAATGGC
Source organism: Purpureocillium lavendulum (assembly GCA_029168975.1). Lineage (NCBI taxonomy): Eukaryota > Fungi > Ascomycota > Sordariomycetes > Hypocreales > Ophiocordycipitaceae > Purpureocillium > Purpureocillium lavendulum. The sequence continues at coordinate 247,241 of JAQHRD010000017.1, forward strand.
GCTTCAATGGGTGGCGAACGCGAAGGTGGGAAACATCGCCCCCCAGGCTCTAAACAGCCAGTTTTGGCCCAATCTTTCGACATTGGCTTCAAGATTGTGACGGTGCCAACTCGATCCCGTGCACACTTGGAAGGCTCCATGTGAGGCACCGGCCGCAACTATTAGGACCGTCGACGGTGACCGATTGGCCCCGCAGAGCAGGTAAGGGCACATCCTTGCGAAAATGTGTCTAGAAGCCAACACAAACTGGTTCATGAAACTCCCGCTCGATGTTCGGCTCATGATCTACGACTCTCTCATTCCAGCGCAAACGCCAGTATTCTACAGTCACTACGGCAGACATTGGTCCCACGATGGGAGCAATACAGATGACCGAGAGCAAGGCTTGATGAGTATGACATCACTGGCAAGAACATGCCGCGATTTGTGCGTACAGTCCATTTAAGCCTCGTTGAGTGGGTAAATACTGAGACACCGAAGAAACAATGAGTGCCTATTCACGCTGTACAGCCGCATCACGCTCTATTTCGACAATCCGCGCAAAGCTCGTACAATTCTCACAGCCATCTCAGGAAATGCTTTGAAAAACATACGTGGTGTCCACGTTAGCTGCCATGACTACTCGGAACAGGACGTGGAGGGACTCTTACCGCTAGTGCGAGCAAATCCATGTGCATTGCATCTGTGTGGCATGGGAAATATAATAGATAGGGCGACGCAGCAAACGATCCCCCTTCCATCCCAAATTCCTTTACAGGAGTGGTTGATACAGACGTCCCGATCGCTCAATGCCGGGGTCGCTATCAGCCACGCAGAGAGCTGTGATCCGGAACTTGCGGAGATCGTTGCTCGACGCTTGGGGGGTGGGACTCTAGCTGAGATTTCTTGCGCTTGCGACTCCCTCTGCCTCCAGGTTTGTGCACTGAACGCGGCAGACCATGATGCTCACAGGCTCCGCTCAGGCGACGATTTCTACACTCAGAGGTGGCATACTCGGTGTTGGCTGCTTAGGATGAATAGACGGTATGCAATTCAAGGAAGTCTGGTTAGTGACGAGTACAGATCGCTAGTACAGAGGAGAAGAGAGCTGCAGGCAGCAGTCCCTGCTATTGAAGCGATGGAGATATAGGGCTATAGTGAGCAGAACAATAGTACGAGTTCCGGTCGACTATGTGCACCAGGCTGCCGCAAGGGTAGCCTGGAGCTGCTCTGACCAGGCTACCTCACGGAAACGATGTGGCTGAAGTCAGCACCGGCGCAAGCGCATGTCAGCCAACCAGATGATCGCCACTGTCTATATTGGGCGATCCTCTTTTCGCTTTGTGTCAGAGGACAGAAGCGATAGAGAATTCGCGAGCAAAGCGTTCAGACTCCGGCTCCTGCAATATTGCCAATATGGAGCATCGGTGTAGCCTGCGCAGTAGTGCGTGTGCAAGGGTCTTGGAAGCTGTGATAACCTTCGCGCACGTGCAACTAAAGGCATCTGTGACCATACAGTAACCGTGCCCTTAGGCTTGATTCGTGGGTGTGGATGATCCCGGCTGTGTAACCTGATATACACGCCGGAGAGGCTATTGAGTTAGCTCATTTCGGCAAGGAGCGAGACAGGTCATGACTTCAATACGAAAAGGCGATGATTCATTCAGTAGCCCGATGCCTCCACTGGTGAACATCACATTCTTTGCCGCTCCGACCATCAGACACGTTGAAGGCCGTCCCCAGCTTCTTCATGTTCACTGACACCAGGAACTCCGAAGTATAACATTCCAGTCTTCCTTGTAGAATATCTGACCTCCCAGTGGAGCCTCTGCTAGGTCATACATACCACATCTCTCATGGATGGCTTTCACTGCACTGGCCACGACAGCCCAAGACTCTAGAGTCTTCGATGAACTGGCCTAGACTTGATTTGAATTATGCTCAGAGCACGATTGCGGTTGGACATGGCTTACATCGTTGCACAGGTAGACGCTAGTCCCGTACGCGCAGCTAACTCTGCTACAAGACGCTGGTCCGGCGTCCATGCGTGGCTGACCATCAAGATCGGCAAGGTAATCTATTGCCTGCTCGAGCCCGTACGAGGTGACGGACCCGAACGTGGTCATATTAACATCTGGTGTGCTGCATATAATACTCGCCTCCTCAGCCTGGAGATCCCACTGGATTGAGGCGAGTGATAAGCTTTCAGAAGGGCCCCTCAAGTTGATCGCATTTGGCAATGCAACTGCGACTGTTGCAAGACCATTTACTATAGACAACGACGTGACAAGACAACGCATGCTGGTCTCTGGTAGATGAAGGGTAAAGACAGGATTTAGCTGCCTGATTAATGGTTTTAAGCGTCTAAATGGCTTGCGATGTCCAGCTGTCGCTGAAAAGCGACAACAACGGCCTTTGGTACAGGAGGAGGGCCATGATTGAGAAATTTCACAATGAAGTGTAAGTTCTACAGTCGTTCTGGTGCCGAAATCAGGGTTAATTTCTCTTTGCAGAAATGGCTTCAATCGGCTTTGGCTCAGGTACACTCAGCCATACCGGCCGAGTGCAGTGACCCATGTCCCAGTCAAAGAGGGGTCGTTTAAACAATTCTATTGATGGGAGTCCCGGCCCTGACACGGGCCACACGGTGCTGTGTACAGTAGTGGTCAGTAAACCTATCGAGGCACATCTCATCAACCTGCGTGCCTTTTGCGAAACTGCCGGCGACCACTTCAATGGCTACCCTTCAGACGACGCAAGCTGGGTCCAACAGAGTGAACGACTGGCTTGACGAACGCGAGACGCGATCTGGCAGTCAACCGAGTCGGAATATCGGCCATCTTCGGACAGCTGAGGATCAACAATACCCACTTGTGAGAGAATCCTTAACTGCTAAAGGATGCATCGACTTGGTCTGCAATAGCGGGTGCTTGAGGTACAATGTATGTGCGCTCGAGTCGCCTGGGCAGCGGAGGGACTGCGTGCTCAGGTCTCGAATCAATGAGTGTTTGGCACCAGCAGTCCAGTACGCATGCTTGCACTGGGTGTCTCACATTGAGTATATTGAGCCGAAGATTGTGGACGGTGGCCGCGTGCATACATTCCTCCAGCGTTCCTTCCTACACTGGCTGGAAGCGCTCAGTCTTATGGGCAAGGCAGCCGAGGCCATTCCACTTTTAGACGAACTCAGGGGGTATGTTGATGTAAGTGCCTAGAGTGACCGATCTATGTTTTCCCCTGCTGAACGCGTAGCTGGCTGCCGGCGACGATGTGGGATCGTTCTTGGACGATGCATACCGCTTCGTGCGATCGATCCTGCCTGCAATCGAATTAGCTCCACTACAGGTATACCACTCTGGTCTTGTTTTTGCTCCGACGAACAGCGTTGTTCGGAACACGTTTGCGAACATTACCCCGCATTGGGCCCAAATAAACTCATCTCTCCAGCTCGAATGGAACGACCAGCTTCCCCTTATTGGCAAACACGATGGCCCGGTGCACACGATATGCCTCTCCCCGAACAACCGCTTGCTCGCCTCCGGATCTTCCGACAGAATCATCAAACTCTGGGATCTATCCCGAAGATCGTGCTTGAAGGCACTGTGCGGACATGAGGGCCCGGTTAATACGACCGTGTTCTCCTCTGATGGCACGCGACTGGCGTCCGGTTCATCTGGCGATATCAGGGTCTGGGATATACGCTCCGGCAAATGCTTGCGGAGTTTTGATGGACACAATGGTTCAATACGACTACTCTCTTTCTTGAGGGACAACCAAAGCCTCATCTCATATTCTTTCGATAGAGCGGTCAAAACATGGTGCCTTCGCACAGGCCTGTGTATCGGCTCGGTGGAGACAACACGTGCGGCATGCTCCGCTGCGTTCTCATCCGACGGGAAGCTACTCGCACTTGGCTTGTTTGATGATTCTGGGATTGAAATATGGAACCTCTTGGAGAAAAAGTGCCAGTCCGTCATCAAAGGTCATTCAATGGACGGACATAATAACTCTGTGAGGGCCCTTGCATTCTCCGACAACGGGAGCCAGCTTGCCTCATACTCCTTCGACAAAACGATCAAGATCTGGGACACAACAACGTCACAGTGCACCCGCACTATCGCAATGGAGAACATGGTTTACTCCATTGCTTTCTCCCTTGATGGCCAGAGGCTCATTCTGGGGTTGGCCTCAAACGACGGCACCACGAAAATTTGTGATGTTGGAAATGGGCAGATTTCAAGAACGATACGCGACCATGATGGCCCTGTGTGCCACGCGAAATTTTCGGCGGATATGAAGTGGCTCATCTCAGCGTCTTTCGACGGCACTATCAAGATTTGTGATGCTGAGACCAGCCGCCATAGCCATGATGATCAAGAACCCGAAGGGGAAATTAGCTCCCTTGTTCTATCTCCAGAAGGTCAATGGCTTGCCTCAACATCTGATAATAATGGAATCGTCAGGATCTGGGAGTCAGCAAAGACAGTCAGTGGCGAAAAAGTTCGTGCGCTCCACGGTCATAGCAGCGCAGCTTTGGTAGTGGCTTTCTCAGCGGATAGCCAGTGGCTTGCTTCTGGGTCCATTGATGGAACAATACGGATATGGCATTCATTCGACGGCCGATGCGTGCGGACGCTCACTGGACAAATGGGACCTGTGCGATCTGTTGCGTTCTCAGTCGACCTCCGATACCTTGTTTCCGGGTCAGCTCAGGCAGTGAAGATCTGGGATCTGCTACGAGGCACTTGTGTGCGCACATTCGAGGGCCATATGGGTGCTGTAAGGGCTACAACAATCTCCCCTAACAGTAAATGGATAGCCTCTGGCTCCTGCGATAAGACAATCCGTATATGGGACCTGACCTTCGATGCGCACAAGGCCACACTTGAGGGCCATACGGATACAGTTAGCTGTGTTTCATACTCCTCCAGTGGCAGCAGACTTGCGTCCACGTCTTTCGACGCGACAATCCGAATATGGGATGCCTCGAGCGGCACTTGTTTGCACACAATCAATGGCCAACAACCGTCGCCCCAGATCTCTTTCTGCAACACGAGCGATACACTGCTTTCTACATGCTTTGGGAGACTTGATGTCGGTAACTTTCTTGATGCGCAACAGAGCGAAGCTTTTCGACAAGATGTGAGCCTTAGCGGCTGGGGTATCAGTTCCGACAGAGAATGGATCACAAAGGACGGGAGGGACATCCTGTGGATACCATTGCGTTACAGGCCGAAGCAATTGATAAGTACAGGATCAACTATGGTCTTCGGCTGCAGTGGGGGTCTTAAATTACATATCCAGCTCCTGTCTCATCCACAGATATAGCAGTCGACTTATTCGCATTGGGTATTGTCTGGCACGTCCCAAGACACAGGGCGATGACACTTCGGGTTGGGGGTTGTATCTATGCGGTGGCTCACGGCGCACACGTCCTACTTTTCATCGTCTCGGCTGCTTGGATGCGGCTGTGCTTCACAACCGAGCGCTTAGATACAAGTTCTACCTAGCTCAGTTTGCACTCATCGGTAAAGACTTATAGACTCAGAGAGTGATCGAGAGAGTTGTGCGTATGGTGGTACAAGAAAGCGAATGCGCCTCTACTTGAGTTTGTGTATTTGGTAGGTGTGAATCTTGTCATAGACTGCAGCCTCGTTGCCTCCGTCCGGAACTCTGGCAGTTATAGATGTGCGGTTTTCTGCAGACTGGAGGGAGTTATCGTGAGACTTTGTCACGTCGTTGACGTGTGCGGATATCTCGTGAACTTTATTCACCCGGAACCCTATGCGTCCGTGGCATTTATCGCGCGCATGAGTCGGCTCCGTCAACCCAAGTACTCCAGCTGACTTGTGCTTGCACTTCAGGCAGTCTGATGCATCTGCCGTCAACTGCTCCTCCAGGGCTACTTGCTCTCGACACATTCCCTGATAAATATGGCGGTGTGCTGTGTATGTCGCTTCTACAGCTTTCAAGCTCCCCATTAGATGTCTTAGATATGCTTCACGGACATTGTCGGCAATGCATCCCAGACGAGTAACCTGGGAGAGCTCAAAAATATTGACTGAGATCGAACGGAAAAAGTCCTGGAATACGGTGACTTGAAGATCTAGCTCCTTGTCGCTCTGCTCTCGAGTGTCGCTTAAGACCTCCAACTGGAGCTGCGAAATTCGGTCGACGTTTACCTTCAGCGTGCTAATGCCGTATTCAATACTATCGACAATGCAGAAGAACCGAGCAACAGACAAAAGAAACTGGGAAGAAAAAGAAAGTGATTCTTGTCGCGGGTATGCGTCATCCTGCAACCCTGTTAGTCTCTTGAACACTGAGGCTCTTACGTGGTGTCAAACAATGTGAGAGTTGCCCGGACTTTCTGCTGTATTTGTCATGCTGAATAAGGTAGCAATAGAAGGAGTACGTTGGCGCTTTTGAGGGTAGACCATAGCCTCGAGTGAGGATCACACATGGAAATGAGGCTGCCGTGCAGTAGGCTACTTGGTATACCGGGGACCTCACAACCAAAGGCATCCGTGATGGACTTGATAGGTGCAAAGACGCGGATTTCGTCTATGATCGCGCCGCTTCAAATGAGCTTAGGCGAGATCTCTTCGACATCCTGTAGCAACAAAGCATCTTCCGGACCTTGAGACGATCGCGTTTACGTGCTGAAACTTCTCCAGCAGAGCCAATGGAACTCTCGACTTTATACAGCCTTTTCGGTGGTAATTGCGTGCCAAGTGGCCCGAAAGCTACCTGGGAAAGGCTTAGTCTCCTGAAAATTCTCGTGGTCAACGAAGTAGTGGTACTGTAGCCTTTTGGCCGGATTCGGCTTCTTTAGCAACGTGGGCAGCGTGTGAGGCACACGACGGTTGCCTTCCTCCTTGAAAACTCTGAGGTGCTAACACTGATACATTCGCAACGCTTCTACACAACACACACACATTTTCATCATTCTCAGCATCTATAGAGAAACAGAAAAATATGCCGCAGAAACAGAACAACATGCCGCCCACCTCCCAACAATATACGGCGCTCGACGCTGCTGCAGCCTCCCGCCATGGTGCCTGGATAACGGCTTGGCCAGCCAGCGAACCATATCCGGCTCAACAAGACCAATTGTCACCACAGCAAACGCGCTCAAAATCGCCTCCACTATCGTCGATGGCGGTTCCATCCCTAGAGGACAAAGGGACAGCGACGAGACACTAGACGAACAGACATCCCGCAGATGATGAGGACGGACATTAATGGGAGGAGCTCTTGGTAGTCAGCAGTGACAAGGCATGCAATACAACTCTGATGTCTAAGCCGTTAGTTCTCTTTATGCAGACTTTCAAGTTCTCTGGAGGTGCTCTCTAGGCCCACGATACGCTTTTGCGCTCGATATCAGTAGTCCAATACTGGTCTGTTGTTCCGTCTCGTAGCCATGATGTGGTTCATCCAAGCTCCACTAAGCATGCCATACTTCGCCATCAGCAATACTTTTGCTGTTAATGATCGCACTGTTGTCCTTGAGACTATACAGCTACAGGAGTTCTTGTCTGTAAAGCGGACCGATCAAGGCACAATGAACCACTCGCGGGCACACGGACCACCTCGTTCTATTCCCAATGTGGCGGAATATTTGAGAGCGGGTTCTAAAGGCGTTCACAGCATATTCGTTCGTTGCTTCATTCAGTAACACGATCATCTCTGACCCCCTCAGGAACCCGAGGTGTGTAGGGCGGAGGTGCATCGTGGCCTGTATGATCCAGCTCTGCACCATCGCAACCGTCTGCAACCCTTTGGGCATATACCGTGATGCCTCTCAACTTGAGTGAGAGACATGTCGTTCGCCAACGAAGGACCCAGTCGATCACAAGACCGTCCTCTAGCCACGAAGATTGACTGCCGCCTCTCTTTACCGCAGCCAAGTCCACAACAGGAAGTTCTTGAATAAGCCGCCTCATTTCGTCAGCGGATGGAGAGCGATATGGCTTCCCGCCGTGCCCACCAAACAGGCCTTTGCGCATCCTGTTGAGCACTTGGGGGTCGAGTACTAGCCGTTCCTGCGGAAGTGGCCAGAAGTGTTCCGCTGATGCAAACTCCTCTCCTCCCCATATTGCTATATGACCGAGAATGGCTGAAACGAGCTGGCTCCAGTCAGCAGTTACCGAAGTCAACTTGTGATGCCGAGCCAGCCTAGCTAAAGCTAAAGACTGCATTTCATCGCGCTCTTTCCCATCGGGGCCTGGTATCACGCTAGCGTGTCCTCCTGCACCAAATGTGAACATTGTCCCTAAAGGAGCATAGCCTGGCTGACCATGGCGTAACTCCAAGACATCAACAAAACGCAACGCCGCGCGTCGCATGTCCTTCGCCGACACCCATGGCGGATGGTTTTCAAGTGAAATCATGAGAGATGTCCTGATGGTCACATTCGATCTCATTAGCACAGTTGTCCATTTTATGATGATAGAATGTATACACATGTTTCGACAAAAGCCATGAGACACTTACAATGCTTTCGATTAGACGGCCCACAAAGCTCATCACCTATCTCAGCCGTGCTGCGAATGAGGTCACAGTGGAGATAGACACCGAGTCAGGGAAACGACAGCCTAGGTACAGTATCCGATATTGAAGAAGCGAGTGATGGGGCAGCAAGCAAGAGAAGCAAGTAGATCGCGAGATCTCGTTCGTGTCCGCCCTCCTGGGCAACGAGATTCCCGCTTGCGGGCCCAATCGACGTATTGTATCAAGTCCGTCCCCGGATTGGGCCTACCTCATCGCCAGAATTAGAGGTACTTTCCTAGCGATAGAAACGCGAGGGCCGCTGTGTGCCGCCTCTAGTGGCTGCTACTGAAAGCGGCTGTTTTCGCATGGAATACTATTGCCACGAATATCATGCAGTAGTCCTGGATGACGCCAAATTTGAGGCACTTTACGAATATCCTCCAGAATTGCCGTTTGCGATCGGCGGCTAAACAACAGGAACCTTAGAGGGTGTTCAAGTCTCACAGTAGCCCGACTCTCTGTTAGTGGCCGGGGGTTCCGGCTACCGACATGCCGCACCAGCATCTCGTCCTCGTAGGGACGGGGAAGGACATGAGGGGTGTTGATAAATATGCCAGCATGTCCGACGAGTGCATTAACCGCCAACCCCAACGCTTGACAAACAAAGAAATATTGCACTTCAGGACCCTCTCCATATCTTGCTTGGACTTTTCGTCAACGAGACCGGCACGATGCGCTTCTACAGACTGCATTCCATTGCGGCTGTTATTTCCGTCGCAATGACAGCGCCCTCTTCAGGCATCCTCGAACTCTGCGGCGCCCAGCAGATCAAGGAGCTCACAAAAAAGCTTTCAGCTGATGCGAGCGTCTACTGGCCCGGATCTGAAGAGTTTGAGAACGCAACCAAGCGTTGGTCCGCGCTTCAAGCCCCTCGTGTCAATGTCGTTGTGGTTCCTACGTCCGAGCAGGATGTCTCCGAAACGGTAAGGCCTGTGCGTGTGTTGCAGTTGGGTAGTAACTGACGTCTTCGTTAGGTAAAATTTGCCAACAGGATTCAGGTGCCTTTTCTTGCGTACAATGGCGCCCACGGGGCAATGACGACCTTGGGAAGGATGCAAGGGGGTATTGAGATCTCGCTGAAGCAGCTTAGCGGGGTCGTTATTTCCAAGGATGGCAGGACGGCAACCATCGGCGGCGGCACAATGTCCAAGAAAGTCACAGACGACCTTTGGGCTGCCGGCAAGCAGACAGTCACCGGCGCCTGCGAGTGTGTCAGCTACATGGGGCCCGGGTTAGGCGGCGGACACGGATGGCTTCAGGGTCGTTACGGCCTCATCGCCGACCAATTTCAGTCGATGAACGTTGTGCTCGCCAATGGCTCTCTCAAGACCATTCGCCCTACGTCAGATTTGTGGTGGGCCATGAAGGGCGCTGGGCACAACTTTGGCATAGTCACATCGGTCACAGCCAAGATCTATGACACCAAGCATCGGGACTGGGCAATCGAGACGCTCATATTCACGGGCGACAAAGTCGAAGCCGTCTATCGAGCGGCAAACAACCACCTGCTTGCGAAAGGTGGTCAGGCTGTTGACATCATCAATTGGTCGTATTGGTTGAATAACCCGGACCTGGACAAAACCCGAGTAAGCCAAACCCACTCGCAATGTGTGAACACTTCACACACTGACTTGCTGAGCCCATCATCGTCTTTTACATCATCCAAGAGGGTGTGAAGGCGGTAGACAGGCTCTATACCAAGCCCTTCCGCGACATTGGCCCCGTCTCCGTCGAGCCATCGTCCGGTACGTATACCGATCTCGCAACCTGGACTGGCATTGCGCTCGAATCACCGCCGTGTCAGAGTGAAGGGTTCGCTAATCCGCGCTTTCCGATCTATCTGGAGAGCTACAACATTACGGCTCAGAAAAAGGCGTACGATGTCTTCGCGCGGGCGACGCACGAGAATGCCAACTTCAGCAACTCGCTCTTCATGTTCGAGGGGTTTTCGAAGCAGGGTGTTCGTGCTTTCCGAGATCAGTCGTCGGCATTTGCGTATCGAGGCGACAACCTGCTCGCGGCACCGCTCATCACATATAAGCCAGCGGATGCGGAGTTGGATCGCAGTGCTAGGGCGCTGGGCGAACGGCTGCGCTCGATCCTACAGCAAGGCACAGGGCGCAAGGAGATGCATGTGTACGTCAACTACGCGTACGGGGATGAAACGAAGCAGCAGTGGTATGGTACCGACCAGTATAGGCAGAGCAAGCTGAGCGCTCTCAAGCGGGCGTTCGACCCGAACAATCGCTTCGGGTTCTACGCGTCGGTAGTGTAAGCACATTGAGACATAGGAAATCAATAGAATTAAAGCTAACCGGATGTGCAATCACGTATCTGACCTGTGGTATGTGTCTTTCGCGATTGGGTTGACCTAAGAATGGTAGAGCAGGCCATTCTGACGCCGCCACCTCGATCAGGAGTGTCGCAGTGAAGGCATCACAAACAGTCTATCACGTAGACCGTTCACGGCACCACTGCTTTTTCTTGGTGGGAATAACTTCACGCAACTCTGCTTCTGCCTGCCATGTCTCAGATGCCTACGGCCACAGCATCAACCAGTACAGATATAAATTACCGACCGCGGTCATTCATTAGATAGAAGAATCAAGCATTCAAGCATTCCTTTGCCCACGGTTTTCGTACCTAAGTGTGTGACAAGGAGAGGCTGTGTCACTGGCTATTGTCGGCAAAATTGGCCTCGGCGCATACCTCCACGCCATCAACGAAGCGGATACCGACAGGTGCCAGCGCGACTATGGACCTCAGACCGTACGAAACGTGGGCAGGCAAACACTCATGCATGGACATCAAACATATACTCTGTAGACCGTACGAAACGTGGGCAGGCAAACACTCATGCATGGACATCAAACATATACTCTGTAGGCCGTCAAATGCCGCGAAGCATGAAGAGTGATGACCAGGACGGGGCTGCTAGGACAATTTCGAGCAGTTCCAGCCCGGTACTCCGATACTCAGCGTAGACGGGTGATTTGGTCATACAGAACAGACAGAATAGCTCTGAGTAAAGGCCACCCACAGATCCCGTCGGTTGACAGGGATCTCGCAATTTTCCTGCAGGGCAGCCCCCCGGATTGCATAAGTACCGACATGTAGTTGCACGCTGCATAGCCATCATGGCGGCTGGGACAGTCTATGTAAGACAAATAAGCAAACAAGGCAACGGTACGAACAAACGAGTTCGCGACGCGTTCTGGGTGGCGTGTACAGGTCCTCATAATGCTCTAGTCGATGGGTGCGAGTTGGAAAAATGATCTAGGTGCCAAGTGCAAGGACGTCGGACTGCCTGGTCCTGGTGTCCTAGCGCCTGTTTCGCACTGGGATGGATCCTGCACCAGTGAGTCGCAGGCACCAGTTCTGGAGACAGGCCAGTTCACAGACCAGCCTGGTGCGCTTCGACCAGCACCGCTAATGTACCAGGCTCAGGCACGCACCTGGTTGGCCGGCGGTCCTAGTGCGGCTCCAGCCCTGGGTCATCTGAACTCGTACTGTCCGCGTACTAGTTCACAGTCCCTGGGTCCACACCCCGCCTCGGCAACTTGTACAAGGACCTGGAGCGACCTGGGCTCCAGCACCGAGTACATCCTACAGCACATGCACATGCAATTAGGTAGATTTATGCTCAGAGTTCCTCTTCCTCTTCCGAAAACGGACCCGGACCCGGGTGGTCCGTGTTTTGCTTCTTCCCACCCGGACCCAGATGGCCCGTCTTTTGCTTCTTCAAACGACCCCTAACTTTCTCCTCATCGCGCCTCCGTTGCGTCTTTTTGGAATTGATCTCCACTCTGCCACTCCCGTCGCTCGCGGAAGGCTCTACTAGGTTGCCCCATTTCGTCGGCTTTTGGTTGCGAGCGAATATCCTTGCTTCAGCGGCAAACCGTCGCCGCTGCCGACGTGCTCGTTTCGCCATCAAGTCGTGCATTGTTGCTGCCGAGTGCCTCTGTGCCGAAGGCATATTGGAAACAGGCTCGTTGTCTGGGACGACGAATATGTCCAGTGACTGGGGTAGCATTTCCGCCCTGAGGTTTTCAGGGGCAACCAGTTCGCAAGGCGTCTCATCTCCGTCCAGGATGTACAGCCTGTTCCTGCCACGCTGAAGATGTGCTGCAAACAATTCGGCCTCTCCCTTTGTCTGGAATCCCGGCCCTAACGGGAGATATTGATCATTCCCTGAGCCAAGTTTCCAGAAGACAATCTTAATGCTATCCTTTCGTGTGCTGGGAGAATGTCCGTCTGGGATGTCCGGAAGTTCTGGCAGGAGACCGCCTGGAGTGAGGCGCTCAAGGTCATCCTCCAGACCCTCAATCATTACCTCGAGCCGCGTGGTCGTTTGCTCCAACTCGTTATTCTCTTCTTCGAGAGCGCCGAGTTCTCTCCGGAGCGCATTATTCTCTTCTTCGAGTGCACTGTTCTTTTCCCGCAGCTCGTTGATCTCTTCTTCGAGGGCACCGTTCTTTTCTTGGAGCTCACTCTTCTGTTCTTTGAGAGCGCCGAGTTCTCTCCGGAGCGCATCATTCTCTTCTTCAAGCGCTGTGTTCTTATTCCGAAGCTTGTTGTCCTCTTCTCTGAGTGCGCCGCGTTCTCTCCGGAGCGCATCATCATCTTCTTCGAGAGCGCCGTTCTTTTCTCGGAGCTCGCTCTTCTCTTCTTCGAGTGCGCTGTTCTTATCCCGCAGCTCGTTGATCTCTTCTTCGAGAGCGCCGTTCTTTGCTCGAAGCGCATCGTTCTCTTCTCCAAGCGCTTTGTTCTTGAGTTTGAGCTCACTATCGCTTTGCGGTTGATTTACCCGCACGTTCTCGGCGAGATAGTCATCGTCATCACTGTCTGCGAAAATGTCTGCGTCGTCTGGGATCGTACTTGCGTCGACCGGCTGGGGCTCAGCGCGTTGATCATCCTCCTCCGCAGGTCTCCTCAGGCGTTCGGATGCGATGGGCGAGGCTATACTGTCGCGAAGTGCCACCCTTGGAAGATCGTCGGTGATGTTTAACTCCAAACCCAGGCTGTCGCCGAACCAGCTGAAGTACTGCGAGCGAGCGACAAAGTAGGAGGAGATGAATTCAGTGCTGTGGTGCTCACTGGTCTCGTGCACCTTATGCAGGTAAAGCAGCCGCCGGTCTGCCTTCGCATGCTCGATTAAGGGTCTCCCGAACAGTTTAACCTTTTGTTTATCCTCGAGCGCACACTCGTCTGTCTCGATGTCCACCGGAGCGGGGACCGCGCTGTTCACCTGGTCTAAGCATACAGATATGGCCTTCTCTATGTCATGATAGCGGTATCCTTTTCTGGTCGACTCGAGCATGTGCTTTACTACCGCGCGGTCAGGGTGGTGCAATGGATCCAGCAGAGCGCGTATCGTGGCGTTCATGAAGCCGAGTTTCTGAGCCAGCAGAGCGAACTCGTATAGTACGACCTTGTTTGCTGGATCTCCAGTCGGGCCAACCGTTTTACGGATCGGACACGGTGGCAACTCGCCTTGATTGCGGATGGCAAACAACCATAGCTGCCGATAGGCTATGTCAAAGGCTTTATCCCTGTCTTCCACGTGGACTCGTACCAAGGTATAGTCGTCAATTTGTACCAAACATTGGCCACCCCTGTGGACAAACGCGTTCGCGAAGAGACTACGTGTAGCTTTGTCCTCTTCGTTCCAGCTGCGTCTCTTCTTGCTCTCGTAGTATTCCGTCTCGCTCTTCCCAGGAGGTACAAGGAGCCTCATCATGCAATTTCTCAGTGTCTCGAAGTACGTAAGATTTCGGAAGAAATACTTGAGACTTGGAACTTGCATGCGCCTCGTAGCTTCGCAGATTTTGTTAAAGTACTGCCGTCGTTGTTGCTCGTTAAATCCGGAAAAGACTTCCCCAGTACTAAATTTACCGCTGAGTTTCCTGTTGTCTTCTTTGCAGGCGCCCGGTGCTGTGAACTCAAGGTGCTTGAGACTCAGCGTGTCAAACCTTTTCATTGCAGACGTATCGCCGCCGAAAACCGTTTCGTAGAAAAATTGCCTCACTTGACCGAGTGCGTTGTCACGTAGTTCCTGTTTTGTCAGATTGGTACCATCGCGGTGAGAGAGAGAACTTCGTACATCAGGGCATCGCTGCCTCCAAAGCCTTTTCAGCGAGCCGAAGCGAAAGCCAGCATAAAGTGCGTCGATGACGTGCAAACTATCGAGTTGATTGTCGTAAGAGCCATGGCAAGCTGCGAGTTGGTGCATGGCATCACCGTCCGAAGTTTTCAAGCGGGCACGCCACCACTGTGCAAGCACGATGTCGTTCCTTCTTTGATGATATTTGATGTTGTAATAGTACTTCCCATCATCGCATGGTTTGTGGGAATTATCGTAGCCGTCCATCAGGTCCGTCTGGGCAATTTCCTCGATAGCTTTAGCGCAGTTAGCGCGCACACTTGTCTTGGGGTATGTGATACAGAGACTGACTTGCATTGTACATCGCAACCAGCCATCGGTCTGGCTTAGACCGAAGTCCCTCGGCAGCCTTGACCCGATGCTTCCCGTGTAGACAGCGAAGTTTCATCCCCGTTGGTGGGTCCCACAAGGGCTTTTCGGAGTCTCGCAGTAGTAGTGTTCCTTTATCGTAGTCTTCCATGCTGATGATCGCGGGTATGTGGTGCTCCTCCTTCTCGCTGAAGCAGTTCCCTCTGAACTCATTGCGCAAACGTTCGACATTCTCGGTGTCGAGGTCTCTCGAGTAGGGAAAAGACAGCGCGTCCAGAGGCACACAGGCCAGTGCGATGAAGTGCTTGTCCTTCGAGATCCTAATCTCACGGTCCCTCTTCCGACTGGCACTGGCCATTGGCACGTGATAGACGCAGACGCCTAATGTACACGAACACGGATGCTTGGTGATGATCTCTGAGCACGTAACAAGGAGCTCGGTATGTTCAAGGCTACCGCACAGCACATATTATTTTAACTCACAAATCAGGGAAACAGATCCTTGTGCGGTGACATATTGCGCCGCTGTCAGCTGTTTGGAACAGGACGATAAGTACCTTGTCCGACTGCCTACAACAAGAAGTCTCGCAACAAATTGAGTCTACCTTTGCCCATACAATCATGCCGATCTCAAAAGATCCACATCATCACTCAATATTTGACTGGGGAGTTCTCCATGAGACTGGAGTCGGCGGCGAACCCTACTGTGACACGCCCGGCCGTCAGAACGAGGAGCAACCAAGTGCAGCGTCCACCACAAATGCACCCTCTGGAGCCCCTGAGCCGCCCAAAAACGCGCACTCTCACGGTCGTCGGCCGGGTGAAAGAGAGGTTCTACCGACTGTGCCTGAAGGCATAGGCAACTCTCAGGCAGAGCTGCCTCGTTTAGCGGCCCGAAGCCCCATCAGCCCTCGGCCTGGCACACAGGGGACATTCAATGCCGCCCAAGCTCAGACGGCTGGAGAGGGTACCTGGAAACCTCTTTTTGACCTTGCATTAGGTCTAGAGCCACCGGTAGGGCCACGGGTAGGACCAGGGGAAGAACCAAAAAGCCCTCCTACACGCCGATACACTGTTGCACAGACTGCAGCTCGGGGTGACCTCCTACTTGTGCAAAGGATGTCTAAGAACGCAGAAATGACTCTTCGGATCACGGAAAACCTCGAGCACAAGAACCTGCTTGCTCGAATTCAAGAGTTTGGTGGCGGGGAGTTCATTGCCTGGGAGTTTATGCCAATGTCACTGCTCCACCTAGCACGTAGCCGCTTTCTCAACGAGCTTGGCATTGCGTCAATACTTGGACAGGTACGAACATTGTCGAATGAAAGGCTGCCGCTGATATTCCGAAGGTTCTTGATGGTCTTCAGGCGCTACATGATAAGAGACTCGAACACTGTGGCCTCAGCTGCTCCACCGTCCTCATAAGTAGCAACGGGGTAGTCAAGATCGGTACGACATGCAGACTATGGACTTAAAAAACTCGCTGACTTTTTCTAGGTGGGCTGGAACACTGTAAAGAGATATCGGGTGATGCTCATCGTGCTGGAATAGACGGAGAAGGGCTAAAACGCTTGACGCTTGAGCTGGTCGACGGTCACTATATTGAGAGTTTAAACGGAAAAGGCCGCTTTCAGATCACGAACGTAAACCTGGACAATCTTCAGAACATAGTTGACTTTATTGACAAACTTAATGGCAGAGTCAAAATCAGCACACTGCAACAGGTACGTTGGCATACAAAGGGGCGATACTGGCTTACTGACAGTTCACAGCAAAAGCTGTTCAGGCTGAAAGGGAGGCCAGAGGTTCTCAAGGGTATGATTGCCTATGCTCAGTATTTTGCCTTGTTCTTCAAAGAATATCCTTCGCAAGTGGTTCAAGAGTAGACTAGAGAAACAAGTATTTGCCGTCGTGGAGCCTCGCATCCCATTTACCCTGGAAGATTGAAAATATCTACGGACTCATATAGCTTCCGGTTCATGATGGATACAAGCCTCGCGCGCGATGTAGATGTAGAGCATAAGCTAGCTGAAGGCTTCGTTAGTTAATAGCCATGAGAAGGATTGTGTTCGTACCTAGAATAAGCAATCTGCCATGTCGCGTTCTCTCGACATCCTCCTGGAGTATATCATCTAGAGGCATGTCTCCGATGCCAGATTTCACTTTTTTCCTGCCATGCGTAAGAGCCTGCAGTTTTCGCTCGGTTTCCACTCCTGGTTTCCAATCGGAGATGATTGAATAGGCTTGACAGCTACCCTTAGGCATTAACTCAATGAAATCATTAATAAATGTTTGAATATATCCGTAGTCCTCGCTGGCTACTTGCATTGTTACCAAGTGGAAGTTTACTGGAACCTTAGGAACTTACTTTCTGCTTCAAATCTCCAGCAAAGACGTACCCATTTAATTTTTGTGCTGGAGTTTGAAACGTGTACAATTTCTCGCAAGAATGGCATGCACGAAATTATTTTGAACTGGTCGGCGAGCACGAGAATCGTCTCGTACTGGTCAATCTTCGGGACTTTCCCATGGGGACCGCTGAAGAATGCCCAACGTTCCAAAACCCATGGCCGGTTGGTACGCTCAAGCAGGAGCTTTGTCCATCCCGACTCGGGCTTGATAAGCAGTTCCAGCTCACGGGATGGCGTTTCACTCCAGGATGCGACCGTGAACGGGTGCGACTGCAGGAACGACCAGCTACGCCATCTGTTCAACCCCGGAATCCAGACATTTACGTACTTTCCGGCTTGCACGTCGATAGGCTGGCCCTTGAGGGAAAGCTGTAACTTGACCAAACCATACTCTGAGCTTATCTGTGCTCTACACAAGCCAAGGCAGTTAGGGACGAGCACAAGCGTGATTTGTGCCACCAGCACGGTAAGGAAGATTCCTGCGCAAACGTAGGCGAAGAACCGTTGTCGTGGCGGGATGTGAATCCAGCATGCGTACGCAAGGAGGCCGGCAGCGAGCTGATGCAAACGGAGGACCAGTTCGTAAGGTAGAATTTTCAAGACTGCAGGAAAAGGTATACAGAGGAAGGCAAGAGAAAGTATGGCCTATGCCATGTTAGTAAGACAAAAGCTCAAGGAAAGGTTACGCTGACGGCTTACAATAAGGCCAAACAAGTTCTTGGCATCGCTAAGGGAAAACTCGACAAGGCCGATGTATGCGGCCACGACGTGGAAAACGGCCATGAAGAATGACATAACTGCTACGCAGGCATGGATACGGCGGTAGCTGGACAGGGGTAGGCCGAAGATGTCCGCGAGAAAGCTTAAATGAGGGCCGGCGTACAATGCAATGAGGTTGATTAATGACAGCCGGCCAGCCCGAGCAGCAGCTTCGGACAGATCTGGGAATGGAACCAATACGCAAGAGACATTGGCCCCCGTGTACATGAGTAGAGCTATAACGTGTTTTAACGTCCATGGTTGAACCCATCTGCCTCGTCGCAGTGAGGAAATGATACCGCTTGGGGAGCAAAATAGCGTGTAGACCCTCACTATGGTGGCTACCTTGGTAATGACAGGCGGACATATGTATGCAAGCGTACCGGCACATAGACTCACGACCATCTGACGAAAGTTTCTAGGAAGTGCGGTCCACAAGACGACTATGATAGCAAGTGTTCCTACCGCGATTGCATACCATGTGGTTGACTCAGTCAGAGAGGGGTAGTTCATGACGTGCAACTTCTGAAGCCAATGTAGGTAGTCTCGTGCGAAGATGAAGGGCGAATTCGGACAAGAGAGGGCCTCAAACGATGCAAACTAACAGAAAAAAGTTAGGGGCATACTGTGGTTATACCTCAAGGCTTGATTGTAAAGCCAAATCAGGAGGTAGGACTCCCCGTTGCGCGATGTGGCCTTTTCACCTTGCTGTGCTCTAATTTGCAGTATTCTGAACGCAGAAATCACTGCTGTATGCCGGGCATACTGTATAAGCCACTTTACATGTGGCTTCCGTAGAAGTATTGACACTACTTTCGGAGGTAGAGTGGCACCCGAAATCTTACAGAGGGTGTGTTGGTCAATTAATATCCTTCCGGTGGGACTTAAACATGCTCCTCCAGCCTCCACGAGAACACGATCACGAGAGTCCGCAAACCATGGCGAACCTGCAGGCAACCGGTCCTGCCCCTCAGCCCAACATTCTGTCTTGGATGCTTCGAGCCTGTCAAGAGTACGAGCAATGGGACCAGCAATGGTCAGAGTACGTCGGAAAGCTTACTACGGACAACGCCATCCTCAGGAACAAGGTTAAAGAATTGGAAGACGAAAAGAAACACTTGACGGAGTGCGGAAATATGCAAGAGCAAGTGATAGATACGCAGCAAAACCTGATCGAGTCGTTGAAACATGACATGAGGCCAAAGCATGAGGAATCCAACAACCCAAGCACACTGAGAATCGATCCGACGTTGCCACACTGCTCGCCAAAATCTTCTGGCGACCTATTCGAACCACCTTCATGCACGTCTGAAACATACTCGGCTACGCTTTTGATGGCACTAGCAGATTCTACCAGCACAGAGGCAGATCCATAAACATGGCTGGGCTCAAGAATTGGCAACAGGCTCGTAAAGAGTGGTGCAGGAGTGGAGGGGTGGGCTATATTCCCGAGAGGGGGCTTATTCACCGCCAGGAGAAGTGGAGTTGCAATGGTAATGCAGTCTGACATAAATAAAGGACAATATCAACCGCACTTGTCTGTAAATGATCTTCTGCCTTGTTTGTGTGCAATCACGCGGGTGCCCAAAGTTGTGTTAGAGTCAAGCGCTTGTCACTTGCAGACCTAAGACATGCAGACTAATGGTGGATGCTGCGGCTCAGCTCACGGGCGACTGGCTGGAGTGGACAAGACGAGAATTTGGCGGGTTGCTTGCGTGTGCGATGATGCTCCACGACAGTACATACGACCTCCCCGTATAATGTTTTCCACTAGACCTCATGTTTGTACTGTAGCTTGCGGACTTCAATCGAGCCAGGTGCAGAACAGTCCTGTAAGCACGTATCACGGTGTACATACTATCCTTGGTGGACGAGACTTTTGGGCGTCAAGTGGCGCAACCCGGTTGAAAGAAAGCGGGCTGCAGAAGAAGCCAGCTGTATACTGATTGCTTTCAAAATGCGCCACTACCGGACGATCGACCTAGAAGGCAACTTATGGCTTCATGCGGCCAGTTGACTTATATAAACTGACCCTTAGTCAGTGGCTAGTGGCTAGTGCTTTCGTCGCTGGCAACGGCAATGAGTTCTTGTAAGCACGCAGACTGGCTCAGGCTGTGGCAGAACGGTAATCGGGCGGGGCTGGAGATCACAGATCGGCCACGACGCCTTCTAGAAAATATAAGGGATGTCGACGTACAAGCTCCTTCCTTTGTAGTCCTTCTTGGGAACCGCTCAAAGCAGCTGGCGTTGACCCGGCTTCGGATCGGGAACGCCAGGCTGTGTAGCAGGAGAGGCCACGGGGACTTCCATCTGTTTCTCTCGTCTGCTAGGGAGTTCAAGGATAAGCCTCTCGTAATTGCTGATGGCGACATTCCACTTCATCATAGGCTGCCGATGGCCTGTAGAGCTCCCCGCTGCCACGAGGTCGGCGCGTCAGAATTTACGCTTGGCGCCGTCCGAAGCGATGTTACGGACATGGCAGACAACGTACTTCATCGATCACTGATACCTTTTGCTGACGTCGTCCTCCTTTTTACCCGAGATGTCGGCGGAGTTGAGTCTTCGATGCGTCGCGTGAATGCGTGGCTGAGTAAAGGAGCCGCATCGTGCTCCCGTTGTCGTCCGCGCCTGGTCCTCGTAGTTGCAAAGGAGGAACAAAGTCTTGCATTGCTGGCCATAAGGGAATCCACGCGCAAAGTGGATTTGCGCACATCCTGCTTTGAGGACATTTCAGTCTTGTGTATGCCGGATGGGGCAGCCAGAACTACGAGGCAAAGTTCTGGCACGGTGGCTAATTGGGACGTATTCCGACACAAGCTTTTCACGTCTCTAGAGTTGTCGCGACAGTCTCGGAAAAGATCAGGACTTCTGTTCTCCGCCCGTCATTTTGCGGATCTTCTTCAGTATGGGGGATCATGCATCACCGACTCTCAGTGGGTGTCATTCGACTTCGTCAAAGCTTCTCGCCGATACAACAAGGTTCCTCCACAACTGGCGGCTCACCTGCTCACGTTGATCAAACAATTCAACTCGAGAGAAAAGATTAAGCGCATAGCAGTACCTTTGCTTGCATCGAGTTTTGTGTTGGATCAGTACCCCCCCGGAATGCACGGTAGGCTTTCGGCAGTGCTCATTGTTCCAAACCCAGCTTACACGCGCAGAATTCAATCCTCGCTCCGTGTTCGAGGCTCTCTACAAAGAACACTGCATTCGAGTAGCTGAAGCCGCGCGCACTGATGACGAGATTCGCGAGCTTTTACCAGCCGATTTTGTGAGCCTCGTCGAAGAACATATGGTCGAGCAGTTTGAGGAGTTGCGTGGACTAGGCTCAGCTGTAGCGGCACATCGTGCGCAGCTGTTACGTTTGCGTCCTGCCCTTGATCAGATCGCCTCTGAAGACACATGTCTCTGCTGCCTCCGGCGCCGGCCGCAGACCGGTCTACGCTGCCAACATTCGCTCTGCCATGTGTGCGCAACGGTGTTTAACCGTCGCGATGAAGAAGATGAGACCCTGGTGCACATCGAGCATTGTGTTCTCTGTTCAAAGGAGATGGAAGGACTCTCCATAAGGGAACAACCACAGACTGCCACGGTCAGAGTGCTGAGTCTAGATGGTGGAGGGGCGCGAGGCATTACCGAAATCGAGTCCCTTTTGGAACTGCAAAGACGGATTAACTTACCGTATCCTGTGATACAGAACTTCGATGTCTGTTTTGCCACAAGCTGTGGTAAGTCCCAGAAACACCGCCTACATGGCGCACGCTGACCAATATAGGCGCTGGAATACTGCTGCGGCTCTGCGACGGGTGGGATGTTCAGAGCTGTAAGGACTATTTTAAGGAATCTGCCCGTCGAGCATTCGAGCTCCGACCGTTGCAGAAACTCTTCCGCAAAATTCCTTGGATCAGAAACCTGGTATTAGGTTGTTCTCTCTTGCTACTCGACAGCAAGTACCCAACCGCCAATTTAGATACGCTCCTTCAAGATGAATATGGGACAGCAAGAACGATCATGGATCACTCAGAGGCCAATGAATCGGGAATCAAATTTGGTATAACGCTTACATCAGTCGGTGACACGAAGGCGTACATCGCGACCAACTACAATGGCGTCGGCGAGGACCGCGCCTCCGCTGGTAAGATTGATCATTGCATTCGCTGACAAGGCTGACATGTCCAGACTACGAAGTCCTCAGGCCAAAGTTGGGTATGCGGAGAATTCCACTCTGGGAACTGTAAGATATCTGACATACTTGACGGCCAGCGACTGACAGCAACACAGGGTTCGTTGCGCTATTGCGGCGCCTTTGTAAGCCTGCATAATGAGTACGCTTGAAAGTTTGGAGCTAACTATACAGCTACTTCACACCAAAGAGTATCGAGAAAGTCGGCACATTCCAAGATGGCGGACTGACTTTTTTTAACAACCCAGTGTCGATTGCAATGCAAGAGACATCAGCTCTTTACCCCACCAAAGGGGAACCAAGCATCGTAGCATCGTTTGGCACGGGATTTGCCAAACCTTCGGCTGGGACATCTATCGTCGGCAGACTGTTAGGTGCGTTCGAGGTACTGACAAGCTCCAAAATTCGATGGAAGCAGCTTCTCAGTCACCGAAAAGTTGGAGAGCGGAGTGAATTCTTTCGATTTGACGTCGAGTTTCAAAGCGCCGCGCCAGCACTCGACGACATAGACAGGATGGACGAGATCTCTGAGATAGCGAAGGAGGCCATGGCGGGGTCTCCTACTGTAGAGCGACTCGCGAGGCATCTTCGCGCAGAGTTGTTCTACTTCGAACTGGACGACAAGCAGCCTCTGAGATACGCGAACGGTGCATTTTCTTGCGTTGGGCATATATCCTGTCGACTAAGGCCAGGTACTGAGGGGTTTCAGGAATTTATGAAACAGCTACATGGCTCAGCGGCTACTTTTCGCCTGGATGGGCGCACTCTTCCTATCAATCTTGCTGACTCAATGGGGTCGGCACCAACCGCTGGATTTCGACAGACAGTCAGCCTGCGCGTACGTAGCAGACACGAGCAATTTAACGTAGAATTGGACGAAGGCCTAGGCGGATATAACATCAGTGGCTCTCCTTTCACGCTCCATTGGCTGCTTCAACAGCAACAGCTGGAAGCGAACTTCGGCACAGTAGATCACAGAAAGCGGAAGCGCCATGATGACGACGTTTGCAAGAGCAGCAGGGTCAAACGCCGCAGAAGGCGATAAACGCCAATAAATTCCGTCTCTACAGCCTAATGCCCAGCTCTTGCGCCTGTCGTCACTGCCGTGATTGAAATCTTTGGCATGTATCAGAAAGGCATGAATAAAGCAATAGTGACTGTCGCCGACATTTGAAGCACGACGATCCCGCCTCTCACTTGTCGCTTCCCACCTGCATCGCCTCGGCAATGAAGTGCCTTCAAATCCAGACTTTGGAGGAAACTGGCTCGCGTACAAGCATCTGAGCCAGCTCTGAGCCCCTGTTAGCCCATTTTCGTATGATTTCCACTGTATCGTGCTGCCGTCTTTTAACCAGGACCGTGATTAAACGGTTGAATGTGTTGAAAGTTGACGGATATTCGGATCCGATCAGCTTTGTGTGTGCGCTGGAAGCTTGCTGATACAGGCCTTCGTCTTCTCCTTGGTCCCAGCTTTGCTCTAAAACGTTATCGAGGTTTTGGGCTGCCCTTTGAGTTGCTGGATGCTGGGGACCTAACACGTCTTTGTAGCCTTCGAGCGCTCGCTGATACATTGAAGCAGCAGCGTCATATTTCCCCTGCTCCATGAAGAGTGTCCCAATATTGTGTACTATGTTGAGTGTCAAAGGGTGAGTTGGACCAAAGGACAGGCTGAAGCCATCCAAGGCAAAGCAACAGAATGCTTTTGCATCTTCCGTTCGACCATCACGGGCGTAAAGAAGTCCGAGATTGCTAAGTGCGTTGAGCGTGAACGGGTGCTCTAACCCTAACACCTTGGTGAGGTCGGTAATCGCTCTGTAATACCATCGCTCAGACTCTTCCCAGGTCTCAGTCTCTTCCCACTCCTTTCTCGCTCGAAATATTTGTGCGTAGACGTCGGCAAGCCTGGTCATCGTATTAAGAGTCCATGTATCGTCGAGGCCAAGCATCTCCTTCTTTTCTTCTAGTACCCACTCAAAGCGCACCAGGGCCTCTTCGAGTCTTCCTTGATCATAGTAAAGAGTGGCAAGGTCGTCAACAACCTCAAGCATCAGCCGATAATACTCGTTCCTAGACTGGAGACTTTCGCAAGCCTGCTGTGCATGGAGGTATATTTTCTCTGCTTCACAAGGGCGTCCTAGGCGTGACAAAGTATTGCCGAGACTTTTCATGGCAGCCAGGGTTGACAGATGACCAGCGCCATGCAGTGCTCTGTATTTCTGTACGAGGTAACTGTAGAGAAATTCTGCTGTGTGCAGTGGACCTTGATCAAGGAAGAGGTCCCCTAGCAAATGCAGAGAGCGCAATGTTGTTTCGCCGAGTTCTTGAGGAACCACACCCCGTTCTAGCCACGCCACACACTTCCTTGCATGGGGAAGAACGCGCTTGTGCTGGAACCAGAAGTCGGGGTTCGTATTGGGAGTTGTGGCTTGTCCAAGTAAGGTGACCGCTAGCTGCAGGTAACCTGCAATCCCGGAATCGGGCGGCAGATGGAAAATCCACCACTGGACGAGAGGATGCATGGAGTAGCCGCGGCCATGTTTTTCGATAATAGAGTGCTGGAGGAAAAGCCTCATTGCGCTGAGAAACTCGGCCTCGCTGTACGCGAGCTTTAAAAACCATGGCCAAGTAGATTCGCTTGGATTTGTCGATCGGATCTGGCCGAACCAAAGGACGTTGTGGATGCACGACCACAGAGTGAGCAGTTTGGCCGACTCGGGGTCCTCTTCTTGAACCGACTGGAAGATCTGTCTCAAATTTGTGGCCATGGATCCCGAATAACCGAGCAAGCGATGAGGTGGCAGCTCATCGGACTCCAGAAGTCTTGGCCCTTCCCTCTCGAATCTTTGGAGGTATGAGGCCGCGTTTTGTCCTGACTCGCGTAGGTACAAGGCCGCCTGCGCGATGGCGAGTGGTATGCCGCCGAGAGGATCGAGAATCTGGCTCGGGTCATCAGCTGCACCTTGTTAGTGGCCGCAAACGTCCCGGGACAGGGGTCATACGGACAAGGATGAACCTCTGACCAATCTCCGTACCATTGGTCGAAAATTGCCCTGCTCAGGTCAGAATCGACAGGGCGCACAAGTTTTGAGTCGCCAAGCGCTGCCAGGTGAGACAGCCTTGTGGTGATGAGCACGCTGCCATTGCCCTGTGGCATGTAACTCTGGAGGTACTGCCCCCTCGTCGTGCTATCGCCGTGGCCAGCCTGGCCCACACCGTCTAAGACAACCAGCCATCCGCTGTTGTCCGAACTAGCCAGCCACCGCAACATCAGACTGACAGCCTGCTCCAAGTTGCCCTCCTCGCCAATCATTCCTTTGGAGGGAAGAGTGCGCGCTTGGCTTGCCATGCTCTCTTTTAAAGTCATCTCAGTCTCCGCCTGCAGCCAAATCACTGAAGTAAACGCGTCTTGGTGTCGTCGAGCAAAGTCTGCGGCGAGCTGTGTTTTGCCAATGCCGGCGAGGCCGTACAGAACGAATATTTGGCGACTGCTGCGCCCGGCAGTGAGGCACTGCTCGATTTCGACCGCATCGGACGGTCTGCTAACGAATCTGTGGTTCGCGGGCGGCCCGCACGTGCTGACGGAGTACCGAGGATCACCCTCTGCTTAGATATTAGTTTGGGTGGTCGAAATGCGCTAATGTCTTACCGGCCATGATGGGGCTGGCTATGAGCATGTGCGCAAGTGCGCTGTCTGTGGAGTGTGCCAGCGTTGATTGCTGAGAGATTGACCAGACCGAGTAGCCGACAGTGGGAAAGCGCGAAAGGTACTGTATGTCCTCATAGAATACACTACACAAAGGCAGCAAGCACGTTCTATATGGCAATGCCGCGGGACCTTTGAGCTCGCGCTCCCTTTCCATGCCTCATGGACCCTGCAGGCTGCCTTGAGCCAACTTTGACTGCATTTCATGCCACCTGGGTCCCCTGCAGCCCGCTCCGGCTTTTTGGTGCGTTGGCGCGGCACAGCTGCTAATGGCTGGACGGCCAAGATTGGCTGGAAGGCCCACCACAGACCAGATTGGTGAAAGGCCGGCCTCGTAGCGCGCTGTTCGCATGGACAAACCCGCATGCACTCAACTCAAAGCAACCATGGCTGGGCCAATTTCCTTGCAGCCGGTGAGACTCAGGTGATTTCGTGAGTTCAAGTGCGACGTGTTTACACCTTTTCGTTTTTGTGGCCCGTCGGAGGATGGCCGCTGCACAATCGCGACGCAGTATTTGATCGCTGTGCCTATTCCGGGAATAGTTCTTGAACGTACTCCCTGGTTTTATGACATCCTTCCCCGTCAATCTCACATGTTGCTTCCATGAGCTCCTCCCATAGGATCCTTTCCACGTCGTATCCGAACTCGGCCACAACGCCGTTTTTGTCGCCCCACAATCTAATCTTCGCGCCGCTGCTATCTACAAAGTTGTAGGCCGCCTGCCCTTGGAACGTATGGTTGGCATCAAGCTTCACAATGTTGTTGTGAATGAACATTGGGCGTGCGGACTCTCCGACAGCCGACCTCTGCGCCCTCCTCGTAGTCCGCTCCTGTTCCACCGCCAGTTCGTAGTCCTCCACTGGATCAGCCTGCTTCATGCCTGCAGTGTGCCAGCTGCCGTTTGCATGGTTGCCTATACCTGTGACAGCGGACTTGACATCGTAGAAAGGCGCGTCGTTTGCGAGCGCCGCATGTAGGAAAGTCTCCTTGTCGCCTTCTCCCATGGCACCTTGCGACAGGAGGGGGTAGTAATACGTTGGCCCATACACGTTGTAAAAGGCTGCGAGCAATAACGTCTTCGCATGCTGCGTCTTGTTCAGGTACATGATTCCTGACTCAGAGCTTCGTCTGGCGGACAACGGCATAACCGGGATGTCGCAATGTCATAAAAGTGCGCTGAAGCGGTTGACACCCAGAAGTCCGGCCAAGTGATCATACCTGTCGACAGATAGGGTTCGAGAGTGAAGACGTCGTCCGGATTGCGCGCAGGGAAGGCATCGGCATCGAGATAGAGAATGTTTCCGAACGACGAGCGCAGCATTGCGAAGACCTTGATTTGGTATTTCTCAAGGCGTGGCGCGTCCTGCGCCGCGCCCCACAAGTCCGCAAGGACCAAACTTCGAGCATTCAGCCTGGGGAAGATTCGCTCGCATGTCGCCTTCTCGTAGTCAGACCAGGTATCAATAATAACGTCGACCGGAAGCTGGCTCCCTGAGCGGCGGAGCATGCGGACGCTGGTGATTGCCACCCCAAAGTAGCGACCGCCAGCGGACATGACGACTCCCGACGTCTGGGGCTCAAAGGGCAGCTTCCTCCCCAGACCGTCCAGGTGGGCGACCATTTGCTTGTGAGAGGCCCTGAGTGCCGACAAATTGGAAGACAAAATATCGAGCAAGTCGAGGCGGTCGTGCTCTTCGCCGTTCAACTCGAATTCAATGTCTTCTCAGTCTGATCGGATCCGAACGGGGCTTGACTCGCTTTATTGTCTCCGCCAATTCTGTCCAAAACGCGACGACTCCAGATTCTTGCATCGGACTGCCCTGCAACGGAGGCACGCGGCCGATGCTCGAATGTCCATGTCCGGGGGCACTGTGCGAGAGACGGCGATCGACCAGGACGATGATGAATAGGAGCGAGAGGATGATTATCGCGGCGTGAGGCGACAGCGGACGAATGCCAGTAGCACGACACACGGACCAAATCAAGCGTTTACCTGGGGCGACGTTTGGCCGACGCATATTTGGTGCTACTCGCTTGATTATATGTCGCAACTAACAGCTGTGGGCGGCGTGCGTACAGACGAAGAGCCTACGACTGTCTCGTGCACGCCGAAATGCTTCTGACTGGTACGAGGCTCATCTAGACTTGCACAGAGACTCAGGAACTGTTACTGTAGAACATCAGCTAGGCTCGCATTCTCCAACCACCTGCATCGGCGGGTTGCGACCCCCAGCAGTTGGTGACATCCTGCGGTTTCAATACTGGGGTGCATGGTTGAAGAGCTGGCTACGGCTACGGTTTTGGCGCCTTTCATTGGACTTGCTCAGCTCAGTGTACAGCCAATTCTGCCGTTCACACCTCGGCCGCAGCTGACGCAGAGTCATCGCGCGGGCGGCTACACTGCTCCTTTTCGGCGCCACTGTGAGATATTGGCCATTTCAGCGCCAATCCCTGGACACATGCACATGAACGACACTGTGCTGCGATGCAGTGGGACGCTTAATCTCACGCCTCCTCTACGTCCGCATGGCAGAGGCTGCTTTGGGCCAGTGTCGGCTGCATTGCACCAAACGCGCCCTTGTTGAGCCGGCTGGGGCTTTTTGTTACCAGGACCGAGAGGGCATTGTGCGCCCACAGCCACTGACGGCTGACAGAATCACCGACCTGGGCCTCGAGTATACACGCCGTTCACAAGCCGAACTTGAAAGCATTGCTGTACTTGTATGCACCGTGCTATATGTATTATGGCCTGCTCAAAATACGGGTATAGGGGGGAAGCAAGTTCTTCCTCCCGGCATCTTAGTTAGCAATCAGCATCTAACGTGGGTGCTTGCGAGTCTCTGACAGCCCCGGCCCTTCTCAGTACTGACACACTACTGCACGCGACGAATTTGCCTCGAGCGATGAATGACGAAATGAGGTCGCCCCAATGGCCCATCACTCATGGCCTCCAGCGCAACTTCCAGGCCTTGGCTATTACGGCGCCTATCCTAGGCGGCATGGCTTTAATTTTATTGACCAAGGACGATTTTCAACAAAGTTCGAGCGCACTACTCACTGCGTCAGCTGGTCTACTGATTAGTGCCGCAGCCACGGCTGTATTTGTCACCGTGGTCAGCATAATGCTGTCCTTTGTTTGTCGGAGCGGGGAAGAGCCGACCAAGACAGACACGGCAGTAGCATGGCTTCCTGTCGTACTCATGGACCTCGCCGTCGTCGAGTTTCTGAGTGGGCTCGCCGTGTGGACGTTTGCGACCCACACACCACTGAGATCGACAGTGCTTGGGCTCTACCTTGCTATATTACTTGGTGGGACGGTAACGTTGGCGATCTGGATCTGGGCTGTGACAGCCATGTCCAGCGGTCGTAAAGCGGGCCTTCAGAACACTGCCGGTGTCACTCAGGAGAGGGAGGAAAAGAAATAGGAGATTTTTGGGCACTTGTAAGTAGCTATTGAGCTCGTTAATGCCGTTCCGACGTGTTACGTGATAGTGAGGGTGAGCAAGGAGCGCATGGTGTCGCATATCCGGCCTGCCTACAGTGGCTGCAGCTGCCCAGTAGGCAGCTGCTACTGCCTAAACCGGCAAAGCTTTCATTGTGTGTAAGAGCTGCACGGTTCCCGTGCAGCTTCTCATGGAGCTCTTAGCCAAGATAATTCTCATCAATTAACACGATGCCAACTGTGATCCCTGTGGAGCCAATTGTTTGACACATGGTCAACCATGAGGTGCGTAGCGAAAGGCCCGGCAGGTCGTGACATGGAGTGAAATGGGATGAGCGAAAATGCTCAAGTCAAACGCAGGACGAGAGCTCGAGCTTCGGAGACTTTGGGCTATGGTCTCGCCGCTAGAGCTGGTGCACACCTGAGCATGATCAACCACGGCACAAGGTAACAGTACTGCCAATGCACTTTTATGCAATGCTGAACTACGGAGTCTTATGAGTAAAGCGATCAAGTCCTTGGTATTGAAGGCTGCCAAAGACTGGGACTTCATCGGGGCCGGTAGCCTGTCAAGGGTTTCAAGGCATCCAGAAATTGCCGTCCCTGGGCTGCACCACGTCTACCCGCGCGCGACGCTTCTCTTACCGGTACAATCCATCATACAACCACTCCTGTTTACTCTGATCCTATCCCTTCCGAACATTGCCCTGAGAAGTGACCTTGAGCCCAAGGGCAAAGTTCAAGTGCCAACCATGCACCTGAGTGACGTCGGTAGCTCCGGGAATGAATGATGATGCACCATGTCGGCAAATTGGTTTGGATTGACTCTCACGGCGCAAGCATGGATATCGTTCTCGGCCGGCACTCCCAGAGTTCGATGAGTGCACATCCGTAGTCTCTCCTGGCCATTTCACACCGCCTTATCACCTACACTATACGATAGTGGATTGCTCACTTAGGCCACTGTTTACTGCCCCGTTATCGGGTGTGTCTTCCAACGGGGACATCGTTTCCACCCAGCTCTGTATGACTGTGTTGTCGTAGTCGGTGTTATCTGGAGGCGGTGACAGCTTTGGTGGTGAAGGAGGCTTGCGAAACTGTGGCTGCCGTCGTCGCTGCCGTTGCTGCCGTTTGACAGATGTCGGCGCTGTTGTGGACTTGTGTTTCATCATGATGCGGTAAAATGAACACATGAGACTCCTTCTGAGTCGGCGCCTCCAGGTGAGGCTTCTATGACGACACCATCATCTTATACTGAGTCAATCGTGCCATATTCCATCTCTCGCCTTTGACAAGCTATCCGCAGCATCACCACTTGGTATCCTTCAAGTACGGATTTGGAGACAAAAGAAGGCTGACTTGACGCTCTGGCGTCCGGGGTAGACGAATGCCACGTGGGAGCCGAAGTCAAGCTACAATTGGCTCAAATACATATTTTCAGCTGCAAACGCATTCCAGGTGCAGGATAAAGCCCCATTGGGTTCATTGTCTACCGTGCTGTACCCGTCGCCCGATGCACGAAGGAGTAGTGTGATGCTGTTCTCACTTCGTACCGCCGCCAACCACCTCTTAGGACCGGCTTAGGACCCAGTCGAACCATTCGCAATGACTACTTCGGAAGAACGCCAGACTATTATCATCGATCTGACAGACGACGGCCATAGAGTTCTAAGAGACCTGGAAGTCATTGATCTCACAGAAGATATCTGCCAGCAGTATGCCGGGATGTCTCGAAAACGACCTTTTCCTTTCAACAGGGAGTTGGCGGGCCTAGAAGTCAGTGAGAAAGCCGGCGACCACGATGAGGACAGTAGTCCAAAAAGCCACGCTGATCTGCACTTCTATTGCGCTCGCTGCAACGGAACTATACACGAGACAGCAGTAATGCGCAGATGCGGTTGCGTAAGTCTCCATCCTATTTTCCTGTAGGATCACATCACTAACAGGCCCACAAGCTCTATTGTGAACAATGCAATGGGAAATTTATCAACCGACTGTGCACATCAAAGTTTGAGTGCAACCTGACAGACCATGCAAAATACGGGAGGCACAAAGGAAGAAAAGTCTTTGCACTGGACCACAACTGCCCGATTTGCCACGAGAACTTTGAATCTGGTGACACTATATGCCTTGAATGCGGTCAGTAAGATGAAGCTGAGCGCAATGCAGAGTCGCTAAAGTGATGCAGGGCACTTGTTCCACAAACGCTGTTTTTGGAGATGGCTGCGGAGAGGTGGAGGCTGCCCTTTCTTCTGTGATGCAAAATTCCCGATAGACGGCTGGTGGTTGGTTCAGAGAAGCAGCTTGCCGGTGTCAGCGCGGTGTTCTTTGGGCCCCAAAAGGCAAAAATCAATGTGATATTGTGATATCTGCTGCGAGCTGTAATAAAGCTTTGGCTCTCAGATGCATATTTGAAGCTTGTTCTCTAACTCAACTCAACATCCTAGCAACACATCGGACGTGGACGGCGTCCAGTTGTACGCGGCGGGCGTGCGCCCATTCATAGTGGTGATATTTACGACTACTGCCGTTGACAAGGTTCCTCCCTGGTCATACTTCGCGTTGCACCACATCGGAGCAGAGTAGATGCAGGAAATGTCAAGAGGCGGGCAAACTTGCACTAACCAAAGAGGAGATGGCTAATTAACTGCAGAATAGTTCTTAGCTATCTCTCATGTGGCCCTTCAATGGCTCATTAGGATTTTGTTTCAACTATATTTGCCGAGTTGTACCTCCCATATTGGACGTTGTAGAACAAAGGCGTTGCAAAGACATGCAGTGTGGAGCAAATCATGATCGCGATGGTAGCTTTATGCACGAAGCCACGTTCCAAAGTGCCCGGAATCGTTCGATTGAGGTCTTCAGCCACGTCCAGTATTTCCTTGACCAGAATGAACGTCATTGTTGACGAGAACAAGCCACCCACGCTCAGGAACGTGCTAACCCATTGGCTAGCCTTGCAGGCAATCTTGACACTTTTCCCGCTCTGTTGAGAATCCTCCCAATATCTCGTAGTCAAATAGGTTGAAGAACACAGTAACGATGAGGAACTCAGACATGCCGGAATGAGCCATAGTACTTTCAGCAAGAAGCTAAACTTGATGCATTTGGCACCGTCAAGGTCTAGGCACCCACGCAGCGTTCCGACGGAAGCACCTGTAGGTACAGCCTTTCGCA
Source organism: Purpureocillium lavendulum (assembly GCA_029168975.1). Taxonomy (NCBI): domain Eukaryota; kingdom Fungi; phylum Ascomycota; class Sordariomycetes; order Hypocreales; family Ophiocordycipitaceae; genus Purpureocillium; species Purpureocillium lavendulum. The sequence goes on from JAQHRD010000017.1 coordinate 279,921, forward strand.
AGACGTCTGAAGCCGCGCCTTTGGCCTTGTCGGGAAGCTGCGTAGCCTCTGCTGCAATTGTGGCTGCGGCCTCTGTCGCCTTTGCTCCAATCGTTTGCAAGTTATTAAGGAGCCTCCGCTCAAGGATTGGAAGCTTGTACTGAAAGACAGTCAGCGAAGTTCAATTCTGATATAGTCAGACATCTTTACAGAGTGCTTGAAAACGCCTTGGCTGCCATTGCCATTCGAGTCTGCGGTGACGTAAATGGCGACCCCAAGAACCGCCAATGTAGTAAGCGCCTGTATGGCAGTCAAAACATGTCCTATACCGGGTCTCATAGTTGTATACCCCTATGTGAGACACGGGTGGCAAAGCCGGTAGATACCGTCTTTTATACTCAAGATATGACGCCGGAACTTGCTTAATAACCATCCGGTTTGCTCGACGGAGATTTCATGCTATGCCTCTGTCGAGCGCGGTGCACGGCACTTAACGCGATGCAGGACGTTGCCGCATCCATAAACAGCACCTCCCAACGGAGTATGGACAGGACAGTGCAATATGCATGTATGACATCGTTAATAGCCTGAGAGAACTGGTCTCTGACCGTATGTATGCTCTATTCTCGTCAGAAGGACCGCATAAAGCCGTCAATACCCGGGGCATTGCTAATGGAATAAATTCACGATACGTTTATTGTGTCCTATCTCCAAATGTCGCTCTGGCGAACGGTAATTTGTGCTTGCAGCTGGTAATGGCTTTTTAAGAATTCTGCAGATATTTAAAACGTCGCTCGCATGTATGCAAATTCGAGCGTTGACACCCGACCGCTCAGTATGCCTCTTACTGGCGATGAAAGTACATCCGTAGCCCACACAGAGATAACCAAGCATGAGGGAGCATCAGACGCTCCACAGAGAACTGGTGGGATCGACCACAGCCGGGTGGGGTGCGGATGTCCTAGAGCAGCCCTCACGAGAGTAGGAACGGCCACTCACCAACAAACAGGACTTATTCCAACTATGGGTGCGGGGAATCACAGCGCGCGGCCATCGCAAGGTACCCCAGTCTGGCCAACTGGTGCTGCTACGTATGGAACCTCGTACAGAGTCCCCACAGCGCCTACTACAGCATTGCAGTCTGAGCCAACCGCGGTGTTCAGTAGAGCTTCCTCTATTGATTCACTTCTGCTCTGGAACATCTCTGTCTGGTCCTTGCTGTGGTTAATCTTCAAAGCTTTGCTTTGACCGAGTCTTCTTCTCGAAGTACGAGTACCTGTTGCAATTGGAAGATAAACGAACATTTGCTAGAAAATTCTCAGCATTCGGTAGCTGACATCAAGTGCCCAGAACATATAATCATGGTAGCGTTTAGCTTTGCCAGTGGATAGAGAGCGCATGATTAGTTAGGTAGTAAATTTTCGGTCTAGCGGTTTCAGGGCCGCTTAAGTCTTTAACTGATGTCCTCTTCTTCACATCGCGTGGAAACATACAACAAGCAGACCACTAACTAGCAAATTATCGGCTTTGAGGCACTACCATTCGTGCTCGATGCCATTCAGCGTGGCGTTTACACCCGGCAGTCTGATGCCGCGCTCTATGGGCCATCCTCGAAGGCTGGGAAAGCAGCATCAATGGTCCGGCGCGGGCAAAGGGTGGCGGACGTATCTCCACTTGTACGGGCCAAGATAAGCACTGGACATGCTCAAATACAAAGCAGAAGAGAAAGGAGAGGTGAAGCGGCTAGCCAAGTAGCGAGGGGCCCATCGAAAGAATAGGCCGCCCTCGCCAGCTTGAGGAACTAGTAGAAAGTTCTGCCGACGTGCGATTGGCTGCCGCAGCCAAGGTGAGGGTGCGATCTGATCCGATGTCGTGGCAGGGCTTTTCGGACGCCGCGCTGCACAGTTGGCATTGACGGTATCAAGGTGATGGGGACTGGCAGGCTTCAGGACCACGCCTATCGTATCCCCAAAGGGGTATGTTCTGAGAATGTCGTGAGTGACTCGGTCACTGACGAGTATTTAGGTACCTCGAACTTGCAGGATTGGTACTGGTTTCATTGCATTGTAATGGCTGGGAAAAGCCTGCGGTACAGAGGCTGGGAAATGCCGAACTGATGATGCCGTTTCGGACCCAGAGGCTGCGTTTCTTGCTGCTTCAACAGAACTTATTGCCCACAGCACAGAGTTGCAGTACGAGCTAAATGCTTTGAAGTTCAGATGCTATTTTGAGAATGGTAATATGTGGCCGCAGGAGATTCTGTCAGGGCTTGAAGCAAGACCTCCTGAATCGCAATCAATGCAATGGAACCTTGTTTCAGATGTGGCACTGGTTTTCAATATCATTCTGGTATTTCTAGACAATAGTATAGTAGCTGCAGAGGCTGACAAGAGTAGTAGATCCACCTATGTAATCACTTTGTCGTTAATAGCTTCTTCGTCAGGGCCGGCTTTCTCGAATCCAACCAGCTGCCCCCCACCGTAAATGCCCTTGATCCTTGTATTGACGGTCCAGCTGCGGAGCATTCGCGTAACGGGATCGTTATTCCGGAATTTGACTTGGATTACACACATCTCTTTGATCGCGTCTTTGTTGTTCCATGGCACACCACGGATGCCTTGAATATGCTCAGGACCGACCCGTTCTGGCCCAGTCACACCGGACCACTGTGGGTTGTCAGGATCGTAGTAGTTGACGTATGTAAATACGCCTGATCCATCTTTCTCTTGGCCGAACAGATCCTCCGGCGTTTTTATAGGTCTAGGACCATCCTCGTATTGGTCGACTAAAATGTCATGAATATTCAATCTGATGCCGGAATCCTCAAATGTCACCTCGTGATGTTTTTCGTCGAATTGGTGTGGGTGCAACGAGTCGAAGAACATCTCATGTTCGTTACGAAAGTAGATATCTCCTGAATAGTCACTGACCAGTAAAATTAAATAGGCCGACAAGTTTCCATTCTTCGACTCCCAAAGACGTGGAAGATCTATGCCGCACAAGCAGGGTATGGGATCTTGCCCATTAGAAGCAGATCCCATATCCAATACTTCCTTAAGCCAGGAATCGTTCTTGAATACGGATTTCCATGGTGGGGGAAGTTCAGCAGAGTTTCGGGACTCGGAATGATCCGATTCTGTTCTTTCGGCACCAGCGGGAGGTGCATTGTTTACGGAGGGGACGGTTGACATGGAAGGTGTCATCGTGAGAAATGCTAGTGGACTTGTCACCTACATCAAGCGATGCACAGTTGCTTGCTCATATTTGTATTCTTCAAAGCAATGAAGACACTGCCCAGTCCACATAAGTCTCCGAAACCGGGTTCCGAGTAAACTTAAGGTTTTGACTGCACGAGCACGCCTATGCTGTAGCGGTTGAAGTTGTTGAGCTATCATCCTTCGTTTTCGGCGCCTCTAGCCCCCCAGTAGACATTGGTAAGAACGCAAGATGGAAGGTCTAGATGAAGCCTAAGTGGATACAGCACTGTACTCTAGTGCAGTATACCGTCGAGGAGCGGGTTCAGCGTCGGTGTCTTCGAACAACAGAGAAAACTTCGGACGCCCGCTTTGGCTAAAAGCGGGACCAACATCCACCCAGAACGGTCGTTGTATACCTTCTGTTGGTAATGCCTCAAACGCCGAAAATGACCCGCAGAGTACAGGGCACGTGGGCACCCGTCAGAATCAAGCATGGGATCCTCAGACTGGGCAAGGACGAAGCGCCGGACGCCACAGCCGAGAATAGGAACCGTCACTCACCAACAAACAGGACCTGGTCCAATTATGGGCACGGAGACCACAGTGTGCGGCCATTGCAAGCTACTGCATGCTGGTCAACTGGTGTTGCTGCAACGTATGGAACGGTATACCGTGCTCCCACAGCCCCTACTACAGTATTGCAACCTGATCCAACCGCATTATTCAGCAGAGCTCCCTCTCTTGAGTCAGTCGTGCTCTGGAACCTCTCTGTATGGTCCTTGCTGTGGTTGATACTTTGAGGCTTCAGTTTGACCAAACCCCATTCGAAGCCGTAAGGTTATGCTACGTTTGTAACACAAATGGAAATTTGGTAGCTGAGCAACAGGGACGGCATTCTGTAGTGAGAAACGAGCCCGGCGTAACATAAAGTTGGTAGCGTCGGCTTTCACAGTGGACAGATAGTGCACGAGGACTGGCTACCTGCTACGCTTGGGCAGTCGTGCCGCAAGAGTGTTTGAAGACACGCAGGCCGTTGGCTTCCCTGTGTGGAAATCTAGTCAAAGATTGGCAAACCCAGTGTTACAAAACACCTACGATGATTATTCTCTTGAGACTTTGGGAAGAGGAGCGACTGGGAATTGGATAATGACTCCTACAACGATTGACTCGGTGTTAGGACGCGGCGCCGCCTAGTTGTCGGGACCATGTCCATCGTGTGTTTAAGGAGGCAAGTGTGGGGTCGGCCACTTCACAACCGAGAGATATCTCGAAGGTACAAGGTTTCTACATAGGTTTCACTGCGCTGTATACAATATGCTAGGATGAAGCTGCCCTACAAAGCCCGAAGAGGTCATCGGCTGGCGATGCCGTTCTGACCCAGAAGTTGCGTCTCATGCCGCTCCAAAATCTATTACCCACGGTGCGGAATTATAGTACACGTAAACTGTTTTGAATTCACTGTGATACTTTGGGAATGGTAATGTGGGCACAAAAGATTTCGCCGAGGCTTGCATTTGTCAAGATAGATGTCCAGAACGGGCATTCAATAGAAAACCGTCTTATCGCATGCGCCCTCAACTTGAATCTAATTTTCTTATAGTATATTCTATAGTACTTCTCACACTGATCTAAGTAGTAGGGTCACCTATCTTGTTGAAATGTATGACATATGTCACCGTATTCAGCTCTTGCGGCGATGCGCAGCTGGGGGTTGCGGGGCTACTTATGTTACGCTGTAACGTGGAACGTCCCAAGGGTTTTTACCCCAGCTTTGAAAAGTTGTCTCAGCGATGCTAGGATCAAGATATGCGATGAAATAGTCGTTCCAAGCGTTTTCATTTGGGCCAGCTTTCGCGACCCCGATGAGCCGACCTACGCCTAGGTGTAGTTCTCCGCAATCTTCGTCATAAATTGTTTCATCGTATATAGGCTTAATCCTTGTCTCAACGGTCGGAGCGCGAATCCATCGCTGATTGGGAGCGCCATCCCGAAATTTGAGCTCGATTGAGCACAGCTCTCTGATTGCTTCTTTGTCATCCCATGGCACGCCTTCAATACCTTTAATAAGCTCAGGGCCAACCCGTTCTGGGCCGGTCACAACAGGGCCCCAAGGGTTGTAGTAGTTGACGTATGTGAAAACGCCAGATTCACCATCCTCTTGGCCAAAAAAGTCGGATGGTGACCTCATAGGTCTAGCAGCCATTTCAACTTGATCGACGAGGACGTCGTGGACGTTCAATATGATGCCGGAATCGAATGTCACCTCGAAATGTTTTGGGTCGAACTTGTGTGGGAGCAACGAATCAAAGAATTTCTCCTTTAGTCCGTACCACTCGTAGCTATTGCCCCACGAATTGTCTTGGATTAGTAAAAACAAATAGGCTGACAAGGTTCCATTTTTCGAACCCCAAAGACGGGGAAGGTCTACACCGCCCACGCACGGTATGGGATATACACTCTCGTTATACGGAGAATCCGGAGTCGGGATCCACAGTATTTGCTGAAGCCAAGAGTCGTTCTTGAACATGAGTTTCCAGGGCAAAGGAAGTTCAGATACTATCCGCGGTGCAGAAGTCTCGACTTTGGTTCTTTGTGCACCAGTAGAGGATGCACAGCTATCGGAGGGACCCGTGGACGTAGAAGGCGCCATGGTGAGGAATGCAACTGGGCTTGTCTATCACATCCAGCGAGGCACAGCTGCGTATGGCTTGCTGATATAAGTACAATTCCAGCAGTGAAGACATGGCGCAGTTCAAATGGGTCTCCGAAACCGGATTCCATGCGGTTCAAGGTACTTATCACTCGCGCCACAGCGTCGGGGGAGCTAGTAAGAAAGGAATTACAAAAGGCGCCTGTTGTGGCTGAATGTTGGCTCCGCTTCTAGACAGGGCGGGCGTTCGAAGTTTTCTCGGTTTGTTTATCTCTGCTCGTTGCTGTGGCTATCTTCAAGGTTTCCTTTTCTATAGGACTGCGCCGGATGCCTTGAACTTACAATATGGCGAGGTTGAAGAGACAGCTCAGGCTAGGATGTTGCACAAATAGGCAGAGATTTGTAGTTAGACTCAAGCTTAGAGCATATATGTTGGTGGGATCTGAAGTTGCCAGTGGGCGGAGAGAGTAATAGGACGGCTTCGCTACTAAGTAAGCTAGGCTCTGCTCGCCTCAAACGGTTGAGGCGAGTAACCCAAAGACGTTTGCTCTACTATATGCAGCTGACAATTGTTTCCACGACAGATGGCAACTGAGTGTAGTGGGGCGCTGGTGTCTTTGAACATAATACTTTTTGATCTATGCCAAACTAGGACCGTGATGCTCTCAGCCGTGACTATAGCGACCACCTACTTTCGGTGCATGCCCTTAATGTGAACACCGTAGGAATGTATGCAACGACCAGGACCATGTGAATTCCCGCCGCCGCATTCCTATCCCGTACTTTGGCATAATTATTCGAAACGCTCGATCTTTTGCATACTGCATGCCTGGCGTGATCGCACAGGAGTAATAGTATATGGTAATTGCTCGACTACAGCCAACGTAATGTACACTATCCGTTTCTATCGACATCATAGCCTTCCGGTCCTTACTACCTCAACTCCCTTCGTTCTTTCCGTATTCTTCGTCATCTGCGTACTCTTCGTCATCTTTACTCTCGTCGTCATCCTCGTACTCCTCGTCGGCTTCCTCTTTATGCTGTTCCCAGTCGTAAATATCTGGAACATTCAGTTCTTCGCAAAGCCTATTATGCTCTTCTATCTCTTCTTCACACGTTGTCACATCCAAGCGTCCTAGAATATCTGCAGTCTCGTCCAAGCTAAGTTCTCCCATTTTACTGTCCCGTTTACTGAGTTGAAAACACTCTCGCGTACGCAACACCGGCCAACCCTTCATTGTCTTGTCGTAATAGTTCTGGAAAAATCTTACACGAGCCATAGTATAATTCTGTATAAACTGGAGAACCTTTTCGCTCGTGTTTGCTTCAAGAGACTTTCCCCCGGGGTGAGACCTTTCCTGAGGTTCGTATTCGATGACGACCATGGTTTGGCCACCTCGAGGGTCAGAAGGGAGAATGTGTTTCACGAATTCCCCATTGTGCAAGTTTTGCTTTATTGTATCGATGGCTGCGAGTGCAGCTGACTTTACGTCCTGTGGTTCAAAGTGAAATGGTGCATGATAGTTGTCCATCGCTGTGGGGTTGATCGGGATGTTCAATACGAGGTCCGTGCCATGTAGGGTACCTTTAAAGCAACTAGCAACCCGACGCCAAAGGAGGATTGGGATTTTTGTACGCAATACTGTACTGTGCTGTACTGTACTTGAAAAGCCATGAGCAAGTTTTATTCCGTTTCAGTCGACCTCCGGCGTGTTGGTTGGTTGAATTAGCCGCCGTTACTGTATGAGAAGGACTGATCTAGCCAGATGTTGCGAGTCCGGTTGCTCAATTCCAGGTTAGACTCGTCCCCTTCTTGCTCATTCCTTATTTCCAGGCTGCGATGTTGTCCTGCACAGAGCCATAATGCGGTCTTCGTGCTGCAACTGGCTGTCTTTAACTCAGACTTCTGATTTCAACCAAGGGCTGGATGTTTACTATTCCGGTCCCTGTTGCTGCGAAACAACTGTGCAGGGTTTATAAAGCCATAAGCGCCGAAACTTAAACGATGGTTGTGCCTATAAAACCTGGTACTTCGCTCCTGAATCACACAACCCCGTGTTCCTCTGCATAATGGCCTCTGTATCAGAGCATCAGCCTCCTGAAATCAAGATCGAAAACATGGATGATCATGCCACGCGTCCCACACTGAACATGAAGGACCTAGTCGCCAAGGACAAGCAAAAACTCTTGTACTGGATGTGGATTGCGACCCAAGATGATGCCAATAAGGAGTACTGTAGCGATTGGCACCATAAGCGGGCCAACACGCACTATCTGAACAGCCTCGACGACCTAGCCTCGATAGACTTGTTAGAACCTAAAAAACACTGGAGTCAAATCAAGATTGCGAACGCGGAAGGCGTCGTAAACCCAAAGATTCCGCCACTTGATGAGATTGAAATTCCCTCTCCACCCCCCCGGACACCCCCCCGGAAGATCGGTAGCGGTAGTGGCGATAGCGGCAGCGGTAGTGGCACCAGTGGCGGCGGCAGCGGCGGCGGCGGCGGCACTGGCAGCGATGGCAATGCTGGCAGCGGCACCGGTAGTGGCACCAGTGGCGGCGGCGGCGGCGGCGGCGGCACTGGCAGCGATGGCAACGCTGGCAGCGGCAGCGGTAGTGGCACCAGTGGCGGCGGCAGCGGCGGCGGCGGCACTGGCAGCGATGGCAATGCTGGCAGCGGCGGCGGTGGCACTGGCAGCGATGGCAATGCTGGCAGCGGCAGCGGTAGCGGCGGCAGCGGCGGCGGCGGCGGCGGCGGCGGCACTGGCAGCGATGGCAATGCTGGTAGCGGCGGCGGCGGCACTGGCAGCGATGGCAATGCTGGCAGCGGCAGCGGTAGCGGCACCAGTGGCGGCGGCGGCGGCGGCGGCACTGGCAGCGATGGCAATGCTGGCAGCGGCAGCGGTAGCGGCACCAGTGGCGGCGGCGGCGGCGGCGGCACTGGCAGCGATGGCAATGCTGGCAGCGGCAGCGGTAGCGGCGGCAGCGGCGGCGGCGGCGGCGGCGGCGGCACTGGCAGCGATGGCAATGCTGGCAGCGGCAGCGGTAGCGGCACCAGTGGCGGCGGCGGCGGCGGCGGCACTGGCAGCGATGGCAATGCTGGCAGCGGCAGCGGTAGCGGCACCAGTGGCGGCGGCACGACCCGGGCATCTGGCTCTCCCGGTGCATTACCCATACCTTCTATCGAGGCTCCCAACCCCGGCCAGCGTGCGTCCAATGGAAATGGCGAAGCAGCGCCTTTGATGACAAGCCTAGCTTCAAAAAGAAACCTTCCGGGCCCAGGAAAGCCGGAAGCTTTCCATCCAAACCTTTGGGGAAGGCGCTGTATCGTGCGCTACGGCCGTAAGGAATTCCCGCTACATCTTGTTGAGAGAAGCCCTTATACTGCGCAGCGAGCTGAAGAGCTAGGATTGGAGACATTTGGAGATGGGCATACCCTAGGCGAAAAAGCCAATGGCAAGATAAGGGTATACCAAAGCCCAGATTTTGCCGGTATATACAGCGTCGCATGGCCAACTCGCCTCGATCGCGAGATTGATGATGATCTGGAAAAACTAAGACCGGACAAGGGCAAATATGTCGGATTTTGCTGGCTCAGGGTCGGCTGGAAACTGAAAGACGACGAGGGCCAATACATCCTGGACTCGAATGGGGAACATGTCATTAAGAAATGCTGGGAGTCAAGGTCCGTTCTCACAGCAATGTGGGGTCCAGGCACGGCAGCACTTGTCTACGATCTAGCAACAGCGTCCTATCGACGGTATTGCCAGGATCAAGGAAAGGAATGGACCCCTGGGCGCTCAGTGTCCCCTGCGCTTTTGCGGGGTCCTTCAGTTGTGCCGGATACCGGGAGTGGTGGCAATGGCCCCACCTCTGGGGATGGTGGACTCTTCCTGCGAAGCTCTCCCGCTCCAAGCCAAAACGACAACCAAACGCGGAACTATGTTTCGAGGAGCCCTTCGGCGATACCGATACCTCAAAGCACTCAACCCGCAGCGCCGGCGGAAGTGCATCCATCGTTCGGAGATGTAATGGCATACTTGGCGACTCCAGAGGGGAAGGCCCAAATTGCGGCAGCCCTCGCTTCTGGGCAACCTCCTGCAGGACAAAGAGCTCCTGCCTTGCCGCCACACCTCTTGCCGCAGCAGGTCGGCGCCTACTGAGACGGCGGATAGGCTGCGGTTGAGGCCACGAATTAGGTGGCGCAGAGCATGAACGTGATTGGTTAATATTATTGAGCTACGTAGATCCTACAGCACAGTCATTACCGCAGCGTTGGAAACTTTCTACGCTTTCCGAGAGAAACTTTCATTGAGTAGATAGATCACAAATCATGCTTGATACAAGAGACGGAGTGACCGTCTACAGTACTGAGACAGGATGCCTACGGCTGTCTTCTTGTTCCATTGCTTCGGCTTAACCAGTCATCTGGCTGATTCCGCGAGAATCGCGGAATCAGCCAGCTTGTGAATGCATCACGCAAATGTACAATAACATCCCTGTGGCTTGTTGAGGTAATCTGACTCATGCTTCAGGTTGCGAGAAGGGCAGCGCATCAGATCTGACACTCGGGAGTCGTGGCGGGAGAAGCAAATATTTGAGCCGCTTGTTGCGGCCGCGCTAAAAGTATGGCATATTTGCGTCATCAAGTTTCTGAGATTATGCTTCTTAACGCCGGTTGCGGCGCAATTTAGCCGAAGAAGAGAACAATAAGGGCACTCGTCGAGCTCTTGGAAATTTCCGAGAGATGGCATTGTCTCTCAAGCGCGGGGTCTACGTCAACACTATCCATTCGTGCAGCCCGACACCCGTTATGGATCCCTCTATAACATGTGATGTCCTTATCGTGGGTGGCGGGGCGGCAGGTATGACTGCTGCGGCAACTGCATCCAGCCACGGGTTGAACACCATCGTTGCTGAGAGACAGGATACACTGGGAGGCACCACTTCTCTCTCTGGTGGAACGATATGGATCCCGAATAATCCCTTCGCGAAATGCAGAGGCATTCGAGACAGCCACCACCTTGGACGAGAGTACATCGAGTATGCGCTTGAGCATGCTGGCAAGCAAAGAGAATTGCCAGCCACTGTGATGGACAGCTTCCTCAAGAACGGGCCGGAGATGGTATCTCATCTTCACGTCGAAGGTTTTCGCTGGTGTCCGGAACCTTCCAAATTTCCCGATTATCATCCCGACTTCCCAGGCGCACTCCCCGAAGGAGGACGGACCCTGGACCCAGCTACATTTGATGCAGGTCTGCTAGGGTCGTGGAAACAGCGCCTCAGCATTCCAAAGGTCCCAGTACGACTTACCAAATTCGAAGACTTTCGCCTTGCCAGCAAGCCACTCGCTTCTCCGAGGGACCTCTTGATATTTTGTTGGCTTATTCTCCGTTCTTTGTACCTCAGCATCTTTTGCAGGAGTCCCGTCACAATGGGCTGCTCACTCGTGGCCCAATTGCTGCTCATTTGCCAGCGCAACGGCCATGTGGAGATACGACCGTCCACGTCGCTCCTGGATCTATTGACGGAACACGGTCAGGTTATAGGTGCTGTGCTGGAATGTAACGGCACCCGTGTCCGAGTTCATGCGCGACACGGCGTATTGCTGGCCGCGGCTGGCTTTGCGCAAAACGAACGATTGCGCTGCGAACATCTGCCGAGGCCCACGAGCGCGGAGTGGTCTCTGGCTCGGAAAAGTGGCGATTCAGGTGACGTACTTGACGCTGCCACATCCGTCGGCGCGAAGACTTGCCAACTTCAAGAGTCCTGGGGCATTCCGACAATGATGGACCCATGCACAGGACTGATTACTAATGCTCTCTTCGAACTGGCCAAACCGCATAGTATCGTTATCAGCAACACCGGAACTCGATTTGCCAACGAATCCCAGCCGTATGGTGACTTTGTCCACTCAATGTACGGTGACAAAGGGGCAACTGTCCCTGCTTGGCTCATCGTCGACAGCCAGTATCTTCGGAAATACACTCTTGGATCACTCAAACCATGGGATCGAACGGAGCCGGCTGTACGGTCCGGACGCCTCATTAAGGCTGCTACTTTGAGAGAGCTATCTGACAACTTGCTCTTGCCACATGGCAACCTTGAAGAAACAATCCAGCGTTGGAATACAATGTGCCAGGTTGGAGAGGACCTTGACTTCGGGCGCGGATCAGATGCGTACCAGCGCTTCATCGGTGATGCATCAGCAGAACCTAATCCCGCTATGGGCCCCATCACCAAAGCCCCGTTTTTCGCCATACGGATATACCCTGGGGATGCCGGCACGAAAGGGGGTCTCGTGACGGACAGCTGTGGCAGAGTTGTGGGGCGGAATGGGGAACCTATTGAAGGCCTCTACGCGGCTGGGAACATAGCTGCATCGCTGTTTGGCAAGACGTCTCTCGGCGCGGGAGTCACCATCGGCCCTGCAATGACATTTGCATTTGTGGCTGTTAATCACATGGCCAAGTCGGCATCGGCGCCGAGTTGCTCAGCGGGCTAGCATTTGCCTGCTGGATAGTGGTCCGCTACGTAAGCCATTATACACCTAGCGATCTACTGTGAAGCTGTAGGCACAGATTGAGGCAATAGTCCGTCAGAGCGTCTGCATAATCTTCCAGGTCGTCCTCCGCTTCCCACGTTGGGAAGATGTAGCCTTTCCACTTAACGCCAAAGTATGTTTCTCCGTTCAATTCGTGATGAGCAAGAACTTTCTCAAGACAAAGGGGTATATCGATGTTCCTGTGAAGAGATTGCTGAGGGGTTTCGTCCCATCGCGGAACGCAATCGCCTTCAGAGGTCACCCATAATAGACTATCAGACCTTGGCCAATCCAAACAGCTTGGATCAATATTTTTCGCCGAGACGCCGTAAAACTCTTGGCCGTCAACGATAAAGCTGCAAAGTATGTCCGTTACGATGGTATTTGAGGACCACGGGACGCATAAGGCCGAGCCTTGGAGTAGCTCCTTGGATCGGAGAGTGTGCATCTCACCGGCTACGATACGACCTGCTACGTTAAGAAACGTGTTCATTGATGGACTGGACACACAGGATAATTTGGACCGCTGGAGTAGTAAACGGCACTAGAGGTATTTATTATCCGTGATGATGTTGCAAGTGAGTATGCTGGTAGATACCTTTCCACTCGAGTGGTTATATTTTCGGTGCAGTGCGGCAGGGCAACTCAGCCGCTCTAGAAATACAAGCTATTCCGTGTAGGCGGATGTTTATCGTAAAGAAAGAGGTTGAGTGGCAGACTGTCAAGGTCTGAGAGGATCGGGGCAGCAGGGGACGAAAATGACTTCAAGGGCATCCAACTAGAAACAGCATTCGTCGCACGGGTGCACTATAGAAATAATTATATACGGTGAGCTTTCGGCCATAATTCAACTACAGTACTCTGGGGCATTATGCGTCCTGTACCAAGGCTGTACACATTGTACTCCGGAGTTGGCGACGGTGCAAGACCGAGATGCCGCCAGATAACGGCCGGATCTAGCTTCGGGGAAATGAGAAACAGTACAATACAGTAGCATTCGAGTCTCTGCATAAACCACACTATTGCAAAGCATGGCGGCAGATCCTGGCTGTATGGCCACAGCCACTTATAATGGGCCTCCGTCGGCTCACTCCAGGGTCTTGGGGCTACACCACGGGAACCTCAGTATAGGCGAAGGAAGGTCGTGGCTGGTTCAGTGCATGTCTCCTGTTCTCATGTCGACCTCGTACTACGAGAGGCTCCTGTCCTCTCCAGGCGATGGTCATGAGCGCACAGAAGACATATCGGAAGCAGATAGCGCTACTCTCATCGAAGAGGACACGGCCGACGGGACCAGCGACGGGTCTTCCTCATCAGAAGGGGGCGGTCGCATTGATGACGACACAAATTTGCTACCGTCGTTGTACCCTTGTTACATCCCTTTTGACGCGCAGCACCTCGTGCTCACAACGGCGCAGGAGATCCTTGAGGAATGTTGCTTCGACTTTGCTAAACAGTGGCTACCTAGCCTTGTGCACGAGCAGCGATGGTCCTGCGCTGCGGCAGTCGAGTTGAACAGATGGACTCAGTACTTAGACGAGAGAACTCTCAGCAACCTCAATCTGGATGCGGGCATTGAGCGGTCTGCACTGGAGGTGCTGCTCATGGAGATTCGAAACCTGAGGGACGTGGCTGTCTACAGAGTCCCCACCACCGCCCGAGGCGTTTCTCAGCTTTTGCATTACGCCAAGCAGTTTTCCACCCTTCTGAAGGACGGCGAGCGCACCGCGGCGATAAATCGTATCAAGGAAATAGTCGATGACAAGATCTATTTGCTCGAGCTGAACAAGAAGGTCTTGGAGAGCACGGCTAGTGGAAAGTTGCGGGCGATCCGAGAGCAGCACGCCGCCCTCATACGTCAGGAAGAACAGATTGTTGAGGACATGATGCATCTGGACATAGAGAGAGGGCAACTAGCTGGCCGGGTCCTCCGCAACTCTATTGAGAAGCTCATGAAAGATGCCAGCCGTGCATAGCAAAGGGTCCATGCGCTGCATCCATCATTCTTAGAGCAAAACAGAATACTTGGAGACTGAAGCAGTGATGATTTATATCAACGCTTTGCCGCTTGTGAGTGAAAAAATGATGCCTAGGATTACACGCGACATCAGCAGTAGACACGGATGTGGCTTGCTTCCCGCCAGCGCCGGGCCGTGCCACACGCTCTATGACTTTGTAGTTGGGGACGTTCATCACCGTCGCCGCTACTTTAGGGAGCCTGCGGACGCAGCAATGGTAGTTCGAGCGGTGCACTGTCAAGTAACCTCCGCATCACTCTGTGATGTTAGGCTGCGGAAAGGCTGGCGGGGTCACGCCAATGGCTGCAAGGTATATGGCGCACAAACACGCCGTCGCCCCAGCTTGTTCTCCACAGGTCTTTTGGTGGCACGTGTCGCGCGGCAGGCACGAATGTTTTCCACGCGCGCCAGTGGCACGCGCTGAAGGTCGTGTCGCGTACGTGTGAAGTATGGCCCGCACTAGCGCCTCAATCTGGCGAATCACGCACACTACTTGTGCAGATTGGTTCTTGCGAACGAAGCTTGGGCATCCAGGAAATTATGGGGACGAGCGACACATTTGACCTTCCAAGCGGTAAGAAGTGGAACAACATTAGGCACGAAGCCGGACGTGTATGTGGACGGGTGGCTGATCGCTGGCGCTCTCCTCGTGGATCACTCATGAGCTGGTGCATGTTTCAATTGAAGGCTATGATTGTCTCGATTGATATCCTCAAAATGCATTGCAGTTGGCCATCCACTTATTCTTCTCGATTTCCATGCGCCTGCGCACATCTTTCAGTGTGGACCATAGATCGTTCGCAGCCTGGCGTACATCATTCCACCGTTGGCGCATGGGCTCGGGTTTATGCCCCAGTGTCTGCTCGTTATCTCGTAGTAGTTTGCTTTGCATGGATTCGCCTCGAAAGCAGACGTTGCTGGAAACGTCTTCCAGCAACTTATCGAACAGGCTGTCGTTTTCGCTGTCGCTGTCGCCACCGCTGTAAACACTAGGCGATGGGGCATTTTCGCTGTCGCTGTTTCCGCCGCTGTAAACACCAAGCGATCGGGCATTCATGGTGGCTTGGCCTGATGTCCAGAAGGGCGGCGAAGGGTTAATAAGTCCGATATAAAATATCCTCTTTTGGCGAAAGGAAAAGCTTAAAGCAGGCGGCCGCGCTCGGTCCTACCAACGGCCGCAACATCCCCACGTGTCGTCGGACAATGCCGCTCAGGCGGAAGCCAGCCACCCGCAGCCTCGGGAAGGCGCTAACCCTCAGGGCAAACCTACCAGTATACCCCAAGCGGGACATCACCGCGGATTACTTGATCTTGGCCACAGACGGCCCCACTTCCGTCTGTGAGCACCGCCGCCATCTAACTCGGCAGCTCGTCATGATACAAGAGGTCAAATCAATGTCTCTTCGCGAGTTTGGGCGGCTTGCTCAAGCGGCACATGAAAACATCGCGCGACCACTAGCCCTCTACGGCGATGGCGACCGTCTCAGTCTTGTCTCTGAGTTCTTGGAAATGAACATCCTTGATATTCGACCGCTTGCTCACGAGGAGGTGGCAGCTGCAATGGCCCAGGTATGGTGTGCCCGTTGCATTCACTTGTACAAATCCTGAGACTCGACGCAGGTTACCGCGGGCATACGCAGCCTTTTTCAACAACGCATCTTCTTTCTCATAGCCTCTGTTCGGGTGTCTCAACATGGCACTGCCAAAATTGGTCTGCATC
Organism: Purpureocillium lavendulum; assembly: GCA_029168975.1. Lineage (NCBI taxonomy): Eukaryota > Fungi > Ascomycota > Sordariomycetes > Hypocreales > Ophiocordycipitaceae > Purpureocillium > Purpureocillium lavendulum. The sequence goes on from JAQHRD010000017.1 coordinate 296,030, forward strand.
TCAACTTTGACGTCCTGATCTGCTCAGAAGAGAAATCTTCTAACATTATGCAGTCTTGGATTGGGACCAGGAGCCCATCGCCGACCCGTTGCTATACGACGCTAACAAAGAATATGTCGCTCATTATGTAGATGAGCTCATGGGACAGCTGGGTATAGGTTTATCTGGCTGGACGAAGAATGCCTCGGGGTTTAGAAACAAATTGAAAGAAGGGCACCTGCCAGAATCCAATGTGAGCCCTGACAACTTGCGGCCAACTCAGAGCTAACGAACGCAGCATCCATTCCTGACAGGCGCGCCTGGCAGAGCAGCATTACGAAAGCCAGCTCAGTTTGCCATTAAAAAACAAAGCGCAATGCACTTCGTCTCCTCGGATGCTCCTTGACATGCAAGGACTTCACATTGGTGGGAGAGGTGGTGCGATGACCGGCGTGCCTCGGGCGACTTGGCCATATAATGACTACTGAGTATCTACACACGGCCCACAATATTCGTCACCTTACAGGAGGCTCTTGCGCATTTACGATAATGCCGAAGACGCAAGGGGCTTTATATGCTGCCTCAGGGCATGCCCTCAGGCCAGTTCGAAGTGGCAGACAACAGGCGGTTGGCAAAGTCTTCAAGCTGGGGGATGAGCGGCAGCAGGACTGTGTTTACCAGTGCCTTATAGTAGTCGAGCTCTCGCCTCAGTCTTTCAATATCCCGCTGAATCTCAATCAGTCTGCCTGCTTCTTCCTCGCCTCGAGGACGAGGTAAGACACTGGCGTCCGTGTGGAAGCCCATTTTCATAGCGCTCCGACCAAATGTGCTGAGTATTGAGGGACCCTCGTGTGGCCTTGTGCATTGGGTCTCTCCTCGGTCCATTTTGGTCTCCTGACAAAGTTAGGTACTGTACAGTATTGAACAGTACTATACAGTAGTACTGAAGTGCGGTGCGTCAAGACAGGGCATAGTTGAGCTTGGTACATCTTAAATGACGAAAGTCAGCGTGTATCTCTGACAAAGGGCGGAAAAAAGAGGTAGTTCAGACACGATGTGGCTGCCAAAAGTGGCCAACTTAGTATACCCATTGTTTGGACCCCTGTAAGCCAGCTCTGGCTGTAGGGATCTAATTTATCTTACCAATTTATCCTCCATGACACACAGCCCACTGTTGTAGAGACACTGGATGCACCACAAATTGCATTTACCATCCTGGCCTTCGTCAAGCCAGCGCTGTTCAATTCACCTTAAACGAAAGCTCATGTAAGACGCGGCCTCACATCGCACCAGAAATGATGAGACTTTATGCCCTGGCTTCAACCTTGGCCGTCCTGCCATATCAACTCACAAATGCTATCTCGTCAGACTTGGTGTCACAAATCATAGCAAGCTCGCCGCCCTGTGCTGTATGAGATCGACTGAAAATCCGACTTCTGTCGCGTCATGTGGCTCCTGCATACTAACGAAATTATGTTATCATCAAGATCCCGTGTCTGACTTCTGCGGTTGAACAGTCAACCTGCGCATTGACTGATGTCGCCTGTCTGTGCGCCGACGACGCGTTGAAGGAGCACGCCAGCCGATGCATACAGGGTTCCTGCTCGCTAGCGCAAGCATTATGCAAGTTTAACCGTCCACTTATCGGTCACAGCAGCTTCAAGGGGTCACAGTGCTAACGTTGGAGCATCAGCCATTCGAAATATTACTGAGACCGGGTGCGACGAGCCCGTACGGGACAGGTCAGGCGCCTTCAACGCCACTGTGATTTCCTTAGGAGCATTGACAATACTTGTTACGGTCGTGCGTCTTATCTTCAAACGGTTCTTTACCCACCTGAAAGCTCTAGGTCCCGACGACTGGACTGTCTTCGTTTCATTAGCTGTGTGCCTGTGCGGGCTGGTCATCAGCCTTAAGGGACTCACACCTTCCGGTCTCGGCAGGGACATATGGACCTTAAGTGCACCGAGTGTTACCCGCTTCGCAATATATTTCTACGCCATGGAAGTTTTGTACATCACAGGAGTATCTCTCGTCAAATTGAGTCTGACCTTCTTCTATCTGGGCATCTTCCCTGGCACGAAGATACGGCGCCTATTATGGGGAACGATTCTGTTCAACATCTTATACGGAGTCGTCTTTGTCTTAATTGCTATTTTTCAATGTACCCCAGTGGACCACTTCTGGAAGCAATATGCGTACGAATCTCGTGGCCATTGCATCAACATCAATCTTTTCGGGTGGCTGCATGCCGCACTCGGAGTTGCGCTGGACCTTTGGATGATCGCCCTTCCACTCACTCAGGTGCTTAGGTTAAGGCTACATTGGAAGAAAAAGCTTGGTGTATGCGTCATGTTCTGTCTTGGCACATTGTGAGTCATAAGGAGACGTTTCCTTGATAGTCTTTTGGTGCACCTCCTGTCCCCCAGAGCAACCCCACTACCGCAACCGCCTGATTCAGCCTATCCTGACCTGGTATGCTAGCGTTACAGTGGTATCTATTCTACGGTTACATTCACTGGCCTACTTAGCTAACTCAAGCAACCCAACGTGGGACCAATGGGCGACTGTGCTTTGGTCAGTCATTGAGGTCAACATCGGAGTGATCTGTACCTGTCTGCCATCGTTGCGGCTCATTCTTGTTCGGATGTTTCCAAAGGTTTTCAGGACCCATAGTCCGTCTAGTTATCCTCACGAGACAGCAGATACGTGCCGGAGTGTCCGAGACGCGCCTGTTGGACTGCAGAGCGCTTCCGGCACTAGGAAAGGGCCAGAACAGCACAGCTTCGGTTAGGGTTGGGATGCTGAATGGAGCGCTCGACTAACCACTAGTGGTAGCATTGAACGACTAGGACATTGTACTGCCCAATACTAACAAGCTTGTGGCTCTCAAGTGGGGAGAAATTCCTAGCATACTGGTTGAGTGACCAAGCGTTATAGTTCTGCTTGGAGGACTTTGCCGGTAAGAGATGCACCGAGCTGCCCAAAATCACGTGGACTGTAAAATTATACTTGTGTATTGAAGACACTTCATCGCCTGCCCCTATTAGGGCTTGAGGTGGTCATGAGCGTCGCCTAGTACGAAGCTCCATTGCGGGACCAAGTTTGCAAATGATCCAGTGGTGCCCATTCCGTACCAGCCAGTACAAGACGCTCAATGAGGCAGCCTCCCATAAAAGCAAGGTTACTGGGCTTCGTTGTCATACTTGTACGGTACAGTGCTGTACTGTATTCATGTGTGAATACGACGATGATGCCAGCTTCTGTCATTGATGCTGAGTAGCCACCACTGACTGTACCAATGGAGCAAGATACCGACATGAAAGGCGGTCAAATAAACGGAGCTGGCGCAAGGAAGGAGTCATGCGCGCAACGGCACGAAAGGCCTGGTAAAGCCAGTAACAAGGGCCTTGCGAGCTGCGCTGTTGAATGCTCCAAGTTAGGCGTGCAGAGAACAGTACCGACCCAAGGCCTTCTGCAACACATCGCCTCGTACGACGATTGAGGTGGCCGCGTTGGTGGGCCGAACATCGCGGTAGCTAGTAGTTTTTAGACGATCGTGTCCAGGTCTTTCTATTACTTCATACCTGGGGCGCGATATTCGAGCTTCCCCGTATAGTCTGCATCGCCCACGATCTTTCTCTGACCCGATGTCTGGACGCTGAGAATAAACTCCGCTGACCAAGGCAGTCATCCGGCATGTCATACGCACGTAAAATCGCAAGCAAATTTTGGCACGTGCCGTCAAATCTACATCGATACGCCGGAAACGGCCGTCGGCTTCAATGACTGTGCATCCAGTAGCGTGATATTGCGGTAAACCGACTCGTCAACGCGTCCTGAGCTGAAGGTTAGTAGAAGTGTTGGCCATTTAACTCGACGTATTCAGAGATTTGCCTGCCGAGAATAGACGTATATACAGCGCCGTACAGTACCTGCCATGGAAGTCAGAATACTATCAGCCCAGCTCCACATCCTTTACGGGAAAAAGCAAATTAACGAAATCTTCTGCATTGCGGCAATGGATCCTAGATGCAATTCTTTCCCAGTAGTGGTTGTGGCCATGTACTGGACAACATTGGGCGTCACCTTGCTTGGACAGGCCCTTAGTCGTAGGTGGCAGGAACAAAAGATCCAGAGGAGCCAAGCGGAAGCCTCGGAAGATTTACATGAGCAGCCTGCAGAACCAATGGTGGATATTGAGAGACCTGAAACCACTCGCAACAACACAATTGGGACGCGTCATCACTCAGTCGTAAAAAGAACAAAAGGGCCGGGGCGAAAGAGCATCGAGGAATTAGAAGTGGTCTCAAGACATAATAACCTCCGCGAACATGCCATCGAAAATATTGTAGCGAAGCGCACAGTCGGTTCAGTTGACTTCTACAAGGTCAAATATCTGAACTGTCCCGATTCGTGCAATGCCTGGGTTCGGAAGCCGAAGATAGCCCGCAGGATGATATTACAATTCGAAGCGAAGTTTGCAAGGCAGGCCAATGCTCAGGCTATATCCCTGCCATACCCTTACGGCAGCAGGCCTGACTGGCCGCCTATATATCAGACGCGCTCCGGCCGCTCTGTTTATCCTACATGGAAGGTAATTGATGCGCTGATGACAGAGCGTTTGTTGGGCTTGTTGAAAGATGGCACTCCCAGTTTGCACAAACGAGAATGTCGTAAAAGAAGACCTGCCAGAAGGCACTTAAAACGCCGCCGCCGGAAGGAAACATGAGTTTCTATACACGTAGTCTGATTGCGCGCTGTGCAATGACATTGCGTAGTCTTAACAGACGCATGGTTAGTCTAGCCAACTCTAGCGGAGTGTATGTACAATTATATTTAGACTTGAGCAGTCACTTTCTTCGAAGTTTAGCAAGGGGGAAAAATCAGGCTATGCAACCCTGTTTTGCTCGCGACGTAGGGACGAATCCTTAGCCCACCAGGTATTGCAGTCCTACAGCACCAGCATCGTGGCACCGGTTGGCAGCCAACGGAAAAGCTGCATCCGTGGCAAGAGACCTGCCAATGCTCAGTCGCCGCCGCTGCGCTATCTGGTCCCATGAATACAAGGAAATGTGCATCGCAGTGCTAATCCAGATACTGAGGGGCTTTCCCGGGACAACTAAACGTAATTGTGAAGTTGGTAGATTTGCAAGTCCTTAGTGACGTCGGATCGTCGTAAGCATAACTGTATGCTTGGGGGCAGGCTTTCTTGAACCAAGGACTACTTATCGGACAGGTAGTAGGTTTTGCAAAAGGTCCTGTGCAACAAGATTTGTTGGATTTATAGAGCGTGCAATCCGACACACAACCGTAGACAGATCCTAAGCCACCCAGACCGGCATAATTCTTGACACGAATCTGATGACTGAAAGGACAGATCATTTGATTGCTCGTGCCGTCCATGCCTAAGTAGGGCGGAACTTCGCATGAGATTTGTTCACAACCCTCTCTTGTAGGCGTCGCGAGGATGCCCATCGTGTATCCGTCCACTGTTACTTCTTCTTAGTTATCAACAGCTTACGACGGTTAAGGAAGCGCAGACCAAGACTGATATCGTATATTGTCTGGTCATGGCCAGTAGTTACTTCAAACAATGTCGTACTGACCGACGACCGACCCCAACAGGAAGAAGAGCCACAGTCCCCAAGTAAGCAGCTTAACCCATCAGTTGCACAAAGCTGTTTGGCCCATATACGGCCGGACCAAGGTGTTACTATGGGCCGGGTCTTTATTGACTTCCCAGGTCTCAACATCGCTCCAGGCGGAAGCGGATCATTTGCCGGATCGGAAGAAGTGTTCCCAGTCAAAGCTGGCCAGATTGTTTGCTCCATGCACTTATTCACAATGAGGAACTCGAGACTAAATGTTACGGCGGAGAATACCAATGCGATGTACCCCATTGCTGCAGCATGCATCTTTAAACTGATTATCCTTTTACAGATGTAAAGTAAAAGCACTTTCATTCCACTACATCGCAGTACATACAGTACCGGAACGTTTATTTATCTAACGCAAGGGGGGTTGGGGATGGATGCATGTCTTTAAGTATTCTGTAGAGCCATAGTGTGCGATTTATATTGGCGCAAGATTGGCTGATTTTGGGGGCCAAACTATTTCACCAAAGAATATTAGGCCCCGCCATGTGATCACCGCCAGTGGTCGATCAATGCGACGCACAATGGGATACCTCGTCAGACGCAGTCCCTCCGCCTCGTGCATACATACTCCCCCTACCAACTTCTCTGCAGGGTTCCCGGTGTTGAGGGCATGATTATCCATCTTATATTGGGTATCGCGGCTGTGCCGGCAGCGAGCGGTGTCCTGCAGTCCGTCCCCTCCCTCGTCCCGACCGCTCTTAACACCTCAACTACGGCTCGTCCCCACATGTCACCGCACACTCGACAGTCAGAAGCTCTGACCTTGGGAGGCTCGATTAGTTCTGCTCCAGTCGAGTCGTCACGGGGACCGGACGAGGCCGTGACATCGCCAATGCCAGCGTCCGCGTCATCGACAAGCGCAGGCGTAGGCAGGGCCAGCGCAGACAATAGCGCTGTGCCTTCCACGAGTGGTCGAGACCTCTTGTACGGAGAAACGGTTTCCATGAGCGATACGCCAATCCCAACTGACTCTCAAGCCGCCACGGGAATCCATGGCCCCCGAGATCCCCACTCAGAGCCTACGACGCAAAATTCGCATCCGCTGCAGAGCGACCGGCAGTGGCAAACGCCGCCGACCAGCCACGCACTGCCAGCATACACAGATACCAAAATCCTACCAAGTTCGCCACATACATCAGAAGAAACAGCACATCACACGGGGTCCACGAAACAGGGGGGCCTAATGTCCTCTACGAAGTCAAGTGCATCGAAAGATCCGGCGCAGTCTTCCACTGTGCGACCAATAATAGCTGGGTCGGTAACACACACATCAGTCGTAACAGGGTTGGTTACAATCAGTCAGTCCCTTTTACCGGCGTCAATACCTTCAAGTGGCAGTCCAGACACGAAAACCATATCCGCACCTGTCTCAGGGCAGTCAACGGACAAAGCGGACCATCAAAGCCACAGTCGTAGTTCGGCGTCTGAATTGTCTCTCATGAGCTCTACTCAGAGTCCATCTGGTGTACCTGATAGAACCGGGACCACGGTGCGTGGGGGACCCCAACCAACGACTGCGCAAAAGGAAAGCTCGACAAGCATAGTCTATCAAGACGTCACTACAAGGACACCCATTGCCACTCTTCTGACAACCCAAAGCAGGTCAGAATTCGTCACTGTGATGTCCACGTCCTATACGGCGAGGAAAGAAACCGGGGTTTCAGAGGGCTCCAGTGTTCCACGGACAGAGGCGCCTACGCATCCACTGGATATAAGTTCTCCTATCGACCAGGTGAGCAGTCGAAAGGCGAGCTCTTCTCCGGTTGTATCAGCGGAAAAGTCAACTTGGGAAGACCGGACAATGGCGCGTTGGAGTAGCTCTTCCGATGTGAGCAGCAAGGCCTCCATGCAGGACAGCGACACTACGCTATCTGCATCCATTGCTACCGCCGCGACAGACTCAGGCCCTGTACCCTCATCGCATGCAGTACTCTACACACTGTCAGATGTATCTTCTACTAGATCTGGCCCTATCTCGCCGCAAGTAGTTCTCTCTCCGGGTACTTCTGGCGACTTAGGCTGGACAAAGCCGGCGCCCATGGCGTCGACACAAATTTCGGGAGTATCTAGCACGTACAATATGCGGTTCTCGCGATCGTCCGAAGACTATGGTCTCACAGAAACCCCACCCCATTCAAATGCCTCGCCTACCATAACCCACGTCGACAAGTATCCTACTACTGACGGTGGACCTTCGAGTGGAGTGAGTGCAGTCGGTAAGCCAGAAGCGCAACCCACAACATCAAACGCCAGTGATGGCTTTAAATTTGCAAAAGAGAATGAAAGTGCTGCCACGGAGTATATTACTGGGTCACCAAGCAAGCCTGAGGGAGCAATAAATGGACCTCGTACGACCACCAGTCTTCATCCAAGTGTGCTGACAGATGCACAAACCGTTTCGTCTGCGCCGGGGGCGGGCAAGCTTTTATTTGCTACTGATGGCATATATACACTGACAATTATTGTTCAAGACACAAAATCAACGCCTCGCACAGACAGATTGCATACGGATAGTGGAACACAAGCGCCTCTCCCAACTGCGCTTCCTACGGCTATATACCCCAATGGCTCGTCTGAGGATCCTCCGTCCGGTACTACTGCCATATATATCGGGTTTTTGTTTCCCCTCAACTATGAATTTGTCTCGGATAACTCTATGGCCGCCTCGGGGATAACCCGATTCCTTCCCCGGGCACTGGCGGAAGCTAACGACATGTTGCCTACGGAGATTCCGGTCAATGCCATTGTGCCTTATGATACAAGACAGAGATGGGGCTACATTACCACACTGGCAAAGGTTTTCTATCCTAGCAGCCACGTGGACAGGCTACAAATGGATCTATGGACACCCAACTCTAAGCTATATAACAACCCGGAAGCTCTGGTTCGAAATCTTACCGCCCTTATCGACCCAAGGATTGACATTCGTGGTGGCATTAAATCAGACGCTCCAGCAACTATTGGACCAGTTCCCACTAGCAGCTCGAGCACAGAAAACAATGGTTCCGAATCTAACAATACTGAAGAGCAGGCCTCCAAACAAAGAGCTACCAAAATTGGCATAGCCACTGGTGCCATTGGCGGGAGCGTGATGTGTGGTGCCATTTTGTTACTGTTAATCATTCGCTACAGGCGTCAAAAACGCTCAGACATGTACGGCAATACGGACGCAGGATTGCGACGGGGAAAACAGGAGTCAACGTTTTTCGGTAACCAATTCAGCCCCTTGGAACCAGGTTCGGGTCGAAATCAGCGCTTCTTTGACAAGCGACACACGCGTCAAATTTCTGCCCCTGTCGGCCAGTGGAACTCACTCGGGTTATAGACGTGCCGCATGTGAGCCTGGCACGTATACGCAGTAATCGACGCTTTTGAAGATAGACGAGTATTCAACGGGTAACCAAAGGGTCGGACGAGATGCGGATTAGTGTGGCCGTTAGCTGTGGACAGGAGACGCAAGGGCGATCGTGAACGCTAGTAGATGTATGATGTATCTTAAGCCACTTTCTATTTAGTGCTGGACATGCGCTGCTTGAGTGCTCTCGTAGCGCCTGCACCTACTGAACCACCACACAGCTACGAAATGCAGGTTGCAAGGTGATAAGATTGATGCCGTGGTAATTGCCGACCGAGTCTCAACAGTGCTGGGACGAGAAGATAGCCAATGCGCAAAATCGATCCGCGAAAATACGAGAAGGGTTGATCGAGGCAGCCACCATCCACTCGGAACAGATCCGTCTAGGACCTCAGATATGACTCCGTTTGCCTATTGCCAAAAATAGAAGGTTGCGTCACATCGCCCGTAGCCTGGGTGACGGCAGTGCGCGATATGAGGGCTTCCGCTTCAGCTTCTTGAGCAGACCTATTCATTGAACGCCACTGTCTGATCCGCCTAGTGTTCAGGAGCCTCCTGGTCTTTGGACATGAGGCTGTGCCTATGTGCATATATGTTCGCTTTCGCCTGTTGTGCATCCCGACGTCTTTTGCATTCGTGGAAGTCCGTATGGTCCGTGTTACATTGGCATTTGGAGGCCATAATAGTTGTGGTAGTCTGAGATATCTAACAACAAATACAGGAACGCTGAAGTGATCGTTCTCCACTTTCTGCCGCCTGCCCTTGTAAGGGAGTTTTCGCGAATGACGGTTTGCCTTCACAACAAGAGGAGCCCGCGAGGCATTCAGAATATTGCGCTTGGGGAATATGGAGGGCATTTGTGACAGACTGAATTAGCAGAATCCATCATCTCCGGCAGATTGGAAGCCCTAGGCTTCTATTATTGAGTATATCTATCAGTAGGGAGTGAGAGTATCAACCTTGACCCGAAAGGTGGTTCCAACATCATGAAACGATCATTTAGATCATACATCCGAGGGCTAACCCGTCCACCGCACGGCCAGCCCTCAAGTCACTGCAGAGATGTATCTCTGTTTAGGAGAGCATCTGGCAGCCTCGTATCACCCGAAGTATGCTGCGCACAAGCTTCTTCATCATATCCCTGTTGGGTGCTGGTAAGGAGGCGGTGGCACTCCTGAACAACAGACCTAAAACCTAACAGGCAAGCTGTTTGCCACTCCGCTTTCTGTTGGGCGGCGTCCACCTTCTGTGAAAGACTTGCGCGTTCCTCTACCAATCTTGCAATCTGTTGCCGAAGTTGTTGGATCTCGTACGATTCCTCTATTGAGCTCTCCTGGGTGACAGGTCTTTCTGGTGTTAGGCTGTGGATTGTGGAAGAGCGGTGGGCGCACCTCCCTCCAGAACTATTCGTGGCTTGAGGTACGTCATTGTGGGTTGCCTGAAGGCCGTTTGGGACAGACGCTGGCATTAAGTCCGGGCTATCCATTTTCGCTGGCGGCGCTCGGGAGAACCACTACAGGTTCAGTAAGCCGGCGTCAAAGAAGTGTGCTCTTCATACTAACATGTTTTGCTCCTGGCGTTGGTCGATGTTTACGCCTTGCAGCAAGTTCGCCGATGTGTTGGATGGGTGTCGGGCGACTGTGCATTACTTATAGCGTCGGTGGCGGGGCCGGGCGGTGTGTGGCCAAGGTACAATATCTTATGTTGCGATTCCGCACATTCCGTGGCCACGCTAGAACTTGGATCTGGTACAGTACCATATAATACAAGTGAACGCCGAATGTGAACAGCTGCCTTTCGACAATCCTTTGGCTCGAGCCAGCCCCTCGGCGGGGCAACTTACAATAACCCTGAGAGCCAGAATGTTTGTTCATTGCTTGGCAAGGCTACAGTATCACCGTCATTTGTCCAAGCTGGAAAGTTTCTGGCCCCTGATTTAGCTCTCCTACAGGCTTGGTGGCTTCCGTGCATAATGCTGCCGATTCCGGCTGTTAAAAGCTGTATACATAGACCTGACGCGTATCCGCACAAGTAAGCGTTGGGCCTCGCAGAACCGTTCCACCAAGACGCTTAGGGGTGTCCTTGGCCTCTATAAGTCACGCTACATAAACCTGGCTCGTCCGTCCCCTGCCGATGGGTCACTTCGGAGACTGTATGTAGTCCGCGTTGGTCACTCTACTGAGCACCAGCTAACCCGAACGCTCAGTTGGCTTATTGCGCCGCCGGTGCAAGACTAACGGTTTTACTGGCGTGACATTGGCGAAGGCTCTGTCGATAGCCTCATGGCTTGCTTCAGTCATCGTATCTGTCTATTGTGGCACAGGAGGGAGTCCACATGGCAGGGAACAGCCGCAGAATCCCTGGGCCTTGAACTATACATATCCAAGCTCGTTCACAATCAACTCTACCTTGGGCTACCTTTTTTGGTGAAGCCCTGCTGCACGTGGACGGTGGTGTAGGCGTCACAGTGCTAATGAGACGTACAGGTCCAGCCTGCTCAACTGGCAAATGCTCTTTATTGCCGAACTGTTTAGCCGCGACGGCGACCGTGCCCCTCAAGCCGTTAATGTGTGTATCTATTTTGTTGCGAACAACTTCCTGCACGCTACCTTTGTTCTCCTATTCGTTCACTCCTTCTTTAAGGTGGCTGAGGCGATTCTCGCACTCAATTTCATCAATCTATCAGTCCTGTACTTCCGACACAATGCACTTTCGCTTCCGATTCAGCTTTCCGTAGTCTCCTTTCCGTTGTCATGGACCTTTTTGGCCTTATACTGGAACAGATTCACGATGGTTCCGCACCAATCTTTGGCTACCACCCATGTGGTCGGCGGCATCTTGATTTGGGCTCTCCTCGGGTACGGGGTTCTCTCACTTGCCGCGTTGAAAGTTCGTTACCCTACGCAAATTCTCTACGACAATAGCTGTACTAATGATATTGGGCAGGATCCCGCTCTAAGCCTTTGTCTGAGCTTTATATTCATTGCGGTGGGAGTTGGTCTAATGGAGTGTCTCGCCAGCACGCCCGAGCTCGTGTCCCACTTCGTCATTGGTCTGCTGTTGGGCTTCGTAACTCTGCTCCAGCTGCGTAGGGACGGCTGGCACTCTGCTCCGGAACACAGCACACTCTGAGTTCTTTTCAATACCACTAGAAGGCATCCCGTATCCTCTGAATGCGGGTCGGGGCGAGACGAGGCTGCTGCGGCTCGTGCCGGAACTCAATCCTATGTTTGAGACATCAACCACCACCTATCGCTGCCCCGGAAGCGTGGAAGGGCTTGGTTGGGAGATCACGAGGCTCGTCGGTAATATTGAGGCGGGTGGAACAGGGGTAGCTAGCATCTCTTTCAGAGAACGCATACCGTAGCAACGAACATATCTTGAGAAACCTTGTGGCAACTGCGATCAACAATGGGAGGGTGTTGGCATGCGTACGCCGGCTCGTGTGGGTGCAGGCGAACGGCCCCCGCCTTGTCACCACGTTGGAGCCGACCAGCTACAACCTGGTGTTGAACCCAGAAGGTCTGAACGTGGGGCGATTTCCGAGTGCATTTCTGCTTCGCGCTCTGCTCACTGGCTGGCCGGCAGCCGCCGTTGGTGTCTCCGGCGTGGTAGCCATGACTCGTTGCTACATGCACAGACTCGCCCAGCGGGTACCTGAATGCGCGGATGGGAGATGCCAGTCCAATCGCACACGACGCTTCTGCTATGCTGTGTTACCCAGCATGTGCTGTGTTTTCTTGCTCAGCCTCCATGGTCATGTCTTTGCTGGGCGCCGAGTTCGGCGTGGCTTGCTACGGTGGTTAAACGATGTCCTCGTTCGCGAGGCCTGTGTTGAGTGCGTGATACAACGCTGTACATGCTCGATCAGGGAGGGGGGCTGTTCCCTGCTCTAACACCGCACTGTACTGTACGTAGCACTGTGGCACAGGCGACATAGACACTGCGACCGTGAACCCTCATCTGGCGTGCTCACTTCAACAGCATTGTCAATGATGGCTGCACGGTAAACTGAAGATCTATCCCTCCCTGGCATTGGATGCTGAAAGCGGCTGAAATGCGGGCGCATTGCTATTCTCGTGCATGGCGAAAAAGGTTCCGATCCGTACCGGATGTGTCTTGCTGAGGATTTTGCGAGATGACAGAAAAGCCAGAAGTGGCTTACTGTGCCTGCGGCAGCCTGACCACAGCCAGGAGTGGCGATTTGACGTGGGTTGGAGCCCGGGGGTCGCATCAGCTGGAAGTGGCTGTTTGCCATAACAGCCAGAAGTGGCTCGCCGTGCTGCGGTAGCATGACGACAGCCAGGAGTGGCCATTTGACGTGGGGTTGGAGGTTGTATCAGCTGGAAGTGGCTGTATGCCACAACAGCCGGAAGTGGCCTCGCCGTGCCCACAGTAGCCAGACGACAGCCAGGAGGGGCCATTTGAACTGGGCTTGGAGGTCGAATCAGTCGTAAGTCGCTGTATGCCACAACAGCCGGAAGTGGCTCGCCGTGCCTGCGACAGCATGACTACAGCCAGGAGGGGCGGTTTGAACTGGGCTTGGAGGTCGAATCAGTCGTAAGTCGCTGTATGCCACAACAGCCGGAAGTGGCTCGCCGTGCTGCGGTAGCATGACGACAGCCAGGAGGGGCCATTTGACGTGCGTTGGAACCCGGGGGTCGCATCAGCTGGAAGTGGCTGTATGCCACAACATCCGGAAGTGGCTCGCCGTGCCTGCGGCAGCATGACCACAGCCAGGAGTGGCGATTTGACGTGGGTTGGAGCCCGGGGGTCGCATCAGCTGGAAGTGGCTGTTTGCCATAACAGCCAGAAGTGGCTCGCCGTGCTGCGGTAGCATGACGACAGCCAGGAGGGGCGGCCTGACGTGGGGTTGTGTCACGGTTCCAGAAGCTGATGCTTGTCAAGGGTATCACGTGCTACACTTTCTGCGTTCCTCTTGCTTCCTTGCGCTACGTCTTGTATCTAGAAGCGACGTATTCTGCTTGCTCAATTGACAATCGGTCCGAGCCGCATTACTAAGCTTGATCCTGACGTGAGACCCTCACAGGTTGGAGGTCGTATCAGCTGGAAGTCGCTGTATGACATAGCAGCCAAGAGCGGCTTGCCGTGCTGCGGTAGTCTATTAAGATCCAGAGCCGGCAATTTGGGAGCAGCTTGGGTGTGGGATACCAGAGCAATATCAGGCTTATTAATGCTGCTAAACGGTTATCAATTGGGCAGGCAGAATAAGTCACCTCTAGACACAAGGCATCGCGCAAGGAAGTAAGAGGAAACCGGAAAGCGGAAAGCGAAAAGCGGAAAGCGGCTTCCTTGCAAGCAGGGTAGAAACATGAAAATCACGTATGAGAGTACTCGATACAGTGTCTTTGACAAGCATCAACTTCGGGAGCCGTGACGGTTGAGGGTCACATCAGCCGTAAGTCACTGCATGTCAACAGTCGGATGCAGCTCGCCCTGGCTGTGGCAAGCCTGACGACAGGCAGGAATAGCAATTTGAGACCGGCGTTGGAGGTCGCCTCAGTCATATGTGGCTCCGGGCAGATGCCGAACATCGACAGTTTCAACGCGACCGTGTCGCCGGACGGGCGGCCGGGGTCGGGGCCATGGCGTTCAAACTTGAGAGGTTGAAAGATGCGTAATTCTTTCGCGTAACCATGCCCGGTTCGCGTGCCCATGTTAGGTGGGGCGGCGCATGCCAGAATTTTTGCACGTGAACAGGCTCATTTGGACCAGCGCCGAACAGGTAACGCGCCAGAACAGCTCACGCCCTCTGCAATTTCCAGACCCGGCGGTTTGCCGAGGTAAAGAGAAGAAATGGGCGGAATGCGGCCATTCAGGCTCACCATCACAGCGCCATTCAATTTGCTTTCTCCACTTGCGGCTTTGCGCCCACCAACGACCCGAGCGGCCGAAAAGGCGCCATCTTCGGAGCAAACCAGTGGTGCTAGTTACACGCCCTCACAGTGCTTGCGTTATTGGCCATTTTACGCTAAATAAATGTGCTACTGGGTCTCCGCCAGAGAGTGACCACCGACACCGCACTCAGCCCAGCTCGACACGACCGCCGCTCTGCGGGCCGAACCAGGGCGACTCCGCGATGGAGTCGGCTGTTTTCCTGGTGTCCACAGTTGGACAGTCGCACATGGCGATGCGCCAGCCGACTCAGCCCGGTCGCGTTGCAGCTGGCCAGCACTCTCCCCCATGCCACAGCTTTCAAGGCCACAAGAAGGCCAGCCTGAACTTGGGACCGGGGCCCGACATCGCACCCCGTGAAGCCCGTGTTCGTCCCCCCCCAACTTGGGTCGGGCGGCCAGTCGCACAGAACGCCGGAACGGAGCAACCTCCCGCACGATGGCACCCATGAGCGCCTCCTGTGGCGCAAAGGGATGCTGCGAATGCCGCAAGACGAAATGTCGTCGAACCGCTCCCGATGATAGCCACACCCACTGGAGAAACTCCCTTGCAGGCTGTTCGTAACAAGTACCCGAGCCGCCACAGCCGGCGCTCGCGCCGCGGCCAGTGGCCTTCCCTGAGCAAACCAGCGTCTTCTTGCGAATCTCACTTTGGCGTGAATAAAAGTTATCCCTGCCCACGTATCAGCAAACCTTTGCACCCCGACAGTCCTATGCCACCATCGACCATTACAAACATGGGAGCAGCCACTAGCTTCGTCCAGCGTAGTGATTGTGGGCAGAGAGCTCCGCAGCCAACTCGCAAGGTTGGGCAAATGTCTAGGCTAGAGATGCTGGAGGAGTGTGAGAAGATACCAGTACATGAAGTCGTAGCGATCAACGCCCTCACATGGTTGCTCCTTGCGGGGTACTTGGTTTTCCCCTCCACCTTCGCCTCCATTCGCAAGTCGGATGTGCTCGACAAAGCGGGAGACATCGGTCATACCGTAGATCATGTCGTGAGGAATGTGCCTCTGATCTACTTTGCTTCTTTCTTGTGCCTGCTGTCGTCTGCAGGCCTAGTCTGGTTCTGGTGGCAACGCCGAGACAACTACGTTTGGGCTCAGCGCCGTATCGCACTGTATGGACACGCAAAATCGTAGTGTGACTATTCTAACAGAGTACAGGCCTATCCTTATCAACTCGGCGATGGGCTTTCTGTCCACATTGCTGAATGTATACTCACAGCAGAGCGGGCATTGGTCTGTGACTGCCATTATCACAGCTAGCGTGATCGGGCTGTGGCTTCTCGTTTCCGGTATATCCTGGTACATTTATCAGGCGGTCTTATTACCCCCGCTTGAAGTACCGCAGAAACATTTGGGGCCTCCGGCATGAACTTGCCCGCGTACGACAGCAGAACAGTAGCGGGGGAGTAGGCTCTCGTTCAAATATTAGATACACAGGTTCCACACGGCGCGAGCGTAGGACCAGCCGGAGGAATTGCATATGTTACCCGTCAAGCGGCCGTGCTGTAGCCTCTAACTACTTTATCTATAAGATCTCGTACGCTTTCGGTTTCTAATCTCATTACCCGCATCTTCTCCGCAATCAGAGCCTCTTTGCCTGGATCTAGACGAGGCCGTCGTGCAAATGAAGACTTCGCAGGGTATGGGCGCCGTTGGATTACGGTGGCCCTCCCAGATGCTGTAAAACATGCCTGGCCTGTCACTGAGACATTTGCTTGCTCAAGTTGCTGCCGATACAAAAATTCATCGAGATCACCGTTGGCATTTTCTTCGAAAGGATCTGTAGGTAGCGGCAGCCACTCGTAGCTGAAATCGTCCACCGCAGGCAATGGGGTTCGTGGTGCCTGGAGGGCAGCATCAACCTCAGGCGACATGGATCGTTGCGGGCTGCTGTTGCCCGTGGGTTCCAGGGCTGGCACGTCGGAACCAGGTTCGCTGGCTTGGGGCCGTCCAAGCGGACCCAGCGGCGACTCCGGGTCGAGGCTGTATATGTTACGTCCGACTCCACGATTCTCAGTGGCGTGAGCATCGCTTCCATTGCCGTTTGCGTCGTCGCTTTCTCCATGGTGGTCGTTCGCGTCGGCGTCTGCTGTATGCTCGTCGTCAATGTTGCCAACGCCGTCGTTATCCTCCTGATCGTCGTTCTCTCCTTGATCATCGTTTGCTTCGATGGATACCACGTCGTCGTGGACATGCACTTCCACCAAGTCCTGTAGATGTGTCTTCTTGCGTCTTCCTCGACGTCTCTCTAATGGACCTCTTTCATGCACCCGCCGCATCTATTGCATCGAATGTTAATCCTAAGTCATCGAGTGGAAATCGAAGGCTGACGTACAATGTCGGCGAGGTCTTGCCATGAGAGTCCTCTGGGACAAACGAAACCATCCCAGCCAAGCTTGCGGTCTCTGTACAGAGCCACGACCGGTATTTTGCACTGATTTGCGAGCTGTTCCCCTTTTGTATAAAAGGTGCGGCCTCTTTTTCGGGTCTTTTCATTTATTTGCTGTTCTTTGGTTCTCCGGACCTTTGGCTTTGCGACGCCAACCGTGACGTGTTGGGGCAACTGTGACGAAGGCCCAGGGGCCACTCTTTTCGGCCTTGCGGACGCAGCTGTTACCACGGCCCTTTCCGGCCTTGACGACGCCGCTGCCGCCTTCGTCGTTGATCTTGTCTGTCTAGCCATGATTCAAGAAGCCAAGAGGGATGGGAGACGGAGATTCTGTAGTGTACATTACACCGCGACAGAACGAGCCGGCTGCTGCGTTCACTCACTCGCTTATAGCAGCCGGA
Source organism: Purpureocillium lavendulum (assembly GCA_029168975.1). Taxonomy (NCBI): domain Eukaryota; kingdom Fungi; phylum Ascomycota; class Sordariomycetes; order Hypocreales; family Ophiocordycipitaceae; genus Purpureocillium; species Purpureocillium lavendulum. Next base: position 313,737 of record JAQHRD010000017.1, read on the forward strand.
CCGGACGAAATTGACCACATGCTCACAGGCACACACCAACCAATGAGTCTGACACAGGTGGGGAATACGAGGCCGGGTCTGGGCCCCTGCAGCCACCTCGCCTCATGGGCTGGGCTCGCTTCACGGTCGGCCACAACATCACATGAGATTGTGTGTCTGCGACAGGGATCAGCTCTGCATGTCCTCTACGATACGTTGCAAAGGTTGGCAAAGGTGTTCAGAAAAGCTCGCGGCCGAGCGAAAGCAGCCGGGGGCCATCGAGTGGCGTCTTGCATCGGTTGCTGGTAGCACCGGGGAGCACGTTCCGCTTCGCTAGCGATGCTCGGCCGCTTCCTAATTCGGGCTGTACCTACAATTTCCTTGCTCGATTGGATCTCTCGATTCCAAAGGAGGACGGCGATAATGGGCTTTGTCACCGTTGCCCGCATGCTGGCCCCCGTCCGAGCCCAGAGGTGTCGGACTGCAGCCAACGATTCTGAGGCCGGAGGAGAGCGGTGGTGTGGAGCCAAAAGTGGATTTTGTCTGCTTACGACCCTGCCAGTGGCCAGCTTGCAGTAGGGATCCCTGGGGGCAGCCATTTTGCTCGGGCATTGGCAGTTGAAAAGCCCCCGACTTGATGTTTGCGCAACTCCAAGAGTTGACTGTCACAGAGGCGCAAGACGTAGAGGCATGAGGACGGCAGAACCAGACTGTCGGTAACGGCCTGACGAGTAGATAAAAACGCGAGCCGCCTTTTTTGCGGTTTGAACCTCTTTTGATCCCGTTATGCCTTTGCACGGAGCACAGTTGACACTATCCCAATGAGCCACCAAGAGCACCTTCAGGCCGGGGCTCAGATACCCTTTCCTCATGGGTCGCGTGACCCGGTCCCACGCGGAAGGCGCCGTCCTAAGACTCCTAAGCCTAGGAGGAAGCAGCCGAAGCCCGCGCGATCGACCGACGCGGTACAGGCGGCGATGCCGACGGAGCCGCCGTCGTCGACGCGGTCACAGCTACCACTTTCCGGTCCCACAACGCATCACCACGGGGGACGTCACTACGAATCTGCCGGTGTTGACCCGGTGTCCCGGGGCGCGTCGTCGCAGCCTGGTGCGATGACTGACATCCACAGATCAAACCAACACGAGCTGCGTGCTTTACAGCAGGTTTTGGTGGAAAATATCTGTCCGACACTGGAACGTATCGAAGCGCGGTTGACAACCATGGAGGGACAGTTTCCAAACCAACACACAATGAGAGAGTCAGAATCACAACTCCAGCATGCTCATAGTATCGTATCTGATTAGTTTACAGGATCGGGCAACACGTTGAAAGGTACATTTGTCTCCGGTTATTGCGTTCTGCCTTCTGTGTTGACATACCTCGACAGCTTAACGAAACAAATGAGTGAGTCCGAGGCAATATTGAGAGATATGCGAGGGCCGGAGTTGGAGAACGGGTTGCTGCAGGACGGTGTGGGCAATGCTGAGATGGAGGACCCCAACATGACAGCAGGGATGCCGAGCACGCAGTTTGGACATGCAGGCATGCAATTTGCCCCAGAATTCCAATAGCCTTGAGCGATTGCACAAAACCAAGTTCTTTGACCTGTTATATTCGCCCTTACAGGCCAACAGTCGGGGACACTAGCCTACGCCGTCCACCGATTCGAGTTCTTGTTGCGGCCGAGCACGAAGTGGCGCGGAAAGACTCTGTCTTCCTGCTTATAAACTGTGGGTGGGGGTCGGTGGACCGACCTGCATTTGACATATCGCACAGTACAGAAGGTTTACATCCCACGGCATGGCTCCACGACTGTAAGCCAACATCACGCGGAATTCTTGTTGAGGCGTTGGGAATTGCGGGCAAAGAAGTGTGCCTGTCGACTCCACGGGGCAAAAGGGCCGCACGCACAGTCTGTGTAAAACGTAGTCGGACAGCAGTAAATCCCATGCATTGCCGGCCGGCAGCGTCGCCGCACTTAGCGCCGTTGCTGTCTTCGCCCCGGGTGGTGAACAGGCATCGCGATCCACTCTCACGTCTCGGTGGCGGTAGCCAACAGTTCCAGGCCATTCTGCAGGACAGGGAGTGCTAAACGAAGGTGCGCTAAGCGAGCGCACGATGGCCCCTACCTTTGGCGGCTTCATCGAGATACAAAAGTGATCGGCAGCGGAGTGGCTCGCTTGTGACGGACGTACGAGGCATACAAGATCCCTGTTCAGGGTACCGCGCTCTCCCCGGACAGAAAGAGAAGCAAAGACTGAAAGGAGCAATGGCCGATGGTTCCTTCGAACCCCTCTCCAAATTACAGGGGCGTAGCAGTCGACGAAGACTTCTCCACGGCCTGAAATGTCCGCAACGAGGGACTAGTGTGGGAGGTACTTGAGCTGACGGCGTCTGCAACTCAACCCTGTCGGTGTGTGTGGGCATAGTGGATCGAACCGGGCCGTCCCGAGCTGTCGGGACACGCTAGGCATATAATGGTAAAGCGTCAGGTCCAGATCCTGACTCGCGGCGGTCTCCGAGTGTGCCCCACTGGTTCGGACCCCTCCCTTCCTGGTATGTGGCTTGTGCCAAGTCGCGTTGGAAGGGTGGCAAGTTGGCCTCGCGCCCCTGCCTTGAATGAGCAAATCACACACTCAACAGCGGAGATGGTAGCGCTTACATGTCTTCTGTCAGCGTCATGGAGGCTCGAGTGTGGGAGGATACAGCACAGTTACTGCCGCACGGGTGGCGCTTAAGCAATCACCTGTCCAGTGGAGAGTCAGGGACGTACAGGGTTGGGTCAATGCGCGACGACCCGTACTTGGAAGACTCCGAGCTGGCCCCGCACAATGCGGTCGGCGCACCGCCTGACTTGGGCATTGATTACCGTGTTCACGAATGACCATTGCTCTGACATGGAAATATGGATGTGCATATGGACATCAGGTCAGAAGGTTGCATGCAGCATGTCCAGTGTTGAAGGCGGCAGAGCCTCGGGGATGCCCTCTTGCGCCGCGCCGAAGGACAAGAGGGGCCCTAATTGGTGCCATGATCGCCGCCCAGAACATCACCGTCCCTTGCGCCTTGGCAACTGCAGCACGAAGGGTACCTTCCCAAAGCAGAGAAAGGTGGATGGTGTCATGATGCGCATGATCGGCTGCTTGCAAAGCTGTCGGGCTGCGAACATGGGTCTGCGCCCATAACAGGGACAAGGATAGGCGTGCCTGCAGTATGAACGGATATTTCCGGGATGCAGTGACGACGCACTGAATGCAAAGACTGAACAAAAACTTGCAGCAGACCATGCCGAGCAAGTTGAGGCAACCAAGGCGATTGGGCAACCGCTGATGAGACAGGCTAGGGGGGCGCGACGACAGGGAGCGCGAGCAAAGGTATCGCTTTCTTCCTGACCGCGGTCTTCAGGCGCAGCCGCCATCTGTTGTATCCGGCGGAAACAAGCGACACGGTCTCGCGAGTCGCATCCGGTAATGCGCGCGAGTCCGTCGCCTGCATGATCGATCTCGGCTACACCTGAATGGCGCGGACCACGAGGCAAGTCCGGCTCTCACGTCGGCCGACGACGTCTTCAAACCGACCGATCGTCTTGTCACATTGGCGAACGCGGCGATCGGCGTCCGACACTTCACGGGGCAAACCTGCGGTTCGCCCGAGCCCACTGCTGCGGCGCGCAAGTGACATCAACCTTGACGAAGCGACTCCCAACAAGGCGACGTGCAGTGCCTTCAGGTGCCAGGAAGGCGCCGCGACCCAGACCCGGCGGCTTGCCAAAGAACCGACCCTCGGGACTTCAGGCGTCAGAGAACTTGTCACGTCCCAGGCCAACTATGTCTGGAAAGATTGCGGCGCATAACCGTGAGGTCATTGGCAGCTACGACTTCAACGCGCATCGCATGTCGCCGACTTCAGCACTTGGAAACGTAGCCCTCACCGAGCACGCGAGCTCCGTTACAACACTGTAGCAGACGGAGGCGGCAGGAGGCTCTTTTGATGCTGGGGGTAATTCGCCCCTCGCTTCCACTGAGGGCATGGAACATCCTTGCCACTGGCTGCCATCCCCGTCTTTGGCTCCGCCGCAGCTCGGTCCGACATGAGGCGCAAATGGAGCAAGCCGAGGTGGCGCGCCGGGCAGTGTTCTCCGGCGGCGCGGGCGGGGTGGCCCTGTTCGTGCAAGTCAAGCGAGTTTCGTGCGGAACAGACATGGGGCCCACAGTCGATTCGAAGGCCAGTCGCCACATTCGTTCGGAGGTGGAGGAGATAAAGGTCGTGGTGCAGTCATTGGGGCATCAAGGAGAGGCTTGCACCGCGCGGACATGAGCTCAGCAGTCTGAAAATGCATTTGCTTTTCTTTCTGGAGTGGCGCCATCGTGCTGAGGCTGCAACGGGCCGAACCGCTAACATCATTGCATGCGTTCCCCTAAGGTCATGTGATGAAGTTAAAGATGACCACATCGTCGACACGGCACACTTTCACTTCGCACTGACCGCGCCCCAGGCTGATGCGCGCTATGGCGCCACAGCACGAGCCAACAGATCAAGAGCATCGGGAAGCGTTGTAGCGAGGGTTGGTCAATGAAGGATCAGGCAGCATCCCCACACCAGAAATACGAGTCCGCTCTTTGTGTCGCCCGAATCGCACGATGTCGCCGGACCTTTGTGGTGTGTGGTGTGACGCAAATGATCTGCAGTGGACTTAGCGACGGCTTTCCTTTCACACCTCCCTTTCCCGCCTGCGCCAAATTGCCCATGGCACACCCGGCCCAGATTCCGCGTTCGACTAGCGGGGGGGGCTTGTCTCGCGTGGGGCACCTGATTGGCTGTCATTGATCTGCTGGGTGGGGTCGGGCGCTGGGACTTTCGGGGACGGGCCTGCCGACGCCCATGGCCACCCTCGGGCACGAGCCCCCATGGCGTCACCGTCCCAGGGGTGTCCGATTGTCTGCAGAAATGGTTAGCGATCAGGCTCAAGAGGCTGAGCGTAACCTCAATCTGTGATGTGAAGCGCCTGGTTCACACTCGGTCCACAAGTCCCTGGTAACAGAAGGGAGAACGTGACGCGAGTCTGACAACACGAATGAACAACGTGGCCTCGGTTTGGTGAATTGAAGGGGAGCTCCGCCATTGGGTGCTTAGGCAGGCACCGTGCCTGGCTTGCCGGAGTGGACAAGCGGGCACGGGGCGAGCAGGGGTGGTGGCGCAATCACGAGGCCGTGCCTGGCCCCCACTAAAAATGTAGTGTCACATTTTGCCGCCATTGGACTCTCGCTCGAGGGTGCCGCCGGTCGTCGTCTCGCGGCCTCGCAAAAAAAAACAGTCGTCCTCCTGGTTTTAGCACACGCATCACGAGCTGTCGACCAGCTTTCGCCGTGATTTCCTTGGCCGTGTAGCGTGCAGGTGCATCGACGGGTTTTTGCTGAGTCGTGTGTCAGGTCGCGAGTGATCCAAACAGTGGGACGAGTGGAGCGACCGACCAGCCCCCAAGACGACATGTCCGAAGGCCTGGTCCTTGACCGTGCGGGGGTGGACGGCACAGGTGGAAGGTACATAGCGCCCGACTGAGGTGGATGACAGAAGGGCTGGCGCTCGACATGAACCAGCAGCAATTGCATGACAGCCTGAGCACGCGACATGTGACAGGACGTCGCCCATATCACATGCTGGCCAAGCGCCAAATTTGCCCCCGTCCTCTCCCACGCACAACACCCATGGTCTATCCGATGCGGACACAGGCGGATTTGAGAAGGGTGGACTGGAGTGCGACCCATGCCGACACATCTCATAATTGCCCAGCCGGCATCTGGCTTCGATCCACTGCTGCGATGCCAGATCCCCCCAGGGTCAGTGCTGCATGCATTACGTCCAACTACGTGCTCCTCCGTGCAGCCCCTCAGCAACAGACAACCAGCTGGAGCCTCCTGGTCACATTGCCCGCAAGTTCCGCGTCGTGTTGCCTCCGGCGCTTCAACCCCTTGCCCGGTAGCGTCGTGGAGGGTGGTGGGTGTGCGGCCAGGAAGTCATCACATGGGGGTTCGCTCGTTCGCTCGCGTAAGCGAGCACCCGAACAAGGGTAATGGGGGCGACGTGTGACGAGAAGGCAAGCAGGGCTCGAGACCTCCGTCCGCGGCTTTCCAGTCGGCGATTAGCCGCCGACAAGGCCGAGTAAAATTTTTTCCAGCCTACGAAGTACTGTCATTGGATACCGGTACACTGGAACGCCAATTTGGTCAGTGAATGCCTGCAATGCGCGCTCCGTCTCGGCGGCACTGCCCAACACCTCCTTGTGATGATGGCGTCCTATCCATGATGCACCACCACTCGAAGCTGTCTCACAACATTCGTCGTCATGCCCCGTGCTCACAACGACGCAGAGAAGAGATGTAGTTGAAATAAGCTCGTGCGGGCGCCGACGAAGTGCGGCAGATCCAGCAACACTACTTTGGATCAATATGGATCTCGCCGGCCCGGATCGATCGCAGCCGTGAGCGGCTACGATCTGGTGCGGCGCCTCCAAAAGCTGTCAGACCGCATACACACAGACACCACCCAATCATCTGGGTGTGGGGCATGGCAACGACGATGGCAGGGCGACTGGCAAGTGGAACGGGGCCTCAGGCTGACTGCCCAGCGCGCAGCCAAGGATTTATGGCTGCCCCTGGTCTACGCCACTGCACGGTGCAGCCACTGAACGAAGGGAGCGGAGCCTGCGGAGGGCGTGCGACAAGAGATTGACCCGCTCTATTGACGAGTCACTGAGGGGCGGCTCTGCTCTTTCTGCCTCTTTCTGAAGAGGGTGAGTCATTCACCTTTGGTAAGCGTGCCTAGAGACGGAGGGATGCACGTCCGACTCTGACAGCTGGGATTCGTTTGATCACGCCGAGGGAGACATGCGAAAAGTGCGTGAAAATTTGAGTGAAGTGCACTGTGACAATACAGGCCATAAATAGAATCTGGCTCAAGAACAGGTTTTCGTGGTGCGCTGACTGGGGCCCTGGTTATGTCGCGGTCGTTGTTCACGAGGTACGGGTTGGCGCCACATCTGCATCGAGCCAACAGCGGCAAAGTAAGCGCCCTCCCCCGGGCTCCGGACGTCGAGCCTTCAATGACTGGGCATCGTGGGCACCTCGCGCACTGTTCAGCGGGAATTCAGTCCGAGGCGAGGGAGTGGCCAGTCGACAAGGGGGGGGGGTTGCACCAATGCGACGAGATGGATGGCTGTTTGTCCCATGGTCTGATCACAGCGAAAAGTGGCGTCATTGTGTGCTGTGGGGCAAGGCTCGCCACGATGGAAAGGACCTGCTAGAAATGGCGCGATAGACACGTCGGCATTGCCGCATGCGGCACCTCGCTGCAGCCAACTCAACACCGTCCTGGTGTTGCTGAGCCGCTGTCACGTTCATGCCATTCCTGCGCAGGCAATGCTCGGCGCAGATGCGACGGCCTCCAGCGTGCGAGGGCGATGGACCAGGCAAAATTCTCCCTCCACTCAGAACAGCCCATCAGCCGTGGTTGGGGCCCGGTGTTGAACGGTCTCGAAGGTCACCCCACCGCGTTCCCCTGGCATCCTTGCCTGTCTACAGTGTAACTCCGCCTCTCGCGTCATTTACATGGGTGCGCACTGTCCGCGCGGCTAAGCCGGGCGCAGGATTGGCCGTCGACCCTGTGGCACGACTGGGCAGGCGGGCAAGCAAAGTGTTGGGTTGGCCCTTTTCGCACGCCCTTGGGACAGTCCACAGGGGAAACAATCGTCAACAGACTCGCTCTCAGTGTCACGGCGATTGTCATTGTCGTCTCACTCTGTTAGTTCGACCGCGGAACCGGGCCGGCCGGGTGGTTGGGTACTCAAGGGTAGGGTGAGAGCGGTGGCGCTCGCTGCAAATGTGAAGGCAAGAATCGTCGCCCATGGGGGCCAGCTCATGGCGAACAAACCACGCCACCCGCCAGCTTGACCTCCCCCAGTTCATTCACGCCATACTGGGGTGGCGCACAATTCAGGGGTTTGGTATTTCAGGTGGCTGGGGGTCGGGTGGTGAGCCCCGGTGGGAGAGTTTGCTGTGCACAACTCGAGTGCAAAGTGCCGGCAAAGTCCAAACTGAGGTTCAAAAAGCTCCTCGTTAAGGCGTGCCTTGTTCAGCACCGTTTGGTTTCTCCTGCCAGTGAGCCCCATCTGTTCAACGCCCTGATGTCAGAAATCGGCATTGTCGCGATTATTACCACATCTTCCACAACACGGGCACCCCTCGGCCACCGGCCGGCCGGACACCCAGTACACCAGTGCAGAGTTCCGAATGTGAGCCAAGGTCGTGAACGGGCAATGGTATCGCCTCAGTGTGAAGAAACACACTTGCCACGTTCATGGGTGCTAGCGTTTCGACAATCCCGCTCTTGAGTGATTTGTAATCATCTTGCGCCCTCTTCTATCTACGCTACTATGCGGTGCTATCCGACGGGATTGAAGGTTATCCAGAAGATATCCTGCTTCGCAGTCCCTTCGCCATTGTCTTGCCTCGCAACTGTAGCAGTAGGTCTTGCAGGACGCAGCTGTACGGGAAGCGGGCATCGCACATCACTGCGAACCTGTATTTGGAGACATTCCCTTTGGCCTGCTTTCGCCTGTACATGCCTACTGCGCGACTGCAACAGGTGGCCGTACCCGGTAACATGGTCTGGCAGCGACTCTCCTGACCATTCGATTCTATCGATAGGCCGTCTGCATTGCGCCCGTTTGCGGCGACTTTGATGTACAGATGACGGTATTCGAGCATCTATCGTTGTTAGCAACCAGAACAGACATATCAACTCTGAATCTTACTCTTCTAGGACACATGAAGACTACCAGCTCCCGATTTCCATTCTTGTTATGAGCATCGGCGAATTCGCAAGCGTCGATGGATTCAATGTACTTTCCCACGATCCTGCTGGAGGCTTCCTTCAGCCTCCTATGGAGGAGCGACGGTCTCACGCATTATTAGGCTTTGCCTTCTGTGGCCGGGTGTAGCAGCGGTTTCTTTATGCTTGCCGCGCTTCGTTCGTGCGAGTCCAGCACTTTTCGGAGACTTCGGGGCTGTTCTTCGGGCGTATCGTCCTCTAGTCATTTCGTCATACTTTCTCAACAGCCAGGCAATAGTCCAGGAACGTCCTCTCTGACGTGACCTGGTCGTGGTCAGCACTGCTAAGTAGAGAATCTTTTGATACTTTCGAGTCACTTATTCCAGTCTTTTCTGGCTCCCAAGTCTTGTCATCAGAGCCTTACCACTTTATGAGATACGTTGTACGGCCCTCGTTGTATTAGCAGACGAACGACGGTGATTTTCAGCACGCACATACAAAGTCGTCCGCTGCATGGTCTTCGATAGCTTCGATATCCCTGACGTTGTTAAGTAAGAATACACGCGATAAGCCATCAGATCTCACCAGCTGTCTCCTGCCTCCCCTAGCAATTGGCACTTCGGTCTTTGGGCGGGCGAGCTGCCCTTCGCCAAAAAGCCGCCCGCTCGTGGCCGCAATCGCGTAGTCATGGACGCGCAACCGCAAGAGGAGGAGCTACCATGAGAATGGCCTGTGGTCAGGATTCTTCGCTGAGGGCGCTCACAGCAATCAAGTAGCGAAGGATTGTGGTGCTTCTGAATTGTCGTCATGAAGCGCGTGTCCCTTGCTGAATGAATTGAAGAGGCATTGGCCGCCGCAAATGTGCCAGCCTTGGCTGAATTCGCGCTTGCCAATGACGTTCTGCGTGCGAAACCGTGGTGTACAGTAATCTGCGGGCCGTTTTGAATATTGGGGGCTTCCAACGGACTGATTTTAACGGGCCTGTTCTGGCTGGATTTGGACCCCGCTTTTAGCCAAAGCAGGCGGCCGAGGTCTCTCACTGTTGGTTGACGACCTCGACACTGGAAATGGCCCGCAGCGCCAAAGTCGGCTTTAATCAGGAGTTTCTCTCCAGGAAAGAGCCGTTCTTGGTCCGATAGCGCGAGCTGTGCATGCCTTGTGCAACGATGACAGCGCCGGTACTAGCTTGTATCGACCCACACCCACCCATACGTCTTGGCCCCCTGGCTGGCGTGGGCTTCGCAATAAATGGCCAATTTTTGCGCAGCAGCGAGAAGTGTGGTGGTGTTGTCACGGTGCCTCAGTCGACCCCGCTCGCACTCAAGAAGATAAATGCTCGTCGCCGCTCCCTTCGACCCCGTCGATTTTTGTTCTTTTTCCAGTAAGGTCGACCGCGATGGTCTGACGTGAGCTCGATTCGGTGAAGCCACTGGCCCTGGCAGTCGCTGGAACAGCTCGGCCGAACGTCAGACCGTCCGTAGACCTTGGTGTTGTGATAGTCGGACCTGCTCCTGAGCTCGATTCGGTGAAGCCACTCGCCCTGGCAGTCACTGGAACACTCGCCCGAGCGTCCGACTGTCGGGACACATTGGTACTGTGATAGTCGGACCTGCTCCTGAGCTCGATTCGGTGAAGCCACTCGCCCTGGCAGTCGCTGGAACACTCATCCGAGCTTCCGACCGTCTGGCCACCATGGCGACTGTGATAGTCTGACCTACTCCTGAGCTCGATTCGGTGACGCCACTGGCCCTGGCAGTCGCTGGAACACTCAGCTGAGTGTCAGACCGTTCGAACGCCTTGGTGACTGACAATCTGACCTGCTCCTGAGCTCGATTCGGTGAAGCCACTCGCCCTGGCAGTCGCTGGAACACTCGCCCGAGCGTCAGATCGTCCAGATACCATCCACTTACCTTGGTAGGGTGTCCTAGGTGACTGCGATGGTCTGACTTTCTCCTGAGCTCGATTCGGCGATGCCACTGGCAGTCGCTGGAACACTCTGCGAGTGTCAGACCGTGCGGACACCTTGGTGTCTGTGATAGTCGGACCTGCTGCTGAGCTCGATTCGGCGACGCCACTGGTTGTCGCTGGAACACTCGGCCGAGCGTCCGACCGTCTGGCCACCATGGCGACTGTGATAGTCTGACCTGCTGCTGAGCTCGATTCGGCGATGCCACTGGCAGTCGCTGGAACACTCGGCGGGCGTCAGACCGTCTGGACACATTGGTACTGTGATAATCTGACCTGCTCCTGAGCTCGATTCGGCGAAGCCACTCGCCCTGGCAGTCGCTGGAACACTCGTCCGAGCCTCAGACCGTCCGAATACCACTTACCTTGGTAGGGTGTCCTCGGTGACTACGATGGTCTGACCTCCTCCTGAGCTCGATTCGGCGATGCCACTGGCAGTCGCTGGAACACTCGGCCGAGCGTCAGACCCTGCGTACACCTTGGTGTCTATGATAGTCGGATCTGCTGCTGAGCTCGATTCGGTGAAGCCACTGGCTGTCGCTGGAACACTCGGCCGAGTGTCCGACCGTCTGGACACATTGGTACTGTGATAGTCGGATCTGCTCCTGAGCTCGATTCGGCGACGCCACTGGCGGTCGCTGGAACACTCGCCCGAGCGTCCGACCGTCTGGCCACCATGGCGACTGTGATAGTCTGACCTACTCCTGAGCTCGATTCGGTGACGCCACTGGCTCTGGCAGTCGCTGGAACACTCAGCTGAGAGTCAGACCGTCCGAACGCCTTGGTGACTGTGATAATCTGACCTGTTCCTGAGCTCGATTCGGCGATGCCACTGGCCCTGGCAGTCGCTGGAACACTCTGCCGGCGTCAGACCGTCCGGATACCATCTGAGGGCACCTTCGATGACTGTGATAATCGGACCTGCTCCTGAGCTCGATTCGGCGACGCCACTGGCAGTCGCTGGAACACTCATCCGAGCGTCCGACCGTCTGGCCACCATGGCGACTGTGATAGTCTGACCTACTCCTGAGCTCGATTCGGTGACGCCACTGGCCCTGGCAGTCGCTGGAACACTCAGCCGAGCGTCAGACCGTCCGAACGCCTTGGTAGTTGTGATAATCTGACCTGCTCTTGAGCTCGATTCGGTGAAGCCACTCGCCCTGGCAGTCACTGGAACACTCGTCCGAGCGTCAGACCGTCCGGACATCGGGTGGACTTCCTGTCGAACGTCAGAGGCGTTTCAGGTCGTGCCTTTGGTGAGCACACCGAATGCTGCGTTTGTGATGCAGTAGGACGACAGCAGCAGACCTTCACGTGGTGTCCGGTGTTAGTAGCTGGCTCGTCAAGCACGCAGTCAGTGAAGCCAACATGCTGCTATGGAAAATCTACGATTTGTATATTTGCGAGTCACATAGTGCATTTCACCCAATGGCTCCATCGATAGCTTTCAGAGTTAGAAGAAAGGGCCATTATGAATGAAGCCTACAATTTGCCAGGTGATTGAGAGTTGCTCTTAGACAGGCAAATGGCATGAGGTTGTGACACAATGCACAATCGACAAGAGCCCCCAGGCCCATTCATATATATTCTAGCCCTCCTGTGACCTTTGGTGAACTACACAACACTCTGTGCAGGTGCGCTCGCATCGCATGCAATCAACGCGACACACCGTCAGGTTCGCAATGCTGGAGCCATACAATACCTGTCTAGGTGCTGAGGATTACGCCGGCACCAGTGACTCAAGTTGCAGTTGACTCTTGCGGCAACAGAGCAAGAGACCAGTATGCTCAAAACGCGTCCGTATTATGTCAAAGTTCACGTGCGACAATGACGCTTGACGTCAGGGTAGCCGGGTACCGCTACTCTGTCGTTTTCCACCCTCTGATTGTCATTGTATGATCGGATGATCAATAACACCTGGCCGGGGAGAATCCCATGCCAATTCCTATACCTCAAACTCGTCCTAGTGCTTAATTGAGAGGGCAAGCAAATGTTTTGAATGAACACGTTAAATCTCTATCATATAGACGTTCAAAATTACCTTCCTAACTATTATCGTGCTCCTTCAGGGCTGACCTGACTCAAGTTTAGTGATTATGGCGAGGATGTGTCCTTGTTTGCCGTTGTCTGGACCTCGGGTTGAGCCTTGGATAACGTTCAGTGGCATCGCCACCCGGCCACCACCAATGTGTGCCTTGAGCATAGTTGCACATGAGCTGACCACAAGGAGTCTAAGACCAGCGTTACGGGTCCTCATGTGTTACCAAAACATTGGAAGCCTCATCGAATTAGCACGCCCGCAATCTTCGTTTCCGTATTCGCCGTTGTCGTGGCAGACCTCTAGCGGGCCTCGAGTTCAAAGCCCGTTGCCACCATCGCGGTGTGCGCCCACAGTTGTCTTCTAGTTCCTTTGACGCACCGGCTGCCACAAGTGCACGGATAATGCGGCCGTTGTTTGTCACCGCGGCCCAGAAAAGAGCTGTCTGGCCGTTTCGGTCCTTGAGGTCGACGTTCACAGCACCCGACTTGAGCAGCAGATCGACCGCTCCTTCCTGACCCTCACTTGCCGCCCACGAAAGGGCCGTCCGACCGTCTGGGTCTTGTTCATCCGGAGATAGGCCTGCACTCAGTAAATAGCTCAATGTTCTTAGATCGCCCTTTTTAGCGGCTTGCCGTAAGAAAGTGCCCGAATAGCGACTCTTCTGAAGAACAAGCTCGTGCAATTCCGCTGCCATGGCGCGTGAAACAACGAGAGACATCGCTGTGTGTCCAACGTTATCTACACCTTGAGTATCCGCATTCGCTTCAAGGAGTATGCGAAACACTTCACTTTGCCACATATATGCAGCTCTTAGAAGGGGTGGTCGACCGTCCCGGTCACGCCTTTCAAGGCCGCTATCGGCAGCCTCCAATAATTGTCGCACAATTGAAACATTCCCCAGTCCAGCGGCAACCAAAAGAGGAGTGTCGCCAAGCCTGTCTCGAGACGTGGTGCTCGCTCCGCTCTGCAATAGAATGCTAGTGGCGCCTGCGCTCCCCTGGGCTACGGCTGCAAGAAGCGGTGTCCGACCATTGATGTCTCGAAGTTCGAGACCGGCGTCCTCGACCTCCAAGAGTCTACGCACAATCGGGGAACTGTTTTTTTTTGCCGCAAGAAGAAGTGGAGTGTCGCCAAACCTGTCTCTGCACAACACATCGGCGCCGTTACTGACCAGTGCATCGACAGCGCCGATGCGCCCCTGCGCGACGGCTTTCAGTAGTGCTGTTCGGTTGTCGGTCCCACGAGCATCCATTTGAACACCAGGAGCTGTCAGGAGCATGTTAACGACGCGCACGTCACCATGCCAAGCTGCAGCCATCAGCGGGGTGTCACCCAGCTTGTTTCGTAACAAACCGTTCGCGCCACGATTGAGTAACACATCAGCAACACTGGCATGCCCATGAGCGGCGGCTACATGCAGTGCCGTCATGCCAAAAGAGTCGCGATAGTCGATGCGAGCCCCTTTTCGCAGGAAAAGTTTCACGGCGTCAAGGTTCCCTTTACACGCGGCCTGTATGAGTGGCGTTCGAGCTCCATGTATGGCCTGGCGATCGACGTCTATGCCGGCTTCCACAAGGGCGTTGATTCGAGTTCCCTCGTTTTGATCAATTGCATGTTTGAGCAGTGATCCTTCTGCATCCTGGTTTGCATCCATTCCGCTGTCGACCATAGCGTCCACGGCCTGCCAGTTCGCCCTCCTTGCTGCAAGTAGAAGTGGCGAAGTATCCGTGTGGACCTGGCCGGAATCCAATAAAGCAGAGACAATTTTTTCGTTATTCTGGTCGACCGCTACGTAGAGTGCTGTGTGTCTCGCAGTTGTTGCATTGTTAACGTCGAAGCCATGGTCGAGGAGCAGTTGTATGATGTTGAGGAGGCCTTTTTTAGCGGCGAAAACTAAGACTGTCCATCCGGCAGGGATTAGCGGCTCGAGAAGTGACGAGATGACTTCTCTGCGTAGCTCGCTCCGGGTATGTCTACATGCCATCCTCGCTTCGACGATCCGCTCCATTGTGCGCCTGCTGTCCCAGTGGAATGCCCATCGCGCGGATACAACAAGGGACCGCTTCGCATCGCGGGTGTATAAGACGTGGCTTGCTGTTCGGTGAATTTGCTTATTTGTTCTAGACAATGCACTGAGGTCAAAGTCACATAGCTCTTCAGCAATGAGCAGGAAAACGTCGAGACTCAATCTGCTGAAACTCATCTGAGTCTTCGGTGAGGGTCCGAGGGTATCGAAAACTGGTGGAGCGAGGTGCGGCAGGCTTGTCGGACGGTCGCCAGTGCTTCTGTACGAAGAGGTGTCTACACGGCAGGGTAAATCTGTGACAGGACGGCCATGAATAAAAGAACTAGCACAAGAACCAGAAGTCTGGATCATACAATCAGCGTCTCTGTACAGTACTTGCCTCAGCAGGCAGCATGCACGTATTAGAAACGAGTTACGGCTGAACAGGCAAGTGCACGACGAAATTCGCGCTGACTGGACTGCAATAGCACACTATAAACGGGTTTCCCGCACTTTCGGCGGAGTTCCGCAGTTGGAGAGTCACCTTCTGAACCTCTTCCGATCTTCTGTCACTCATCACGGTACAGTACTACACTTTGAAGGGCCAATACTGGTGGTTGGACAGCGAACTCCTCCCCTGCGTTCATACGAGCCGAGAGCAACACACGAGTTCAGAAGTCTCCGTCTCAGGCCAGAATCGGCTACAAGCCGTTGTCTGATGCCGCTCCCAAGCAGACACCTTGTCCCGGTGACGCTTGTTGCTGCTGTTGAGTTCAGTGGAAGGCGACATTCCAACGACACAATCTTGGAAACGAGTTGGCTGACTCGTAACAAATACCTTGATGACCTAGTTCACTCAATGGCTTGACGTATTTAGTTGTGCATCAATGGACTAAGTATCCTGGAGAAGAAAAGAAAAGAGGAAACGCTGGAAGGGGCGCGTGCTCCTGAGGTGTGGACGCTGGTCCAGAGCGACTGCCGAGACCCACACGGGCCCAGCCCGTTACTGTACCACGCATGGGATCAGTTGCCAATCTACCCTCCCCGGCAACTTGCGATGTAATCCGTTAGAATCGGGAGAAGAAGAAGCCTGGTGCTGTGGGCACCAACTCGGGCTCATAGAAGACAAAGCGCAGTTCTAAGCCAATTACGAGGACGCCTCGCAGGGTGAATTCTTGCCGTACTCTGGCTAAGGAAACCTGATATCTACTCATCCTGGCTATTGTACTGTATGTCCAGTTTGCGCGTTCGTGTTTGGCAACCTGCTACCACGTTTGGCAATTCGGGACTCAAATACGACACGAGTACTCTGAACATACAGTAAAGCGATTGGTGTCAATATCAAGCCGCTCATTCACATAGACCGTTAACAGCACTGCTGATTATCATCGGTTGGGATAGCTTCAGCCAACCTGGCTTCTGCCTGCCATGTCTCAGATGCCTGCCTCGATTGTATGGGCATAAAACACCAACCTCAATTCAGTCACTAGATAAAAAATGAAAGAGTCTTTTGTTGCCCAAATCCACTGGGGAACGTTTACCGGTCGTAAGTCCGTTATGCACACGTGCAGTGCGACAATTGTCGGGACAGATTGTAACCCCGGCACGTTTGTTCAATCTCCATTGGGTATTGACACAGTCGTGACTTATTTGTGTGCAGTGAAGTGGCTACTAGGGTTTAATGACGGAAAAGCCAAAGAATTAAAAATGCTCATTCTAATCTATTGGACTGCTTTGCCATGGTCTCGAAGTAGGTGCTTTATGAACCATGGTTGACGGGTCCATGTCCTGCTGGTCTGACAACGTGGAAATGGGCAATGATACTCCCCGTCGGACCTCCTGAATGTCTCTGGCGTGGGGTTTTCATTGTCCGATAATTTTGTAAGTTCGACCATTAGAGAACGCGTCATCCGCGATGGCCAACCAAGCGACGCATAATTAACGACGCTACTATGATGCTGCGCCGCCGAGACCCGGTCGACTGAGCACTCACTAACTGTGCTCCTGCGATGCTCATTTTGTCTCCCAATCGGGTCGATGGCAGATATGGAGCTCACTTTTCTCCATGTATTACCACCGCTGGCAGGCCGATGCCCTTTGAACTCAACTGGGAAACTGAGTGCTTGCGATGCATCAGTCACATCGCAGCCAGTGTCACTTCCGCCGCGTGCAGCTTGTCGTTGAAGTGTAAGTCTACCGTTGGGCCGAGACAATGGCTTTAACGTGCATCCCATTCCCTCGGGGGATGTTGGGACATCGGGGGGCAAGGATGCGGTTGTATGATGCCGCAATGAATGCTTATGTGACCCGCTGCCGAATGATGTGTCGCATGCGGAGTATGGTGGCGAGCTCTCAGTGTTTCCAGCCAAAAGTTGTGCTGAGGTGCGAAGTGGGCCGATGACGCTCGGCGATTCCCTCCATTGTGTAACATCATTGGGCGTTAGGGATCTTCTCGCCAACGCATCCCCAATGTGAAAGTATTCCAACCCTCCTCTAGCCATGTTCATGAGTTGTAACCCGTCGGTACTGGGGATTTTGGCCGATTCGATGTCACGGTTTATGGAATTTATTGCTGGCTTGCGGTCAACATTGTTTAAAGTTGGAGGCGACAATATCTGTGTTCCTGAGAAAGTGAAGGCACCCAGTTCGGCTTGGTCCCGGTGTGCATGGTGGTTGATTTCCGCCAAGTCATTGGCATCACAATTAAGTCTGGGGAGCTCCAGCTGAGTCGGATGGTGATGGTACCCGGGTGCCAGTTCGGGCGGACCTTGCTGCGCTAGCTTAGCCTCTACTTGTTGGATAGCACCGGCTGGAATGCTCGAGGACAGCGTTTGTGGCATTTCGAGCTGCTGGTCTTGTGAGTAGTTAGCCTTGGGTTGTGTAGCTTCGGAAAGAATGACCAACCAGAGCTTACTGCTCGTGAGTCTGCCTCGAGCGTGCTTGATGTAGTTCCTGCCGAGCAGATCTCCCATTGTCCGTTGTCATGCGTTAGGAGCGGTCTTGCGCTGCTTGACGAGGACTTGCGAGACGAGACAGTGGAGCCAGCTCTCTGTGATGGCGAGTCGCAGTTGTCCAAGGTCATTAACGCATTTGAATGACCAGTGGTCGTGACAGCTCGGGCTTCATTGCCTACCTGTGAGGTAGTGACGTCTGTTTCAGGGCCGAAGCAGCTCGACTGACTCGGAAGAGCTGCATCCATCAGTTGTGTGGGGTACTCGCTGTCCGTAGGCAGCTCATCGTGGCCGTCTGCTCCTGTGTTTCGCAAGGAAGGAGCGGCTGCGTCGCATGCCGCAGCGGCTTGCTTAGTATCCTCAGTCTGTTCCGTCTGAAGGTGCTGTGGCTGAAAGGACTGTGCGTGCGCTGACAGGCCACGAGCCGGCCTGTGCGTTCCAAAGGCGAGGTCTGCTACGCATAATGACTGCGCATCCAGACTTTGAGTATTTTCCTCTGCTTGTACGCTGTTTATTTCGGAGGACAAGCTTGATGGACTTGTTGGACGGTTTCCATGCTTTAGAAGAGTCTCATGTGCGTCTGCTGGTCGGCCGGGTGAAGCGTGGTACTGCAGGTCCGTAGCATGACTGCCTGCTTCTCGTCAGTATCCAAACCACTTACCGTCTGTCTTAGTGGCTTACCAGAAGAGTCAGATGCCGCAAGCCTTGCGGTCGATTCTTTCGAAGATTTGGCTTTTGCCCGTAGCTCATTGCGATTTTCCAGGTACTTCTGAGCCTGCTCAGCGTCGTCAATAAGCTTCCGAACCGTGGGGGTTTCTAAGCTGAAGCGTCGAAGGTTTCGAGAATGAACCCAGCCGATGGCAGTTTTCGACGGGAATTCTAGACCGTCGAAGTAAATGACCGGGTATCGCCGTTCCGTTACAAAAGGACCCCCGTCTTCATAACCCTCAGTCCATTCAAAAGTTTCTTCGCCAGGAGTGTAAACGTAACAGTCCGGAGTAGAGCCTGTAAGGCCGAGTGATTTCAGCGTATGCGGCACGCCAACTTCTTCCAAATTCGTTGTGGGCAGAAGAAGCACTGCGGCCCATGCGTTCGATTTCTCCCAGAAAGTAATGTAGACTTCTCCCGGCTGTGGTGTTACAATCC
This sequence comes from Purpureocillium lavendulum, assembly GCA_029168975.1. Taxonomy (NCBI): domain Eukaryota; kingdom Fungi; phylum Ascomycota; class Sordariomycetes; order Hypocreales; family Ophiocordycipitaceae; genus Purpureocillium; species Purpureocillium lavendulum. The sequence continues at coordinate 332,653 of JAQHRD010000017.1, forward strand.
AAGGCTCTGCAACCCCACGGTCGATGGGGCGTGACGCTTCTGTCCCAATGGCAGCGCAATCCTTGCTCTGGTAAGTCAAGAGGGAAGAGTCCTTGTTCGTATCTGCCGCGTCTTCCGCGTCGGCCGAGCCCGCCGCTTCTGCCGTGTCTGGTTCAGCAAGACGTGCTCTTTTGCACTGCGCGTGCGGCAAACTATCAGAACTCTTTCGCTTGCGCTTCTTTCTGTCAATACGAGTGCCATAGACGTGATGAATGAAAGACCCACTTACATTGGTAGGGCAGGTTGTCGGGCATCCTTGCTCGGCGATCTCCGTCTGCGACGCGACGTCCTTTCGATGTTGGTCCCGTTCAAGTGGACCGGCCGAGGTGTTCCGTTGTACGGTGCTGGTTACTTGGTCGGACGATGAGTTAGCAGCTAGAGGCATATCAATTACCGAAGCCAATTTCAGCCGGAACTCTGACCAAATGGCTTCAGTGCGGTTCCTAGAGGCAGTTTGATCGTCGCCAGAAGCAATCCCATAGCGGGTTTTGATCCTCTCCAGCTCGCCGCCATAACCCACTATCGCCGTTTGTATTTCCTTGTAGCTTTCAAGGCCGTTGCTTTCGGAGAGCTTTTTCCAACTGTCCTCGAGGCGTGCATTGATGCCCGCCACTTTTTCTTCGTACTCACGCTGAGACGACTTGGCGACTTCTAATTTGCGCTCGCAGTGGGCGGCATATTCTTGAACCTGATGGAGTTGCCGCAAAAGCCCTTGGCCATCGAAACCTGCCATGGCTGTGTCAGAGACGGAGCTGCAAGAGGCTTCCTTTGCCAGGTGCAATAAGACGCTTGCTTCGCACGGTGCAGTACGTAGTCCGAATATGGTAGCGACTCTATTCTGAGCAATGCTCGACCTGGGTTTTCATCCCTATTTAAGAATTGGCAGCCAGATTCTATAGAAGCGCTTCTTGATCGTTGAAGCAATTGCGTATAAGCCAGAACAGGCTGTCTTTGAAGCAGTAAGCCAAACCCGGCTTCCGGCGGTGGAGCAATTAATACCGAGTTAAAGTTTATATGGTAATGTACCGTGGATTTGCGGTAGCGACATTACGGGCCATTTTTCAGTGCGGGTGGAACTTCCAACGGAACTAATTTACTGTCACGGTTCCAGAAGCTGATGCTAGTCAAGGGTCGTGGCACGCGATACCCCCATTAGCTGTGCCCAAGGAAGCCACTTTCTGCGTTCCTCTTGCTTCCTGCGCTACGTCTTGTATCTAGAAGCGACGTATTCTGCTTGTTCAATTGACAATCGGTTCGAGCCGCATTACTAAGCTTGATCTTGACGTGAGACCTCACATTTACAAGCCTTTTTGGCCGAAGGCACGCTGTACCATTAGCCAAAGCAAGCGTCCGACGTCCTTTCCGTTGATTGAAAGACCGGACGCTGGACATGACTACAGTGCTGTACCCATTCCCGACATGTTTTGGGGGGAAAAGGCAAGCCGGAACGAGAAGTGGTATAATCTTGCCGGCCACTGGGCCCCTAATCAATTAGTTGGCGGACACTTCGAATTTGTCCCCACAAGTGGACTATTTGATTATGCCAATGCGCCAAAATCGGCCATTACTCTCTGGAACAAGGAGAGCGAGGCAAAACTTCATCCTCGGCTAATTGCCCCCCAGAAGCCGCTCAGCACAACGAACAGCCATAAATATGTACTTTACGTACATACAGTATAGTCAAGTTGTAGGACACTTCCTCCGCCGGAAACTGCTCGGTGCATCGACTTTGCAGTCCGTGGTTAATCTTTCTCGGCCGACTTGTCCCCTGCGTCGTTGTTTCGACGGTGTTTCTAAGACACCAGTGCTGTTGCACAGGACTTCTTCCATCCCGAGCAGCAAGCTCTATTGCCCATCATGGCTTTGAGGGATCTGGCTTTCCAAGAGTTGTTGGGATCACTTCGAGAGTGCGCAATCCTGTCCTACTCTGGGGTCTCCCTTTTTGACCGTACATTCAACAGACTCTTCACCTCCGGAGCGAGACACGACCTCACTATTGTAGCTGGAAAAGACTATCATGTGCACAGCAGCATTGTGTGTGGTCGCTCGAAGCCTCTAATGCGGGCCTGCAATTTTGATTCGGCAAAGGCGCCTATCGAGAATCCAAGTTTGCCAAAAGTCATGCTCCATCTTTCCGAGGACGATCCATATGCAGTTGACTGCATGTTGCAATATTTTTACCATTTGTTTTACACACTACCTGCTTCTGCATTCGAAAGGTCAGAAAACAGAGGTACTGGCATCACCGATAACTTGCAGCTTTCCAACAGCGCCCTTGTGGTGCATGCTCGGGTATACGCGATCGCGGAGAAGTACAATGTACAAGGACTGAAGATATTGGCGGCAGCAAACTTCAGAAGGGCTGCTGCAGAGCGGTGGAACACGGACGACTTCCTTGCGGCTGCCTACGAAGTCTTCCAATGGACCGATGAGACGGACTATACATTGCGCGACGTGATTGTACACGTCTTCCGAAGCCACAAAGGCCAACTCCTGCGCAAGAAGCAGGCTGAGAGTCTCCTCATTAACTTGCCAGCCTTGGAAGTCGAACTCTTGAAAGACACATACCAGCCACCGAGCGTGCCAACCCAACACCAGAGCGTGCAGGATCAGTTAGCGGCGTCACCTCAATCAAGGTCTTACCCACCCCGCCTCTCAAGAAGGAAACGTGCTGCGCTTCGAGACTTGGCTGCAAAGGGTGGGCCGCAACAAAGCTACGCTGACCCGTATTTGCGGCTATAAGCAATTCTCCATCAATACAACGAGAGAGAATCCCATATATCATCTTGAGCAAAGCTATGGTACGCCCACCTTGACCGAGCAACCGCCCAGACAGAGATCATAATCTAGGTGCTGCGCTTGTCCAGCACATTGGGGCTATCGTGCGGGATCTTTCGGCATCGCAAGTGGCATAACTCAATCCCACCTCGAAGCTGTCGTAGATGATGCATCCTCCGACAACATGTCAATGCAGAGCAATGGGATGTCTCGCTGACAGGGCCATGACTGAGGCGTTCGCTTTTGCCATGCCACTTGGCATGAATATTTGATGCTCGTGCTGTTTGTTCGCCAACTATGGTACCGTTGCCTCTCTCCTATGCAGCGGTGAAGGGCTCGTCTCCTCCAGTTTGCGGTCTAATCTGATGCTTCCCTCGTACGCGTCACAGGTGCAACTCTGGCGCTACAGTTCTGACGTGTCGTCGGAGTCACGAGCTATCCCAAGCTCCCATAATCGTCTGCGTCTGGAATGACCGTCCAGAGTCGCCGTCGCTCCTCCACCCACCACAATGCCACCGTGTGCGCCTCAGCCGCCCATTTAGCTGCGCTCTTCCCGAAACGTCTTCCAATACCCGACAATAATCCTTCCAAGGCCCAGTGCTTCAATGGATTCGTCTCGAGCGGGTCTTCCTCAAGGTTGGTGAAGACATACTCTCCTTCAGACAAAAGTGGTAGGGCAAGCCGCCACGGCGTGTCTGCCGATGTGACCACCAACATCCTGCCTCCGGGGTTGACAACACCGAAGTTCCAAGCCCGCCTACCACCTGACTCCGACTTGTACGATCGTATTAGCGACTGTCCTTCGTACTCCTGGATCAAGTCCTTGGCCGCGGACATGTCTTTCTCATTCAGGGAGCCTGTACTGATGAGCAGGTCTAGAATCGTAGGAAGGATGCTGATGGACGTCGCTTGTACACTAAGCTCCACCCGTGGTAGCTTTGGATGCCTAAATACTATTGGTACGCGAAAATTACTTATATGGCTGTTTTCGTACGTCCCGGACTTCGAGCAGTCTTCCTTGAACGCTTGCCCATGATCACCCACGAAGACCACAAGGGTCTCCTCAGAGATGCCTAGGTCGTCAAATAACTGCATCAATTCGCCAAGCCATGCGTCGTGCCAGCGAACAGCATTAAGGTACTTGTTCATATCTTGATGCGACTGGGTCAGGCCATGGCCTCGTCCCATATACCCAACTGTGTCGAAACCCGAAGGCGTTCCCCAAGGGTGGTGTGTGGTGCTAGTGAAGTGCGACAAGAACATCCGCTGTTCGTTCTTAGTTGCGTTGATGACGAAGTCTCTGATATGCGGCTTCAAAACTGTCTCCGCGTACCCAAAGTAGTTTATCTCTTCGAGGCCCTCTGGATCAAGGAACGTTTTTTTGATGTGTGACTTGCTGACCACGTGGGTAAATCCGATTTTCGCATTAAATTTGGCTTGACGGTCGTATTCGTCTGTTATGGATTGGAAGAAGGCGCGATTCCATTGGTAGCTGCGCCAGTCGGCCGCGGAGGCAGGTTCCTTCAGCTCATTAAATAGGCCTAGAATTTGAGGAAGGCACGGCTGGTAGTTGGTCAAGTCGGCTTCTTCGAACATGTCAACAGGCATGGGCCACAAGCCACAGTGGATGGCGGCGGTACTTTTGAACGAAACACTGCTAGTGGTGTGTGCTCCGACTACCGTTAAGCCGCCAAATGTGGGAGCAGTTGTATCATTCCACTTTGAAGAAGAACGTAGAGGGTCGCCGTTCGACGACACAAAGCCGCTCTTTCTACCAGTAAGAATTTCTGAGTTTGGAGTAAGAGACGCTAATCGGCCATTGATGTGGTCCAGATCCGGGGTGTCGTGGGTGGCCGTGATGAGACGGTGGAAGTCGGACCCGTACTGAAACGGAAACAGCTCTTGCCGCATGCTTTCCATCTGAATTAGCACGATGTGTCTGATGGCCACGGAACCCTCTGCCATGGGTAACTGCAAGGGCTTCAATATGTCGTTCTCTAGGTTACTGATTTTCAGGGGGTCATTGATAGGATCGTAGAGTCCGTGCTCGGGCTTGGTGTTGGAGCACTTGGGTCTGGAACGCCTTGGTCCTGCCGCACTTGACGCCTGTGTTGCGAGAGGAGATGAAATTGGCCCAGCGAGACTACCGTTGCTTTGCTTCATGTTCTCGTCCCACCTGTAAAATCCTGGCGGTAGAGTGGCAGGCAGCCATCCAGGAGTCTGTCCGCGGTATTTGCGGATTCTCGAATCTTGTTTGCCGCGAGACGCTAGAGAGTAATTCGGAAGTGCCTCCAATGAGTTACCGCTATAGGACGGCCACGACCCGGTGGAGCAATATCGACCTTCGTTGTTTTGGAAGACTTGGATGAGTGAAAGAGGGAGTGTCTCTAATAGCCGGACATACGGTCCGCCAGGTCCGAGCACTGATGTGATCAATCCTAACTCGACTAAGGCAACACTGGCTATGGATAAGAAGAGTCGGTTCGGTCGGGTATGGGGTTGTCTAAGCCCATGTTGCGATCTAGCCCATTTAGTACCCCGGGCTGAGGTTGAGTCCTTCTGGATGGAAATAGGAAGGACGTTTGTGGAGGCGGCTGTTCTTTCCGAAGTAGAAATATAGTTCCACGGGACCGCGGGCCTGGCTTTGTGTTTGTCGGTCCGTTTAGATTTCTCTCTCATCCACTTGAATACTGCCATTCAACACCTGTCAACCACAACTCTCTAACAGGGCACAATGCTAACTGACTCGACGACCATTGAAGCGCTGTGAACGCTACAAGATTGGACATAGACTTGTAGGCAGTCCTCTGCACTGTCAAAGACAATAGAATGATAACACTTGCGGCTGAAGTCGCTTTAGGAAGCCCACTGAGGAGTACCCTTCGGCTCTCGTCGTGCAAGGCAAAGGCTGCCGTGTCGGCCCATTTGAGTTCACCTCCAGTCGCCCAGTAGAAGGCGAGCTCCGCAGTTGCGGCTCCAAAGGTGAGCATGCTGCGAATGCAAACCTAGTTAGCTCTTTTTGCTTCATTGTTGCCTACGTGTACGGTGTGCGCCCAATAATTCGCGGGTCGACGGACATTACCAGGAGCATGGCTAACAGCCTTGGCCAGTATATCATACGTCCACCTCGCTGTAGCATAATGTGCGCAACACATAGCACAGAGATGTCGGGAAGAACGAAAGCAGGAAGGAAGACGATTATCGCAGGCGAGACTGCGTAAATATTGACATAAAAATGCAGTGTCTTTGTTGCAGCCAGTGAAACAGAGAACACGGACAAGACGAATGCTCGCCATGTTAAACGCATACTTGTTGAATCGCAGTGTGTCTTGTAACGACTGTAAAAAGCGGCCGCTGATGCTACGGACACACAGCTGAGGCGCCTCAAATCGGTAATGTATGTACTGTACCGTAACCTTCCCGTATCTCCCATCGCCCTACTAAGGATGTCATCGCTGTTTATGGTAATAAGAGTGATGGTGGAATGACGATCCTCCAACTACGGCCCAAAGGTGTGACTGATGGAGCACATTTTCTATTCGTCATTCATGGAGTTCTGCTGTGCATCGCTGGGTCGTCTGCTGGCAAGATGGCCGACTGCTGCACAAAGGGGCAAAGTTGGGTATAGTAAAATAGAACGGCACACACTCAGAATAAAGCCTACCATGGACTGTTGAGTCGGAGTACTCTAACTTGCCCTTCGTGCTCGGCGAAGATTGAGAAACTAGTCAGCACTTTCTCGTCGCATATGTCAGAAGCAATGGCTGCACAGCTTACTGACTTAAATCATTTCTCATACTCATCTCTTGAGCCTGTCGCCACATATGTCCCACGACAAACCCTCAGTAGCCAGATAAGAGATAAGCTGCAGAGTCCAGACACAGGGCGTAAAAAGGTAGTTGTCTTGTCCGGCCTAGCAGGTTGCGGCAAGACACAACTCGCACTGGACTACATTCAACAGTTCCATTCCCGCTATGATGCGACAATATGGATGGACGCTACAACAACGGAAGTACTGGAGCGCGACTTCATCAGCCTTCACCAAACAATATACCACGGTCAAACCCTCGCCTCGGTTCGACCACCAAGCGCTGATGCTGCCCTCATTGCTGTGAAGGCGTGGTTTTCCCGCCAACAAGGGTCGTGCTTGATGGTATTTGACGGCGCTGATTCTGTCGACGATGAGCAGTCGAGCCGGTATATCGACATACAAAGGTTCCTCCCAAACGCCCCTAAGCTGCATGTGATCATCACCAGCCGCAGCAGCAGTGCCATGGATATGTCACCGCTTCGGGGCGTCACTGTTGGCAGGATGGAGCCACAGCAGGCCGTCGAGCTTTTCCTCAGGAATTCGCGGTTGTCACGAACCAATCCCACTGTCGAGACCGATATCATGGCAATCGTCACAGAGCTTGGCTATGTCGCCCTAGCGGTTGCAATTGCTGGGACGCAAATTGGAAGGTCTCCACGGTTGCGATCTAATATCGTTGGGTACCTTCCCGAAAACGGAGACTTTGGTGAGATCCTACGCCAAGAACCTGATAAATTGGGGCACGCATACGGCAACAGCGTGCATTCCATGTGGGAAGATGTTCTAGGAGCGGTTGGCAATGCTTGTCCTGGAGCTGTCACCCTCATGTCCATCCTCTCGTTCCTTCATTACGACGACATACCCACGAGCCTGCTCAGAATTCCTAGCGGAAGAACAGAAGGTCCTGTCGACGGGTCTGACAGTGCAAGTTGGAGGTCAAAGCTCCCCGACAATCCTCTATCCGATATACGAACGCTAGAAATCTGCGTCCAGATCTTGGAGAGGTACTCTTTGGTGTACTGGGATGAAAATCGGAAGTCCTATTATGTCTCCAAGCTCGTTCATAGCTGGACACGGAGCCGACTGTTGCCTTCCGAGCGATATCCATTCAGTTGGGCTGTCTTGGAGCTTATTGCGGAAGCGGTGGTCGCGTGCGGCCCTATTCCTGAAGACAAGCAAAGGCTCGTGCCACATGTGATGGCTAATTTCCGCGAACTGAGCAGACTAGACACTGATCCAACCGATTCTCTTTCCCTCGACGGGCTCGAGACAGTGGGAAAGTTTCTAATGGACAGTGGAAGGCCCAAAGAAGCGCGGATGGTGCAGACACATCTAGTGGAGCATAGAAAGCGCCTTCTCGGGGCCGAAGATCCTAAGACACTCACGGCAACGGAATTCCTGGCCTTAAATCTTGGGGACCTTGGGGAGTTCAGCCGCGCACAAAACTTGATTACGGAGGTGGTGCGCTGCCGACAAAACACATTGGGCGAAGACCATCCGGACACCATCGGCGCAGTGAATAATCTTGTTGTCATACTTAAGGGCCGGGGACAGTACTCCGACGCTATACATCTAAGTAACGACTTGCTGAAGAGATGCTGTCAGACTCTTGGTGAGGACCATCCTGTGACGGTAGGAGTGAGTGGCAACCTGGCAACCTTACATGGAGAACTCGGACGTCTTGCCTGGGCGATTCCCTTGCAAGAGGGCGTCTTGGAGAAGAGAAGAAAAGCGTACGGCGAGGAACACCCGAAGACGCTAAGAGCTGACCACCGCCTTGCAGTTCTGTATGGAAAAGATGGCCAATGCCCGAAGTCGGAAACGATACTGAAGAGAGTCGTTGAGAAGATGAAGAAGACTTTTGGTGAAAATCATCCAGAAACTATCAGCGCGCTGAGCAGCCATGCGGATATACTCGCCAAACTGAAGCGCTATGACGAAGTGGTGCCCATAAGACAAGACGTACTCAGCAAGTGGCAGCAGGTGCTCGGTGAAGAGCATCCACACACGATTTCGGCACTCAGCATACTCGCAGATACACATGCTGACCTGGGGGAGCTCGATGAAGCCTTCACCATGGCAACGAAAGTGGCGGTGGCGAGGACGCGCATCCTTGGTGAGAATCACCTAGCTACTATTGCCGCCAAGCATACGCAGGAAGCAATGCACCGCCGACTCGAGCTCAGCGGGATTGCGGCATTGCCAGATACAATCGTCAAACGCAGGAAAGCTGGAGGAGGTCTGGGGGCTTCGTCCGCACAAACCCCACAAATACGTTCTACATGGAAGATATGGAAGATCTTCCAGACAACAAAGTAGGATGCTTGGTATGGGCAGCATCGAGTCATGTTGCTCGCGATTTGCGATTTGGCGACACATAGCTAGAGCCGATGTAGCCACCAGTGGCGGAAGACGTGAAGCACGCGATGAATACAAGCCTTGTCAGGAATATATTGGCCATGACGCTTTTGTGCGCAGATAGGCTGAGATCCCGCCGGGAGCGGGACGAGTAACGCAAATTGTTGGAATCTTTTACTTCGTGCGCATTCCTGTATAGCTACGTACTACCAAAGCCGGGAACGATACGTTCGTCCTTCTCTCAACACCTGCCCCAATACCCGACACTCAGGCCGCGTATACTCTACCCGCGTCACTCAGCGTGTTGCTACCGGACATAAGACTGCCCTCTGAGACCATGAAGTAGGCATAGCCAGCCAAATACTCGAGCGACTCAAGCTTCGGAATGACGTTCTGCAAGAACCTTTTGGTGTCACCAGACACGGAAGCAAATTCGGTGAGCCAGATCGGCTTGCCGTGACATGTCTCGTGGGCTTTGCGTGCTCAAACAGCGTATGCCAATGCTCGGCTTCAGAGTACCAGTGGACATTGCAAAAGTCCACTGGGCATTTTTCACCACACTCGTCTATGAATGATTTCAGCCACTGAATTCCTTTGCCAGCGCTACCGCTGTTGGTGACAGATGGCGCCCCAATCTTGACCCGTCCGGCATATCTGCTGAAATACTTCATGTGGGCTACCGCAGCTGCTTGGGGAGTCATATTTGCTTGGTCATGATTGTCGGGCTCATTGAAACTGAACATGAGTTCGGCCCCTTGCGATATAGCTCTTTCGGCATCTGCGTCCCAATGGCTGGTATGGACGGGGATGTCACCCCAAAGCATAGGAATGTAGCGGAGGCCCGGCTTCAAGCCTTGGCGAGCTGATCCCCAGTTATATCCCCAAGAGCAAGCCACGCACGCGTCGCTAAATGCATTCGCCATAGCCGCGTCGTTATAAGCCAGGCCACGCTTGCTCGACAGGCGTGTAGAATGGTAACTGCCCTCCTTGCCTGGAGGCTCCGACATGATGGCCCGAGAGAGTGACTTTGGCAGAGTAGATTTCGAGCCTGAGAGATCCAGCATTGATGATGCAGAGGAGGGGGGTTGCGTTACGCTAATGGGGAGGGCAGTCGATGTAGTGGCTGTGGCTGGCGCATCTTTAGACGGCAGCAGTGGCGCCAGCGCGGAGTTAACTGCGCCTGTCACGGTCTCACGATCCAAAGCCTTCGTCTTTTGGCCTTGTATTACATAGAGAGTCTCCCAAATAGTCACAATATGGGCGGCAGGGCCTCTCTTGTCTCTTGTCATACGGCGGTCGGACAAATTGAACCCGGCCGCGGTACACGGCTTGACGAGTATCGCGAGTGCAGCGAAAGATAGGAAACATTTTGCAACCATGTTACAATTGTGAAACCTCATAGCACGAATGCTTTGTAAGGATAGCGTCGTACAGGAATTGCTGGAAAAAAGGATACAGGACGTATGTGTACGTCTTACTGTAGCTTTGCCGGCTTAGGTGAATGGAATGATCCGGACCTGACTTGAAAGTGGTGGTGTACCCTAAGCGCCCAAGTTGGGAGTATTTGGGCTAGGGTTGGCTTGTTCGCCAACCGCAGAAGCAGCAATACGCGGCGAAACAGCGTACAAATCCGCGCTGCACCCGCATTGTTCTGTACGTACAGCCTCACGTCATCTCGCGGTGCGACACTCGGTAGTGCTGCATCATACATAAGTCGAAGACCGCAGGGTACCGTCGCAAACGACGCATTTCAGGCAGGCCGGTCAGTGCCAAATTTACGGTCATAGATTAAATTAGGCCACCAATTCCGCCAATGTTGCATCCACAAGCTGTAACTCATGCAAAACATGCCAAGACGATTCGAACAAAATCACGCCGGCCGGCTGGGCCAGAAAACACCCCATCGACAAGAGGATAATCCGAATCACAGACCTGATGACATATATTCGAACCTGTCAGATCATGACAGGCTTCTCTTGGAGAAAGTTAAGGAACGGGCTGAGCGACTGGATAAAGCGTGGACTTTTCGGGGCGTCAGCTTCGGTTGGGGCAGCGTAATCGCTCTGATTCCCGTGTAAGTTGACGTAAGGCATGTTCACCTTACCAAGCATGAGTTTAACGAGCAACGGACAGAATAGGAGACAGTATAGATGCACTCATGTCATTCATCATCTTCAAGAATTGCTGCGATGTCGAGGAAGGTCTGCCCTGGTCGGTTTGGGCGAAGATGTTAGGCATTATAGCTCTTGACCTACTTGTTGGACTCATCCCAGTTGTCGGCGATGCCGCTGATGTATGGTACACAGCGAACACAAGAATGGCGTCGTGTTTGGAGAGCCATTTACGGGGTGATCAGCGAAAGGGCGCCGCGGGGGAGACTCCATAAAGACGTTTCGATAGCGTATTGCAACTACATGGTGCAAAAGACGAAAGAAAGAACCCTTCATGTGCAGTCACTCTGAGCTAATTACTTTAGCGCCGGTCGTATTATTAATGGCCTGAAGTAAAGTACAAACGGAGCGACAGAGCATGTCTCCTGAGCGTGGCCGCAGTCAATTTAGATATAGGTGTCACAGGAGCGGGAGAGTTGCATCATTATCCTTCATGCCCAAAGCGCGAGATCATCCAGGGTATTCCGTCCTGATGGCCTAAGCCTTGAAGACACAGAGCCCATGGGCGTTACTGTTTAGCCTGGCTGGTACAGGTTCGTTACATGAAGAGCACATGGGGCCAGACAGAATCATGTTCATGAATGGAACCGAAACCTCATTTACTACTGATAAAGGTTTTGCTCCTTGGAAGTTCATACCTCTTCAAAACGTATATCTAGTTCATGCTCACCATACCTCGGTGCCGCCATCGCGTAGTCTTGATACACATACCTCTGCTCAGGCAAGAGACCAGCCACATTGCCGTCTTGATCAAACGTCAAGTTAGGCGAAATAACGACAGCAAAAGGCAAGGCGCTAAATATCTGGATAACACAACACTGTTAGTGAGTTGGCGCGCGTACACGAATGGTTCATGGCTCACCTCAAATACTCGACCGTCCTCTACGGCCAGCGCCACCCTGAGCTCGACCTTGTGACTAGTTTGCATGTAAAAATCTGTGCTGCTGTGGTTCATGCCTTGAACACACTCTCTCTGGTTCTGCGGCAATGTCATTCGCCCAGCAGCCTCCCAGCCCTCCGCACCCCAATTATCGGTACTCTCTCGCCACGTATCCGGTTCGTCCCAGCGCCAAGTGCCGATGACACGTTCTGTACGATATGGCTGCCTCCCTCCACCCGTAGATCCTCGCACCTTACACTCCCTAGTCTCGACTATTTGAGCAGCCACTTCGCCTGGGCATAGGCCTTTGACCAGGGGGTCAATGCGCAGTTGCACTGCTATACGTCCCCCAAAGAAAACAGCATTCTGAGGCAACGTGACGGTCAGTCTAATCTTATCAAGCAACGTAGCTTCATGGGAAGTGGCGTGAAAAAGCGTCCATGCACTGGGTCCAGGGGTTCGCACGACCCGCAGGTGCTTACGGCATTTCAGGTCCTGAAAGAGCCGGCTTCCTGCTACGGTGGCTTTGAGGTGGTAGCTGACTGACGCCTCAGGAACACCGGTCAACGTCTCAGGCGCGCCTCCTGGAAAGATAAACTCGAAAGGGAACTCGTATCTTCCAGTTGGGAGTGTGATATCTGTACCACATGCCAGCGCAGGTTTCCAGCTGCGGTCGATGACTTCCACTGTTTCATCTGCCGTATAGCACGGCCCCCGACACGCCCTGTACTGGGTCAGGAAACTGGGCTATGTCGCCGTGAAGGAGGCTCTCAAAGGGAAGCGAGACCACCAAGCGTTCAGGCGAGGACCTACACTCGGTTAAGATAGTTTACCGCCCGAAGCCGGAGGCCTCTCGCGGAAGGCATGCGTATGGTGCCAATGAGCTGCAAACACACGCCCTTAATGCGTGCGGGCTTAGTCGCCCGAAGTGAGACGACGCCCGTCAACATCCGGCCAGCTGATTCGACTCTGGGGCCCATGAGGACAATGCAGTCTTGATTCATGCTTGATGAGCGGGGGTTAGGATGGTCTGCAGGAAGGTTTCGCGATGAGGTGGGCTTTGACCAACTGTATGTCCAGCTGACTTGCCTGGTTCTGCCGAAGGCATGGCAATGACGGCAATGATGCGCTCATTGTCGACGCCCTCGATACGCCGTCGGTTTGGCTCTCGAGAGGGTATCCTTCGAGCGCCTGTCCACAGACTACCCAGGAGTATCCAGTGCAGGGCGGGCGAAGAAGCAGTCAGCGCAGGATGCCCTACGCGGTTGTACTATGGTGATGCGTCGCCCAGCTTCTGTCCTTCAGATTGTCGTCCGCATTCTATACATACTTCGAGCATGTTGCAGGATTGTTCCCTACGGTGCATAGTGCAGAGCAACCTGAAAGTACTAGGCGAACCGTCGGACGTCGCGGGCCTCGCCCGAAACGCCGTAGCACAGCCATTGGCCACACTTGGCTGTGACATGGGGGGTCAGAAACGGCTGTAATATTAGCGACTAAGGTTCGCGAACCGAATATCATCCACATCGCTCGCAGCAGCAGGCCAACACGAGAGGATACCCTTCTTGGTACTACACGTTGTGCCAATTCGGGACATTCACGGGACTGCCGTGCCATATGGCATAGGTGGGCAGGCAAAGTTCGACGCTGCCCAGGGACCAAATCCCTCGCCACATTTACCCCTTTGGCCGGCGGGCGAACCTGCACCGGGAAGCAGCCGCTACTGACGGGGGCGTGGTGCCTTTGACAGCGCGGCGGCAGTTTGTGTGCCATCGCTGCTCTCTGTACGGTACGTTGGACGGAGGTGGGCGGAAAGCCGAGCGTGGATTGGCAAGAGTCGAAGTGACCTGGCCGATGTCCGGCCATGTTTCCCTCTTGATGCTGCGGAAGTTGAGTTGTCCGGACACGCGCCGCTGTAATGTACTGTACACGATAATTTTTTATACAATGATCAAACGAAGCTCATTAACCAGCTTCAGTATGCACCTTCGTGTCCTGCGATGCTGCATCGACAGCGAGCTGGCGCACGCCCTGGCCCGCTAGCGACGCGAGATTGCACAATTGTGACCAACCACCCGCGGGCCAACGGGGGCTTACTTCATGCCGACCACGGACCCTGGTGAAAGAGCATTGCCTCGACACCTCCGACGAACGCCGAGCTACTTGCCTTGGATGGCACCGAGAGCATGATCAGCCACATGAAATGCGACTCTCGTACCTGGACTCGTCGCGCCTCGTGCGCGTGTGTTGCGCGTGCGTGCGGCAAGGGCTTTTTGTTGAGTGGTGCGTCCACACTGCATCGAAAACAACCGACGCGTTCCCCAGCCAATCAGCACTGCTGCTTGTCGCGCGACAGCACAACACGGCCGTTTGAAGCGGCGGGCTCGTCGCTGTGACCATTCCCTGTCAACCGCAACATATCGTCAGAAACGCGGTACCAGACGTGGCGAGTCTCTCGGCCAATTGGCTCCGAACCGCTGCCGCGTGTCGCCAACACGTTCGCAGGCGTGATGAGGGGCTGGCAAAGTGGTACCAGCCACTCCGCCTTGCTGGCGCTTGGCCCATCTACTTTGCCACACACGAAGGGCGATGCAAGCGCTCAGGAATGATCAAGGGAGCTCCTCCGACACTCGCGACATAGCCTACGCGACGCATGGCGACGAAAAGACAATCTTCCTGCTGAGGACCAGCGGATTGCCTGAACGGACAACACGCCAAACTCAAACGGGTCGAGCGATTGGCGGCCCACTGTCGCGCCAGTGGACTGGCGGAGAGTTGGCTTCTGACCGCTAGGTCCGATTCTGGCTTGCCACCCACTCAAACGCACAGAGTGCGCACTTTCAGGCAAAATCCAGTTTCGGCCGCGGCTCAAGATTGCAGCTCACCAGCTGCTCGGGCAGTACTCATAAGTGCTCTGCCCGGAGACGCCGCTGCTGCTTCACGTCCCTAAAACCTCCACATTACAGGGTGGCTCCGTTCGAACGGTTGACTTCTCACGTGCGAGAGTCAAAATGACCCGACTGCACTGGCTTGCACTACCCGCGCTCAATGCCGTGGCCAATAGCGCAATCTTTGGTCACCGATTGGCACACCTTGCTGATTTTCGCATCTTCGGCGCCCCTGGGTGCTTTGACGAGAACCTTGGGATTTGGACAGTCATCGAGGGCGACGTGAAGCCGGGCGACTGCATGGACTTCAACGGAAACAGTGTCTTCTCCCTATCTAACGTCGATATTTCCGAGGGGTGTACTCGTGGGTTTTCAGTCCCGGCGAGGCGTAGCAAGCCCCTACTGACATGACTGATTGATTGATAGTCTACGCTTACACGGACGACGAATGCGCTACTGGTAAATGGGCCATCCCAGAGGGTGAATGTGCCAGTGGGGACGGGGGCTTCAAACGCTGGGGAATGTCATGTGATTCTCCAGAGCTGAAGTAAGTTCGCCCGAGGCCAGCCTGGTTAGTGCTCTCGTTCCACCAGCTCCAATGCCACTGTTGTGGTGCATTGATCTCCTAGCACGTGACCCGCATCACCGCCTTCCCATTCAGCAGGGTGACCATCATGACACAAGGCCTACTGCGCCCCACTGCCCGATACCATGTCAATGCTTTCATTATGTTTACGCATGTCCTTTGTATGAGGGCAACAGAAAAATGAGTCACCAGACGTGGGTGGCAGTTGCACAATGATGGGAAAACGAAGACCCGTGACACGGTGGTGGTGGGCGGGAGCGCCGCAACCCACCCTCGTGTACGAAGAGAATAAACTTGCCCCAAACTAACCATTCCCGGCGAGAGGATGCGAACGAAGCGCGCTGACACGCCCCGAGCGCATTTGCCTTCCAATGCACATTTACGACGTCCTGGTCGCACGGCATCTCGGGTGGAAGGTGTTGTGTTAAGCGGAAGTTTATTGCCACCAGACCAATAGCAGCTGCCGCCTACTCGATGGCGTGGCTGAAATCAGCGTCTTGGCAGTCAGGAGCCCGCCCCTTGGTTTCGGACCCGCTGTTCGCTGCCGTCATCCAATAGGCCGCCCACTGCGGAAGTCGACAGCCAACAACTCGTATCTAGCGTCCTCCGCCCCCTTTCAGGCGGTGGAGGGTGATGCCAATTTTTTTGCGACGTCCGCGACGTCAAGGCTCCTGTGTTTTTGAGCCTTGCACCGCGATTCCATACGTCACGCTCGGGGACTTCGATGATATGGCAATCCCGTGACGCTGTCGCGCATGACTTGAGCCTTTGCAAAGATCTAAGCGTATGACTCTCTTCGCGAAGTCTTACAGTTAGACATTCATCAAGTCTGTCAACCTAAGGTCAGCCTACCAAAACGACCTAGGAGCCGTCCCGGTGGCAGCTAGTATGCGAGGATGTCCGAACAGTCGTCAGTACCTCCGCCTGCGAGAGCTCGAGTGGTTATGCTGAGGTCTCAACAGCAGACAGGTTTCCGCGGCGCCGCCTACGCCGCCTAGCAGTAAACTACCGGGACCACAGGGATGTTGGGCGTATGGACGATACTACGGCAATTGGAAACCTGGGAAGTATCTCGTCCCTATAGATGAAGTGAGACAGACGCCGTCC
Organism: Purpureocillium lavendulum; assembly: GCA_029168975.1. Classification (NCBI taxonomy): domain Eukaryota; kingdom Fungi; phylum Ascomycota; class Sordariomycetes; order Hypocreales; family Ophiocordycipitaceae; genus Purpureocillium; species Purpureocillium lavendulum. The sequence goes on from JAQHRD010000017.1 coordinate 349,271, forward strand.
TAATGTCCTGGCCCCGAAACTGATGGTCATGTCAAGGAGGAGCTCAATAGGCTCGATATATTTCATAAGTTCTTTCTCGTGGCACGGGACAACGCTCTTTTTGTGCGCAATCTCCATGATGGTCGCCCACTGAGGATTTTAGACTTGGGGACTGGAACTGGCATCTGGGCTATCAACGTTTGCGAAGAGTAAGAATCGCGTCTGTAATACCGAGGCATGGTAGTAATCTGACGGCTTCCAGATCCAAGGAAATTCCCAAAGTCATGGCGGTCGATCTTAATCGGGTTCAACCAGAATTGTGGGTAAAGGGATTCACATCGGAAAGGCGATGTCCGCTAACTAAGCGCAGCATCCCTCGCGGCATGGAAGTCGTACAGTTCGATATTGAAGAGGCTTCCTGGGATGACCTTTTGTGGTACTGCGATCTGGTCCACATAAGAATGCTCTTGGGTAGTGTTGGCGATCCTTGTTGGCCAGCCGTATACCGTAATGCTTTCAAGTGAGTTTATTGCTTCAGAAGTCATCGTGCGCTTCCACCTAATATTGACCTAGGCATTTGAAACCTGGCACTGGGGTTCTCGAGCAGGTTGAGATTGACTGGTCCCCGCGGTGGGAGAAGACCGGCAAGGTGCCTTCGAAGTCAGCGCTTAAGGAATGGGCCGATACATTTCTCGACGCCTTGGACCATTGCAACCGGAGTGCGAGAGTCGTGCCGGAAGAGACCAGGCGAATGATTGAACTGGCTGGCTTCGTCGACTTCAAAGAGGAGACCATCCCGTGCTACGTGAACCCTTGGTCCCCCGACCCACAAGAGAGAGAGGCAGCCAGGTGGTTCAACTTGGGCCTGCGCGAGTCTATGCAAGCCATGGGTCTGATGCCCATGATCGAGAAGATGGGCAAGACGGTAGAGCAAGTGACAAATCTTTGCAATCGCGCAGTGGAAGAAAATAGTAAGCTGCGGTATCACGGCTACTGCACAATGTGAGTCAAAAGCAGCAATCCTCTGGCTCTAGCCCTGTCCTAACTTCTTCCTGAGGTACATATGGACGGCAAGGAGACCTGCAGACGCTCCTCATGCCGGTTGTTCTGAACGAGGACATTCGGCAAATGGTCATAAGTAGGCATCTGCGAGTAGGGCAAACCAACCGAGGTGCGACTTTCTCCAAGACGAATTTCCAGATGATGATGCCTCGGCGACGTGAATTCGACGCTCTACGCTTTCTCCGTGACCTCCGTCGACTGGAGTTGTGGCTATATGCAGGACGAAAGCCGTCTGCCCTTCGCTCTAGATGGCACACAAAGCCTCCATCTCACCATAATTAAACCGCTACAGATATGGGCAGTGAGCGGTGGCTACATCACAAAACAGATGAGCCACTACCACCCGTGACGTTACCTGGCCTGCCGGCGGTGACATTTGCTACGCGACACGTGAGAGAAGCCACACGCCTGACCTTTGCAACATTGGGTACGCTTCCTCCCTCGTCAAAGACAAGTGGCGAAGAGATAATGATGTGCCGAGACCGGTGGTGCAACAATTGTGCCTTGTTTCGGCGGTGCCATCTGCGGGATACAAACGCAGGAGACTAAAAACACAATACAAAGGAGACTTTCTTTGCAGAAATTGCGTTTCGATTTCGGCAGCCGTGTATAAATACCAACGCACATTACTTGTACCGGCCACCATGTTGACAACTATCTGAACGAGACAACGCATTCTAATGCTGGAGAAGAAAGGAAGAAAAGATCAAAACCGAGAAAGGGACGCGAGCTCCTGAGCGGAGCGCGGGTGGACCCTTGTCGACAGGACTGTCCGGGCACAGACGAGTGAAGCCCACCAAGGTACGCTGTCTCTCCGACACCTAGCCGGAATCCCCCTCGTCAGTGTACTGCTCTGACTCGTCTTCTCTATGATCCTGTTGATAGTTCACTCGCAGCTTCGCGACCGGCTCTGAGACGAGCGCAGAAAATCTCCGTTGCCGTCTCACGTGGGCCGCATGGTAGTGCCACATGTAATCAGGAGAAATCCTGCGTCCGCTGGTCGACTTCTTGTTGCTTTCGCTCACGGGCCTTATAACCTGACGACAATTGTTATTGTCTAAAGCGCACACGCGCAAACAGGCCTAGGCGTCGGTTGGTGAGTTGGTTGGGAAGTCCGTTGCTGTCTGAGCCCATAGTGTTTCCGAGGCTAGCTCAGCTTCCCATCTGAGCGAAGGTACATCGACTCTGCACTACAACGCAAATGTCTATTTTATGTAGATGAGCAGTGCACTGCCGTGCGCTTACGGGTTGCGTTTCAGGATAGTCTCATCGATACACCTGACGCCAACTGTGGCCCCTTAGGATAAACACAGAAAAACCTGGCCCCTGTGTACATAAATGACGGAGTTTGTGATCCCCGCAGCCTCATATTTCCCACTGCTTCAACTCTTAAACCGGCTCGGACCAACATGATGCAGCCAGCTCACTTGCCCGCGGAGATATTCGCTTGGATTGTGGACATTGCAATTGAGGGAGGCAACGACTTCCGAGCACTGTGCAATTTATCCCTTGTGTCCGGGAACCCGCACTCTACTTTGAGCACTCGCATCTACTCCAGATGGTCCTACGACGGGGAAAGGCATTCTATTACCTCTTTGTGGAAGTTTCGTCGCTCCATCCACTGCAACACACGGATCGCAGACCAAGGTGCAAGTGCTCAGCATCCGCAACTGGACCCTGGTTCTCATCCATGGACGCACTCAGTTTGCACTCTCTGGACAGGACTTTTCCCTGGTTCGGCTTGCAATTCGAACCGCGGGACTCCATCGCGTGGAGCCAGCCATGATAGAAGCCCTCCGGAGGGCGGACCTGAGACCTCTGATGGCTTTGCTGGGGCGAACCTACGGAATTTGGATACGCTCTTCGCTGAACTTCCGGAAACGGACATCTTTCACCGAAATGCTTAGAAATGCAGTGGAGAGTCGGCAGCGCCCCATGACTCTCCCCTACACTGCCTGCGCGAGGCTCGTCTTTCAAGTGCTTGGAATTACCGGAAAGATTGGCGTGCTCGTGACAAGTACAAGCTTACACTCGATCGCTCATGGCCTATATTTCAACTCCCAAACCTGAGAAGTTCGTCCGTGTTTGACTTGGAGCCACGTCAAGCATCGGCCCTTTTTGGGAACGATTGTAAGCCATCCGGGATCACAGATTTGACTCTTGTCCACCATGGCGACTCCTTGCTCTCAGTCCCCGACTCTAATGCACTGCTTGCGCTACCGACGAGCTTGACCCGGCTATCGATCTATTTCAACGGCTGCGACTTGCTCAGGAACCGTAAACAGCGCTCCAACGCGGACCTGTGGAATGGTTTATGCCAACACAGAGATTCCATCGAGCATCTAGATGTCTACCGAGATTGCACCGGGTGTGCACCGGCGGTGCATAGTGCCAACAATTCCTTTTTTCTGTTTCCATGAAAGGGTTCAAGCGTCTCGAGCGTCTCTACATACAACCAGAAGTGCTCCTTGGTGGTTGCTGCGAGGCAGACCCAGCACCTTTCCGATTGAAGGACACACTCCCTTCAAGACTTGAGTCTCTCGTTTTCTACGGCGACGAAGGGCTGTCCCTGAGCAGAACCCTTTGCGAGCAATTACAAGATGTAATAGCGAGTACAGACCACCCGCGCTTGAGCTATCTCGCCCTGGAGGAGCCGTCCGAGTGCATTTGGTGTTACCACAATCCTGCTTGCCCTCCTCATGATGAAGTGGCACGAATGTGCAGAGATTATTGCATCAAGTATGAAGCGAAGCATGCTTCATCCTGTACCAAAGGGGGTATAAGACATCGGTATTACTGGGAAATTGAAGAAGAGCGCCTGCGGATGGCCAACGAGTTAGATGCCCTCATTCAGACGGGCCCATCATTCAATATTGATTATTGAAATGAAATTTATGTATCGACCCTTATCAATCACCGATGCTCTTAGGGCTTGACCGGCTTCGAGAAAGTCGCCGCCCCGTTGTACTCCGGGGAACTCCAGCTATGGGCATTTAGAGGGTCAGCATGCCTCACCGGCTGCCAAGCGATTCGACGATCTTGTAAAGGAGCGGGCCCGAAGGACGAATCGTGCGCGCTCTCGATGGCCCCAAGCTTCCAAACGAATGGCCTCAGCAGTTCACGGTCGCGACTTGAGGACTAAAAAGATGTGACGCAGGGAGCCCTTTTAGCTTCGGAAGTTTCTGTGTCGATGACGCCAGAGCACTCACGTCCCAACTCTGTCCCCTTGCGCTTCTCAAATGGCTCGGCTCAGTCAGAGCTAGAAGTCCTCGCGCTCCCCTACGGTGCATGACGAGCAGAGTGCGGGGTCTGGATAAGTCTGGTTCGGTCAGAGTCTCAAAACGTTCGTGTGAATGTTGAAGCCAGAGGAAATACAGCACGTGGGTAGATTCGTGGCTGTCCCCGTCGCCGATTCTGGGAACGTAGCATCTTAACGCCATAATTGGTGATTGCAAGCCGTGGCATAAGGACGGGCGAGAAGGGCCGTTGACCGATAGCCTTTTGCGGCCATTTCCCCGCAAAGACCATATTGCGGCCCGAAAGTTGTGATGCCACATCTTGGTGTCCCCGGCATGGTCCGGTGGCCGGCCCGCCACACCAACGGTTGGAGGGAGGCGAAGGGGGTGGAGGGGGCGGGAGTATCCATCCATACAGCCATACTCGGCTGGGCTGTTCACGCGTCAGAGCGCAAAGCCGGTTTTGGCCACGCTAAGGCCAACATCGCTCGAACACACTCCGCCTCACTCCGAACCTCTCATCATACCATGACGCTGATTGAGCAGTGGCACACCTTCGTCAAAGACCTCAAGGCTCAAGCCGAGAGCTGCCATGAAGCCACCCACTCAGGATTATTTTTAGTTTAAGCTTTTCTATTCTGCTCTTGACAGGGCCATCTAGTAACCATCAACTACCCCCGTCCGGTGGTAGGAAACGCCTTCGCCAGCACTCGTCCAAATTCCACAGAAGGGTAGGCAGACTCGTCGTGGGGCCGACGCGCAGCTGATCGTAATCAACTCTCTCGAGCGCCCAATCTGGAACAGGAGGCCAAACCCGTAGCGTTACCGGAAGGTTAAACTGCAGCAGGCTCGGGAGAATCCGTGACAGTACCGCAAAATCGACACTTGTCTGATCCGACCATCTATGACACCATCCCATACGATCAAGTACGCTGTCTAGCTCTGGGTCTGTGAGCGTCTTTAAACTAAATAAATATGTTAGAACGGAATCGTACTACGCTCGAGCTGGCATCATCCACTTACTCCGCTCGAGTAAAGTCGAAACGAACCAAAGCTGCAATGCCGAAACGAGCGACCAGCGCGTCGAGTCGGCTGCCAAGCAGGAGGTAGTACTGTATCCGATGCCTCGTCGTCGTTTTTGCTCCCTCGCGTGCCGCACACATGGTCTTTGGAAAGAGGCGGTCGATGTAACTTTCCCCGCTCGGTTGCCTTTGTCCTATCATGCGGCGAGCCTTGAAACACTCTTGATGTAGAATCCTGAGCAAGAAATCCTGCGTGATGGTATCTACTGCTGTTTGCGATTTTGCTTTCCCACACTGATCGATTCTCCCCAGAAGAACGTCGAGGATATCTGCTGGAGATTCTTCGCTGAAGGATGCAGCACCGAGGTAGCAATTGCTTACGAATGCTTCTCTGGCGCGACTGCAGATAAGACAAACGGCATGAAAGATTTGGCCGTCGTCTCTTCCTTTGATTGTCCTCCAAACACTGCGCGGCAAGGCCACCGGCTCTTCAATTGCTGCGCCTAGCCATTCCGCCTTCCGAGACTCGTATGGCAGCAAACCGAAGAGTACACGGTCCCAGTACATCCAAAACGCACTCCGAATCATGTCGACCTCATAATAATAATCAGACGCCAATCTCTTCACGGTTTCGTGGTAACGCAAGTTATATGCTTCGAAAACCTCAAGCCTAGCGCAGATTTCCTTCTGGCAGGAAGCCGACACCGTGCTATCGACAATTGGCTGGAATGTAGGTGGTGCTCCATGGCGGCGGCAACTCGAAAAGAAATCCAAGAAGCCTTCAGCAATCCGCCGAGTGTCGGGGGATTCGAAATGCCCCGCAGTCTGGAGAAAAGTCTGATTGAATGCGTCGAAAATCGCAGGATTGATGGTATAACTGCCGTGACTGGAAGGCGGCACAATAGTAGCTGCTTTCGACGCCAGGCCGCGGAGCGTTGGTTCGTTGGGACTAGCTCTTCTAGCAGACGGCGGCCAAGTGAGAACTGAAGAGCGCTGTCGCGCATGCGTTTGACTCTGATTCATCACGCGCTGAATGTAATAGAAGGTAATATTGGGCTGGTTGCTTCGAAACCCTGCGCAGTCGGCAGACATGTCAAAGGGTTTTAACAAGAAGACACCTCAATACGAGGCGGCCAGGGCCGTCATGTTCTGTAATCACACCAGGGGGTGAAAGAAACGGACCGTAGCCTGCACGCCCTGTGCCTCGGTCCGCACCCATCACCTCATCGTCAGAGAATCCCTGCCAAATCGAAATGGGTCAAAGCCACTTCGGGCTGATTGACCATTTGTTGTCCCCCAGTCCTGCGATTCTCTCCACTGGAAGTTGCATCTGCAGGGCTCAAACACCCGTTAAGCGACGCCGGCGCTGTCAAGATCTCACGTACGGCATTGCCACTAGCGAACGTCAATAAAGGGGCGTGCTGAACTTCTGTGTGGAAAATATTTCGCCCACAGCATGTGAAGAAAGTATAACGAGATGGCCCTGTGGAAAGCAGCCAGATGCGCCTTGCTAGAGACGAAGCCGACAAAGGCGCAGAAAGAAAGCGTCGGGACCAGATGTTTTGGGTGGAGTTTGCTCCGATCCTGGTGTTCGACGAATCTCAAGCCATTATCGGTGAATTCGAACCACGCGAGGCATTGACGTCCGCTCTGGCAAGGGCCTCGGGCTGCATTAGAAGACTCCCAGTCAAGGCCACTGGGGCAGGGGCGAGTTGGAGCGGGCGTGTACCAAGCTTGCTTTCCCCTCCAAGCTCCAAGTACAGGGCCAGGGGGTTGGGACACCAGCGAAAGAAAGGCCAACAATGGCCTAATCACGAAATTGTGGAGTAGTCAGTACGGACAGCATCCGACACGCCCCTGCTCCATTGCCCACTCAGGTAAATTGACGCCCCGGTGTTGTGACAAGAACAACCCTGGCGGCCGGGTTCATTATTTATTACTATTATTATTGTATTTTGCATCCAGCGACCTTCAGGTCGCTCAGGTCCCCGGCCAGGGCTTGTTTCCAGCAGCAGATGCGAGTCCAAGGTACACAGTGGAGCCTTGTGCAGGCCTGACGAGAGAAAGTACTTTAGCCACAAGCAGATCGAAAAAAAATCACAACCTGGAGGGTTTGTCGGCATTGCTCACGTACCTGCACCCCAACGACGAAAGGCGCTCGTTCACCATAACACCACATGCACAGGCACCGCGACCTCGGACAGACGGCGCTGAAAATCCTCCTTGACTAGGGTATGACGAGGTGTCTGATGTGCGCAGGCTAAGATGAAACGTCGGAAGCGATTCTGATCCTGTACTCAAGCACTGATAGCCACAGTACAACGGCGCCATTTTACGTTTCCAAGGATCGCTATATGGCAGCAATATTTCGAGCGCGACCGATCGCAGCGCGTATAGGTCAGTCTCGCCCTGAACCGCTTACCACGCAACAAACTTCACTGAGGACGTTGCTTGACCTGGATGAAGGCTTTGGGTCTGATGCCGAGGTCTGCTTTGCTCTTCGACCCCCGTCGGCTCGACGATGGAGTTGTCGCGTATCCTTAACGCGCCGCCACGACCAAGCAACAAGTCGATCGCAACCGAACCATCTCCGACCGAAACGCCTCCGAGACTTGACCCTCCTTCGGATCATACCACATCGGAATGCAGAAATCCCACAGCCACATTGACCACGGACGGACCTTGCGTCAGAACGAACATTCAGTCTGACTCTGGTCTCGAGAACTCCGCGCCAGCCTCGAAAAATCGCACCAAAGAATCACCAGGGGGACGGCTGTCTGCCTCGACGGCGGGCACCGGGTTGGCATCGAGGAGATCGTCAAGGTCTCTGCCGGTCGCGGGTCGGGCTTACGCACAGTCGTACGGAATGGATGAACAACGCGCGTGCGCGGCAATCGAACACCAGCCGTTGTTGCAGGCCGAGCCTCCTTGGACGATTCCACAAAAGAGATTTTCCGACAAATTCTGCATCCATATGAAGGGCAAGCCATTTCTCGAGATTATTCAGACCGTGTGGCAGATTTGCAGCCATGCCAGGCAAGCAGCATGCTCGAAAACGACCCGCACTTCCCCGCCGGCGGCCTTCCAGGAAGTGGAAGAGGATTACAAATTAATCCTCGCACTCGAAAACTCGCGCCCGCGTCCATTCAGAGATTCCGGCCGTTGCCTGTTCACAGAGGTCATGCACCAGCACACTTCTGGCCATGGTAGAGCGGAAATGAAGGCGCATTCCTCCCGCATCGCCGCGCGCCTAGCTGCACTGGTTGGACGATTTGGTGTGGGATGCTTGGCTTGTTTTGCCTTCCAGCGCCGCGAGTAAGTACATGATATCATGCAGCACCGCTCTCGTCTAAAATCTAACCAGTATGCCTAGCCTTAGCAACATCCACAATAACGAACTGGAGCCCTTCTTGAACCACATCGAATACTGCTGTCCGACGCTGAGAGAGGAAATAGCCCACCTGTCGCTGCTACTCCCCAGCCTACTCCTGATAAAACCGCCTAGAAAACCACTATGGATCGAATGTATCCCCTTTGAAGAACTGGAACGTTATCGGCACCATTCGCTCGAAGAGCTACTTGGCCTGCCACCTGAGCCAATACCGCAAGCTATGGAGTTTCATCTTAAGTAGCGTCCTGGGCTGCGACTTACCATTTGACAACATGGTTCGGCGGCTCCTGTTGTATTTTCAAGGTTAGCGTGAGCGATACACCACAAGGTGGCACGTTTTAGTCGTTCCGGCGAGATCTTCAGTAGCGTTCAATTGAGGGCGTCTGGATCGGTGACCCCCGGGTCCACAAGTTGGTCTGGCCAGGTCGCTCAGACCAATGGCGATACGATTGGGTAGAGCAGGCGCAGGTAGCCACCGAACCAGAGACGGTCCAAAACCGCGCATACAGAAGCTTGCACAAGAACGAGACGTATGATTTGCCACCGCTACCGATCTGTGATCCGGCAAAAGACCAAATCCCCGCCATAAACATTGGCAGGAGTATTGTCCGGTGAACAGCCCAAGGTATGTCCATGAAGAGGCACGGCGGAGGTCAAAGAATAATGATCCGGCCAATTGCCCAGCACGTCTTGCCCGACGGCGATCGGTGGGTTACTCTCCCTTTCAATTCGCAGGATTGCTCGCAAATGGCTTACCGCGACACATCGTGACCCGCAGCACTCTCCGGAGGTCCAAGCAGGAGCTATCTTTTGAGGTTGGTTCCTTACAGTAGTGATTGTCGCCTGCCAGTACATCCTCTATCTCGGGCCGCAGGTTGCCCTTAGTAGCCGTGGGGTAAACAATATCTCATCTTCTAGTCGTCTCAGGCCCGCCACCCGAACGTTGAGCCCCCCCGCTTGCCTGCGCCGCCAGCGAATTAACAGCCCCTGCCAGATTCGGACAAGTTGGCTTATGGAGAGCCGTAATCAAGTTTTGAAGTTCACTGAAAGGCGGGCAGTTGTGATGTTTGTCGTAATGTTGTTGAAGCTCCACATCGTTGGAAAAGGACCTCTCTTCCTGGCAATAGGCGAACAAGCATACCTGGTAGGACGCACGTGTTAGCCAAAACTCTGGTGTGAGGGGCCGGAACCCACCAGCGAGCCAAGGCTGCAAGGAGCCCTATACTCAGACATAGAAGGCTTCGCTGTTCCAAGTGGCACGAGCGCTTCCAAAGAAGCCTCGTGGTGAAACGGTGCCTTCGCTTCAAAAGATGCTAGGGACGTTACCGGCGACGAGGTAGACAGATCAAGCAAATGCCGCGCTTGGGAGGGCTCATCCGAGGGTTCGATAAGGAAGCGGGGAGGAATGCAATCTGGCAGCTTTTATCTTGTATCAGCGTCCTCATGCCCCCTTGCAAGCTACCCTGCGCGTAAAATGCCATACACGGTACCCCCAGCACGGGATCGAAGGTAACGCGGCTCATGTGGGCTCCTTTGCGGGGGGTTGTTGCCCTAGCTGTCACAATCTGCTCCGGAGCGTGGGCTCCTTCGGATGTGATGCGAAACGTCCCACCCCGCCAACGGGCCACAACTCCAGCATGCAAGCACACGTCCAACAAAGTCGCAATCCTCGTCTGTCTTCGACGAAGGAGCGGTGCAGCCCATGTGGGCCCAGGTAGCATCAGAGTTAGGCTTCCAAGGCGGAACCACTTTGCGATGGCTTCATAGCGCGCTACGGTGGGTCGGTCGGTGGCAATTGCTCCGCGGCTGGACCGCCACGATGCTGACAGTGGGGGGCCCTCCAGCCTGCCCTCACCAGGGTCGGCCCGCGGCGAGGGGGTCTTTGTGTGGCGGCCAAATCAACACCCTGGGTTGGACCGGAGCCAAGGACCCACTTCACCTGTGCCAAATGCTCGGGGTGCCCGAGTGGCTAAGTGACGGCCACACCCATGAGCGACATTTTGCTGTGGTTCATCTGAGGGGTGCGGTTCCTGCGTCAAGGTGTTCGTGCACGGCCGTGATGACCTCTCTGGCCGACCCGCGCCTTTAGTCCCTCCGTTTCGCGAGTACCTTGAAGAGATTCCAAGACAATGAGCCGAACTCGACACATATTCAGTCCCCACGAAATACTCGCCGCTCGAGGCTCGGGTCAGGGCGTCCAGGTTGCGCCGGTGAACCGCATAATTTCGTGCGTTTGGCGATGGCAAAACAGGTCAACTCGGCGCGAGCACCGGGGCGACAATGCGATCTAGGTACCCCGACAAGCTAGCTGAACCGTTCACAGCGGCCCGGTGACCGGAGAAAGCAGCATGCCATTTATATATCATAGTAAGACAGAACCTCCTATCCATACGCCAAATCGCAACCTGCCGCTCGTAGTCGCGGGAATGGCGCTCAAAGCACATGCATCCGTCAGTCATGGCGGAGAGACTGGGCAAATCCGACCAAGACCCGACCGAAATATCCGCCAGATGCTCAAATCAGTCTTCCATACGTCGACTCTGCTGCCACGTCGCCTCCACTCTCTAAAGTCACATCCTCGTGGAGCTGCGAGATTGGCGTTGATTGCTCGTTATCAACCGACGCCAAGCACTGGCATGACTTAGCGGGTAGCAACGACTTGTCCTGTTAGCCGTGTCCAACGAGGATGGAAAGATGCCCGTACCAATGGGGATAACGATGATGCAAATCAGGATGATGATCCCGATAGTCAGGCACATGCGCATCTTCATGTTCTTCCACCACATCTGCTTGCGGACTCGGTTGGCGCCTCGACGGAAGCCTTGGGATGAGATTGCGAGGCTGTCGGTCTTACCATGGAGAGTGTCGAGACCTTCGCCGCGCTCAGCAACCATAGCAATGTTTTGACGCATCACGTCGACCGTGTCGTCGACTTGCTGTTTCACGCTTAGCACCATGCCCGAGAGGCCAGAGACTCGGCGAGTTTCGAGAGCATGCACACGGCGGATGTCGCTACTGCATTGTCGGCGTAATGGCTTGGAAAGACTGAGAATGTGTGGCGAAACACGCAGGGAAGTAAATTTCTGTCGGCTGCTTCACATTGTTCGTTGGGCCACTGCCAAATGTCACACCTCACACCATCCTTCTGCTAAGCAAGAAGCTATGAGAAGGCCACTGAAGGTGGACTCAGCCCATGTGTGAGGGGCGAGGCCATTGTTTTGCTCCTGAGGTTTGCCTTCCATGCTGCTGAAGTTGCCAACCGTGTGACACAGGCACACCTCTCGAACACACAAGACGTACCTGTTGCAACCTGTGGGGAAGCTGGGTAGACTGCTCTATGGCCTCTGGATTCGTTGACGAAGTACTCGTTAGCAAGATCGCTTGGTAGAAGTTTTGCAAGACTTGCCGACCATCGTGCGTTGCTCCGTCTTCAACTAACGCGTCAGGATCATGAAATACGAGTTCAGTATCTCCCAGCAATGGAAAGATAGAAAGGAGCGTCCATTTCGTTGGCGTGACCAGGAAGGGCACAATATACCTCGATCCGAACTCCGAAAGGCAACCAAGACGCAACGCAATGCCTACTTAAGGTCGGGCTCCCTTTCCTGTTGGCAACGGGCTATAAGGACTCGATATTCGCCATCATACGAGGATTTACCAACGGGCAAGCTGCAGCTCACTCGTCGACAAGGAACTGCGTTTTCCCCGTCCCGGCACCGGAACCTAGCCCGCTCGTGGTGTACCCGCGCATGATCCGTAACCAGTCTTATTAGCGGCAGGCATTCTCGAGTACGAGGGTCGCGCTATGATCCCGCGCCCACCACACCACACAAACAACGATGGTGAAACACCTGAAGTCCTGTACTGTACCACAGTAACGTGCAGTACGGTATTTTTCATCTAATATTCTGCGTAGAAGAAGCTCAGTTCGTCTTACACGCAAATGTGTCTATGCGCATGTGTCAGAAGAGGACTGCTCGACTGTGGATGCCTATGGAGTCGTTTCTGCAAGTATATTGTTCGATGGGACGTGCTGAGCTGCTGCAGTTCCTGAGCACTGAATTTGCTTACCATTCTTTGCCCAAAAGTTCACGAGCAAAGAAGAGACAACTGAGGCCCTCCATTGACATTGTTCAACAAAGAGTAGAACTCGCTGGGTATTGTTTAGTCTTCAGTATCAGCTCAACTCGTAGTACATCATTCATATGCACTCATCGCAACGCAGCCATGGCTAATGCTTCCCACTGCGCTCCCGAATACCCGGCCAGCTGTCTACTATATGTCTATCTGGTGAACACCAAGTCCGCTCTAGGCACAGATCGTAGCTACATTGAGAGCTACAACATATCACACACTTTATATACTAGCTTGTGTCCGCTCACTTGGCCTTTCCTCAAGCGATCCATCCCTTCGAGAACCCCCCCCAGTCCGCCGCTTTCGATCTTCAAATTGTGCGGGCGGATCGACTTGTCTGCTGGCAGGCCTTCCACGACAGAGACAAAGTTCTCCATCAAGAACTTATCGGTTGGCTCCGCATCGTACCGTCTATTTCCATAGAGAAACTCTTCGCCTAGAACGGTGAAGGCGCCCACAAAATGCCGCTGTATGTTCTTCGGACGCGGCACCGGGGGAAGCTCATTGACGTGGCTGTAATCTCCACCCTGAGTAGACAAAGAGCGATAGCAGAACTTCGCGCTATGCTCATTCGCGATGCAGTCAAGGGCGATTGTGATCGCATCGCCTGACATTTCTCTTAGAAGATCAGCTGTTTCCAGCTCATGGTAGTCACATGTGATATCAGCTCCAAAGCCCTTAACCAACTCGAAGTTATGTTGAGAGCATGTCGTATAGACGTAAGCACCTGACAATTTTGCGAGCTGAATAGCCAGCGCACCCGTAGCAGTTGAACCGCCATATATGAGTATCGACTTGCGAGAGCAAAGCCGCTGCGTCGGCCAATCAATGCAAAGATCCCGGTAGAGGCCCAGTGCAACGGTGCTGAGGCCTACTCCCAACGTTGCTGCCTCCTCGAAGCTGAGGTGACCGGGCACGCGTATTTGCAAATCAGCCTTGACTATGATGAGCTCCGCAAAAGCGCCATCTTCCGGATGCGAACTGTTTGCGCCATGGACAATTCCACAGACGCGATCGCCTTTCTCAAAAATCTTGTGCACACCCGATGCGACTTCCTCGACGACGCCAGCATAGTCACAACCGAGCAAGGTACCAGGGGATCCTAAACCGTCGACCTGCTTCCAGTCACAAGGATTGACGGCAACAGCCATGGTTCTGACTCGCATATACCCATCTCTGAGAGGTGGGATTGGGTGGTCATATACCAACGCTGCTTGCTTCGACGACCGTATTATCACGGCTTTTTGCCGTTGGGTGGGGGTTGTGGGGTTGAATCGATGACCCATCGTTGTCGGAAGCGACCGTCCTTTTATGGGAGCCTCCTAGCGCAGAAAGGAGTGAAGTAGTCCTACGGAGCTGGTATGTAGGCCTCGCCAATACATAATATCGACCGGCGCAACCGACCCGTGGCAGTATTGTACTGTAAGCATTGTCTGAACCGAGCTCACACCTTTGCCGCAGGAATAGGATAATACCGAACCCGCCTGCCAGCCGCTCCTTAGCCATTCCTGACGAAATGATCTGAGCGGGCGTGAGGTGCCAAGAGACACGAGTCATGTGGATGAGAGCTCAAGGGACTCGGCCGTTGCCATCATGACTGTTCCCGCCTTCCGTATCAGCTGCGCCAACACCTACTAATATTCAGTCCGTATTGGCATGGATAAAGCAAATGATTGCATACCAGTGGTGCCCCAGGCCCTTACACCCATGAGCTCGGAGCGCACAGTTCCATGACCCACTTCAGAGAAATGCCTACGTGTGACCTCGATGGCTTGCCCGTGGACCTCAAATGGTTGATACTCAATAGTCTTCCTGACATCAGGTCCCTGGCAAGTTGCGTGTATGCGGTGCCCTCATTCTATCGCACGCTGCTAGCCCACGATTCATCCATCTCTACGCGGATCCTGCATAGAGAATTGCCCGACTACTTGTGGACACACGCAACTGTCGCCCGCCTTGCTCGGCAGCAGTCTCCCATGGCCGCTGATCTTGATAGCTTAGGCACAAGCTCAGACATAGACGCTCTCGTCGACACCTTCCGGCGCCTCAGAGACAATGCGCCTGCCTACCGAGCAACTCATCTTGAAGCTGTGGGCATTCTGCGAACCTACGACAAGGTTGTTGCACTCCGGGATTTGTTCTTGCATGACTATCCGTGCACTGGGAACCAGCAGCTCGTCCCGCTCCGAGATTCTCTTCGACGACATCCCATTGAACGTTCGGAGCTGGAAAGGATCGAACGGGCCATATACATGTTCGACATTATGTCGTCTTTCTGCAGAAACATGGTTTTCATGAGACCAGGCGACGCAGCTTACGTGTCCTGGTGCTACGAAAAAGTGGCGGCATTGCAGAAGGCACTCGTGCATCGACTGATGGCACCATGGGAGCTATATCAGGTCATGCACATGCAGGCGTACTTTCGACGTGCTCTCTACGGGCTAGGTACTCCTTCCTGGGCTCGAATGGGTGCTGAGAATTTAGTCTGCTGACAACCTGGGGTAGATCGGAATGAGCATTTGAGCGAGCGAGTCGTGCCAGGCATGCTAGTGGGCGGCATCGACTTCGTCTACCACGCTCTTTGCATTGTGAAAAGGGCCGCACTTGACGAGCTCATCACTCCTCTCGAGAGAAATCTCTTGCACGAGCCACAGAATATTTTCGGCGTCCTCGTCTCCCGCGGCATCCACCAAACCTGGACACGGATGAAGGCCAAGGCATTCAATCATTATCTCCCCTTCTGCCCCGTCGACGACAGGATGGGATACCAATCATGGAAGAATTTGGAGAGCCTGTACCAAAGGTTTACCCTGGACAATGACCCAAGCATACTCGACCTATTCCACGATTGGGTCGCAGCGAAGGAAGGACGAGTCGACCTGTTAGGGGCGAGTCTGTGGAACGACGACCGCTGGGACGATATTGAGCTAGCGATTCAACCAACGCAGGCAGACTTGTGGAAGGGCGTCAAACATCATTGGAATTCTATGGCTGTGGGGTTTCAAGTACTTGCCGATCCTGGGATACTTGCGGACAAAGAGTTCGAGGATTAGCGTCTTCTATGAAACCCTTGGTCGATGCCGGCGCTACGTTTAGCATGCCACCACCACAGAGACAGGATTTCGGTAACATCAGGCTCATAAGAAGGCTCTTTGGCCCATCCTCAGCAATACGTCTAGAGAAAATGCGAAAGCCACAGCACGTTCCACCAGCGCTTAGTGCTGAGCTGCGCCGTTCTCGCCGGAGGGTCGGCACCGTTGTTGGTCATGGTGTGTCATTTCCGACCTGGGAACAATGCGTCCTGCCCAAGTGGCACCAGTCGGGGTTATTAAACCTTAGCAATTGCCGCAGTCGTCGCAACTGCCGTGACCATAGTCGCTTGCTGACGTGGTCTGAGTTTAGCAACGGACGCTGAGCCGGTGGCTGACGTTGATCTGGTGCAGTGATAAGGGGTGCATCCCCCCGGAGTCGCAAAGCACACGTACTGACCTGTCCGCGGCGGGGGCTTCAATGGCCTATGCACACATCTGGCTCCGAACGTACCATATGGAACGCCTCTGACAAGGCATGATAATGAAGTCCCGCCGCAATCAAAACTGCCATGTGAAATATCTGGTGACTGGCACCGCAAATGTCGAACCGTCCAGGTGCCCATCGTTCTGGTATCTGGCAAGGTGTTCATTAGCAACTGCACAACTGTCACTGTGTTCAAGTCACACGATACCCTAGATGCGTATATGAATGCACCCGTGATGTTGCTGCTGACCATCCAGGCCACCCATTTCAGAGGCATGCGCTTTATTGGCGTATCCGGTCCCGACAGTAGGACTCCGTTGGCAACGGACAAAGCTGATGTTATCCCAAGGCCTGCAAATAGACACGTGCGCTGACAGCGGAACTTTGGTAGTCCAAATTGAGGGGTCAGTGTGGCAACGGCACAGCACAGAGAGGTTACGGATGCCTATATAGCTGTTAGAAGGCGCGTCATCATCGCAGACAGTGACAACATACCAATGCCCAATGGATAGCCCTGAGAGTGCGGCTGCAAGAGAATCCGTAGTAAACGGTCGAGACTGCCGCACTCCACATCAGAACGATGATCCCGAAGTAGTCCAGTCTGTTGCATCGTACTGCGACAGGACGGCTATGGTTGCACATAATGTGGTATCTCCTATGTGTCAGAGCAAGCTGAGAGTTACAACATAGTACTCAGCTTACAAAGCTGATAATGCGAAACACGCTGCGACTCCGGCGGCGTAGACGGAGATGGCGATAAAGTCACCGTTCCGAGCTCCAGGATGACCATAGTTCATGTATCGAAAGTGAAGCGGCAGATAAGCAAATACTACAGAACCAACGAGGTGTGTATATGCGTTGACTGTTTGATTGTTCAAATACAGTAAACTTGCCAAAGAAGCCTGCGTGGAACCAGATGTCGGTCTAGCGTGTGTCAGCAGTGCGGCTACATTGGCAATTGTGGAGCCTGCTCGTGCCTATAGCCAGACAAGATGTAATCATTGTCTCGCTGCCATGGTGGTATTTGATGGTATGAGAGAAGCATGTGGTGCTCACAACTGGCTGGGACTGACGTCGATCCGCGCCACCACACACTTAACGGAGCCGTCAGACCATTGGTGAAACCCAGTGCACCCAGTACTCTGCGGATCATGTTCAAAAGCGGGGAGATGTCAAAAAGAATTATTTCAAAGTCCCTCGTGCTACAGTAGTTCCACGTCGAGGCCCCTTTCTTAATCCGAAACACTTCAAATCCACGGTGCAACGTTCATATACTGTACTCTAATTCAGTACAGTCACCACGCCACTTCTGTGGAAAAGGCAAGGTGCGCGCCCGCCGGACCGCCTTATCTGGCTCATTTGTTCGCGACTGATTCGGGTATTCCGCTTCGGGTATTCCGTTCACATGAAAAGCCTCAACCCAATTGCGAATAAATGCTGCGGGATCTCCCGAGGCTACAGCACACCACGAGTGTGGGAACCCAGCGCGGCCGATGAGATAAAAGTCGATGAATGGGGTTTATCCGAATCACGCCACGCAGCGAGATCTTTGAGGAGGAAGACCAAGGGGTATCAACATGGGCCCTGTACTACGATCGACAGTTTCGTCTTACGTGGATTCCACCCAGCCGAATTAAAGGCATCGAGGGTGTAACCTGGGAAGATAAACAGGCAGTCTCCGAGTTCTGCGCGATCAAGCTCCGTTTTCGGGCCAAGAAATCCGTCACACGATATTTTGCGAGCCCCCGTATGAAGTAATCGGCAGGGAGACTACGCCTGGGGTATTTAAGATTCTAGGCTTGAAATTAAGGCTGACCCGGTGACTTATCTGACGGGGGCGATGTGGGAGCCGAGCAAACACGACATTATGAGACCTGTAGTGTCAGAGTCTCTCTGCCAGGATTGGGCTCGCAGTTGCCCGGGATTATGGTCAGGATGTTTGCCTGCGCCGTCGGGTTGGCAGGTGCGGCGGCGCGTGATTGGATATCTCAGGGTTATAGAAGTTTGAAGGGAAGCCAATAACGTGAGGATGTGAATGTCCGGTCGCTCGTCTACAGCAAAGCACAGCACAATGTTGTATTGCGCACGGTGGGTACGTTGGTGCGATCATGTCGCCAAATCCGACATCACTAGTAGCCCAATTCGATTCAGGCGTAGCTCACATGTATCTGCAAGAATATACAAATCGTGCCAACTATACGGAATAGGCAAAAGCCTCTTGTTATCCAATTCATAGTGGTGTTCCCCTGTCGACAATTAGTTCTGCATCAATGCCTTGCGACCGAGAATGCAAACACGTTCAGAACCGTGGATCGTCATCTCTCTGCTCCTCCAAGAGGTGCTTTGGGTCGCAGTGTGGGTTAACTTGGATAACACGACCGCCTGGCCCGTACCGGATACGGGGCGGTTACAGCTCTTGGCTACAATGACCCCCATGCTGCCGCGTCCGTGTGCGTTGTTGTGTCAAGATTTCCTGCTACCTCCGAAATTCGCGGCCAGTGGATCGCGAATGTTGCGAGGAGTTTTTGGAGCTTGTCGCATTCGTCGCCTTCGCTTACGTCCACTAGGCCCGTCCTGATGTTGTGCCAGTTCCTCCAGAAGATCCGGGTCATCCTTCTTGTCAGGGTGGTGCGATCCGACGTGCCTTTGGTTTAGCCGCTAGGGTTAGCTTGTCCTCGCAACTGACTGATAGAGACAATGTGAGTTCCAAACCTTTGCAAATTATCTGCTCGAGGGTATTTGCGTTCGCCGTTAGAGCAGAACGGACAACAAAAGACGCGTTCCGGCTGATGCGTGCGAGCATGCCGTTTCAATTCATTGTGGCGTTTGAAGCCCTCACCATCCCCACTCCGTGGACAACCACGAACGTCACAGAGATATGGACGCCTGGACGAGTGAACAAGAGCATGTGATTGTAGTAGATACCGTAGCGTGAACGGCGGAGCATTGCAGCCGGTGAAGTTGCAAAGGAAAACGCCGGTAGGTGAATTCGTGCTAGCGTCATGACTCTTATGATCCGCCAGGGGCTTAATAGATGTTCCGGCTGGATGCTCAGCACTGTGGTTCTCGGTGTTGCAAGTGTCGCCCGTGTCGACAATCTCGCCGGTACCACGGGCATCGTCAGAAGGGACGACAGAATCGTCGTGGTCAATTCTGAAAGGTTCAGGGAGGATGCGTGGCGGTGGGCTCGGACTTGGTGCGTAGTTGACATACCGGGCCTGCAAGATATCGGGATCATCCGTATGAGGCCCGAGCATTGGTAGTTGGTGTCTTAAGGAGGCCATGGTGTTGTTGCAGCCAGCTCAAATGAGTGACTAGCTTGAAAGTATGCTGCGACAGCTTGGATGGAAATGAATTTGAAGTCGTGAGGAAGCGGACGGGACGTAGCCCAAGGGGCCTACCAGTCGGCGGGTGGAGGCAGCGGCCTTTGAAGCCTGACCGACGGACGTCTTGGTCTGTGACACGGCCGCGCGGTCGGACCAAGCGTCGCTTTTCAGAGCAGGGGAGAGGAGGCTTGGTTCCTGAGCGCGGGCTCACCAGTTCGGAGGACTTGAGCGTACGCGGCAAGGCCTGCAAAGTGCGAGTTACCGTGAAAACAAGGCGAAAACGCCGGGATAGGCCGAAAACCTCAAGGGCATGCAATCTGCAAAGTCGGTGTTCCTCAACATGCGCACCAGAGTAAAGGTCTCCACAGCCAAGTCGGGGATTGCGATGAGCGGGGTGCGAAGGGGCAAGCGCGTACCGCGAGAAAGTGGTTAGAGTGAGAAAAGAGAGAAGGGGCAAGAGGAACGCGCAGTGAGAATTTGCATGTCCGGGCCGCGGGAGTACGCCGGCTTTGCTTTTTCCACTATCGGGTGCCCGCCCCTGTGCTTACATGCAGCACAGACGCCCTGCACGTCACAGGTTCTGTACCTGTCCAACTATTCGCCCGACAGATGTGTACATACATGACATGGAAGTGAGGCAATACGTATCTTTGTCTCGTCAAGATTGGCTATATCCTCTCTATGTTTTGCCCTCTTCGTCTGAAGTGCATGGCAGGGACGGGTCACGCGCTTGCATCATCAAATTAAGTGCGTATCCAGTCGTGCAAAGTGGGTCCAGGACCCACTTTGACTTGGAAGCCAACGATTACCCCCACAAACTTCTAGTACAGCGCCTTGGGTCTCGACAATTTGCCGTCGGAGGCCTTTACTAACTGCCTCATCCGACTGCCGTCTCGACTGTGGTTGACTGACTGCCAAAGCTCAGTCAGCTCGCCCAGAAAGCAAACGAAGGTATTTCCAATTGCTTCTCAGCACCGGCAGCCATCGCACGGTGCCGGGCTGCTTTCCCTACAGCCTCAGTCGTTGCAAGATAATGATGCTGGTGTACAAGACTAATGGAGTGCAGATTCGCCGACTTTGCATGAGGCGCTAGATCGTCACGATGTGCAAAAGTTGAGAGGAACTGAAGTTTAGGGTAGCTGGCGTACCGGTCCATCATCTCTGGAGCAACTGTTTGTTGAAAAACTGCCTGTATTTCGGCTCGCTCGTGCTATAGAAAAATACCCACGTAAACAGTGCTCCGCTCTCTTCGCTGGTAATCACGACATGTGAAGTACGGATGCGAACATCGGCGTAATAGCCTGCCGTGGATTTTCTATTCCAAAAAACAATCCGGGTAGTATCGCCGGCAGTGATGAGCCTGTGAGGGTCCGCTATATCCATCTCTCCAAGGACGTTGCCAACGTGCAATGTGAATCCTGGGAACGAAACTTCAAGTCGGATTGGGCAGAACGCCTCTGAGTGTAGCGAAGATAGCAAAAGATCCGTGTGGAGTGTGTCCATCAGACACCCTTCCGGTTGTGCCAATACGAGTGCTACGTATGGTGCTGGACCCTCACAGGAGCAATCCAGGTGTACGAGATCGATACCGATCAGAGCAGGATACATTCCTAGTGACAGCACTTTGCATATCCATGGACTATCTTTTTTGAAGACCTTATCCCAAATATGCACGTCTTCTATATGCGAGGGGTGGAATGAACCCCCACATTTGAACGCGACTCTGAATCTAAGCTTGTCCCGAAGGCAAAGATACGAAGTGATGTGTTGTAAAAGCTCGACTGGCAGGTCGGCGATGGAAGGCATATCTACACAGCACTTGAGGTCCAAAGAGAGCGGCGTCGATATTTATACTGTGGTTGGCGTCTACTTCAGATCGATGCGCTTATCTAAGACCTTACGGCATGAGTCCGTCCGGAGGGAGTTTGTGCTTTTACATATGTACAGTACAGTAGCACCAAGTAGGTTCCGGCTGTGAACTTATGCCACATTATTGGCAAACCGCAGAATCTGGCTGGTTAGCACACTCTATTTGTCCCTGACGGAACGTAGCCACAACAAACGTGACTGACAACGGAGGTGCAAGGTGACAACGCTGTGACAGGCGCTTCCACGGCAGGGGCCGGATGAGTTGCATAAAGTAGGCTCGGGTGCGAATGTAAGTAATACAGCAGAGTCTGAACATCGTACAGTATACGACAGGAGTATGAGAGTCATGGTACCACTTAATTTCCAATAATGAACCACTGTTGGGTGATCGGTATGCATTTCATTTTATCTTTCTGCGTGATCAAGAGAGACAGCAGTACTTCACGGTTGGACTTGTCAATAAGTACAAATAAATACTACAACTTGAACGGCCGGATGCGCAACTCTGCCTAGAAGGGAACCTCTCCCACGGATGGACGAGTTGCCGCGAGACCAACCAGCAGGCCAGTCGCTTCACCGGCCACCTACCAAGCCAGAAACACAACGGCAAACCCCGCCGACGGATCATGGTTGACGAGGCGTGCTTCCGCCTTCTTCTTTCAGTCGAAGACCTTGTCAGGCACGAGCTCCTGCGCGCTACTGTTAAGGTCGTTGAGAGTGTGTGATTGGAACAACGCCGATACTTGCTCGTCTCGGATATGTTGACTGACGGCTTCTCGGGTCCAGTCTCGGTCCATTTGCGTACGCCCTCATCGTAAGCTTCTCCATCCATCGCGAGGAAATAGTACGTGGGCTCAAGAGGAAACAAATTTTCTTTTGGCAGTCTGCGCTTGCCTGTTGGGCCATTCGGCCTTCTGACCATTTTGTAGGCGACCGCAGCCACGAAAGTGGACAGCTCGTTGACGGTTCCAGACCTGGATACCAGGAGGTGATATCCAGATGAGTGCTGTGATCCCGAGGCCGGCGACTACGTAGGTGGACATGGTAGCTCTGCCGTGAAATCTGCACCCTTGCTGTTTTCTCATCATATATCCCATGTCAGCACCGAACGACTCTTTTTTAGGAACGCATATAGAATATACACTCACGAGCAAGAAATCAATTTTACAGGACAGTAGTGTTGGCGGTAACTCCACTAAGTGTTGTCTGCCAAACGTCAATAATAGGTCTCGATTCGTTCTCGAGACGAGGACGCTCAATAGCAATCTGTAATATAAATTACCCTCTAGTTCCAACAGCCACTTATCTCGTGCTTCGTAGGTAACGCTCATCTGAGCATCGCGTCGCCTAGCAGTTGGTATAGTTCGTGATTTCCGGAGCAAGATTATCCACAGGGTTTTGTATGTATTCAACAGCAAGCAGGCCCGCGGCAAGTGACCGGTGATGGTTTCTCCTGCTTCTCCTTCCGCAAAGAGCGAAACTGGAGCATTTCACCGCGTGTGGCAACGGAGATGGCCTCCAGAGCAAGAGTTATGGGGATTTTTAGTTGGGGTTACGGCCTTGTACGTTCTGGGCTACGATGAGCTTCCTCAACAGTCCCCATTGGTAAATGCAGTTACCCCACAGCCAGGTTCCCACATGCTCAACACCGGACCACCGCCAAGGCAAGCTTAGAGCCGCGGTTGCTGCGTGGGCACAGCTGTCCTCCGCTGCAGTCGCGCACGAAGAAACCTGACGACCCAAAATCCTAGTACTGCTTTAGCGGTAAGCTGCATCGTCTCCTTCCACCGAATGGCTCGATTTTCCGCGCGAGCTTGGCGGCGCTCTATCATACGCGGTCAGTGTTGTTGGCTTCGCAGTCGGTATGCAGAGCTAACCTCGCCTGAGCTGGTACAAAAAGCACAGTAAGATGCAACTTGCGAAGACGATGGCGATGATGGCAAGGACTCGCGCCCAGATAGCTAACGAGCGCCATCCGGATGTGCCCGCTTTGTGCGTGTAGGGCTTGTTTTTCTTTGGCTTGGTCTTTGGATCCGACTTTCGCGACATTTCACATACAACTGACGCACCGTAACGGTCTGCAAATTGCAAACCCTACTGGTAGTCCGCCTATTGGAGAATCCGGTCTTGATATAACTTATGAGGGAAGGCGCCACAAGAGCCGTTGCGCATGAGGCCTTGATTGACTTGGGCATTCGCCTGCGCCTGCCAGTGCACGCAGATCTTGGCGTATTTCGAGGTCGGAGGAGGCCAGCGCCACATCACCCTGTATGAGGCGGAGTTGGGCTTGAACTTGCCCCCGTCCCGGCGGCGTCATACAACATTATGCGTGCTCTCGAAGAATGGTCTGTTGGGGAATATACGCCTCGGCCAACTCATGACGACTTGTCTTGCTGCCTTTTCCTTTTGGTTCATCTTCCGTACGCGGCGGCTGACTCGGGATGTCTCGACCCAATGGAGCGTCTAGAATCGTACAATGCTCTACAGAAAAAGAACGACCGTCAGTCGCGATCGCTGCTTGTGACACTTGGGATGTCGATGCGTTTGTGTCAACGCGTGTTTCTGTTTTCGTGCAGCCCCCTTTTATTACTGCGTTTTCGTTGATGTTTGCTACGGGTGGACTTTAAGCCGCAGATGGTATGCCCCTCGTCCATCGCCGTCTACACACTGTTGCTACCACGTGGGAGAAGAGCCGAATCCTACACACAGCATTCTTCATCCTCCCTCCGTGCGCCTTACGCGGCATACGAGAGCAAACCATCACTGGAGCCGCCTGACGCGAGAGGTGTTCCTGTTGCTAAACATACAAGGACGCCACGACCGCCCATGGAAGGCCGAATATAAGACAGGAATGCACCCCCACATGTTAGGCAACCTGTAAGTCTGCTGTATGCAGGACCATAATGGCATGTGCTATGTCTTAAGTAGCCCATGCGGTGCCACTTCTCGGCTGTGCTTGGTTTTACCGAGCGGATGCTCGATGGGGTGTACTAATACATCCATAGCGGGTTCCTAACCAGTCGAGATGCACTTTCGTTCGTGGTGAAACGATCGTGTTTTGGGTGCCTTCAATCCTTACCCTGGCCGTCGCTGGACGACTCCGGCGATACATGCGGTCGGCAGCTCGAGACTTTCTGTTGTTAGGTGCGCCGGCGGCAACCAATCAGGGGCTTTTCATGGCGCGACGCGCGACGCGCGACGCGTTCTGCCTGAACATGGGGCGGGCAGTCGCGCCCGGACCCAGCTACCACCCAGCGAACTGAACCGTGTCGCCCGTCCGGCTCAGTGACCAACGGGCATCTGGGTGCACCACCTCTCCGGACACCACCAGCGTCCGGCTCGCCCCGCTCTGCGGGAGATGCGCCTACCGGCCAATCATCTGCACGAAGTTGTTCTGCCTCCTCGGTTCGGTCGACAAAGGGATTGACACCAAGCCAGGAACTCCAGCCACATGCGTGCCACTCCCCGTGACAGAAACCGAAAGCCGCTTTGTGGATCTCGTCAGGTGGTGGAAAGCCGTGATCTGCTTATTCACCACTCAAACCGCAGATATGGCCCAAATACAACGGAACTGACAGGACGGTTACTATACTGTGCATAGATGCTGGTGATACATAGCGTAGCTGCTTTATCTGTACTGAAAAGGAAAAGTCGCCGCACAATCACTCCGTTTGGCCACGCTGTGTTTCGTCGCATGGAACGC
Organism: Purpureocillium lavendulum; assembly: GCA_029168975.1. Classification (NCBI taxonomy): domain Eukaryota; kingdom Fungi; phylum Ascomycota; class Sordariomycetes; order Hypocreales; family Ophiocordycipitaceae; genus Purpureocillium; species Purpureocillium lavendulum. The sequence goes on from JAQHRD010000017.1 coordinate 374,509, forward strand.
ACTTCGGCCCATCATTGACACCGTCTGTGACTCCAAGCCGTGTCCCAACGGTCGAGTGCAACACTATTGCCCCTGCCGCATAACAGCGATGGCCTAGGCCAGCCCGATCAAGCATCTTTGAGTCACCCGCTTGCTGTCGCGAATCCCGCTTCATGTCGGTGTTTATGGCCGCCAGACAGCAGGACGCCTCGGCGCTACCCAAGAGGCAAAATCCAAGTGGGCGAGATACATTTGGCCTATCCAAGAATGCGTTTCTGCCTGACGAAAAACCTCTTGCACTGCTGGACGACCTTTATTATGAGCAGTGGGAACTCATCGCAAGCAACCTTCCGCGCCTCATACGAAAGGGTATTCGCGAAGTTATATCAGATCTCCCGATCCTATCGACGGACCACTTGAAATCCGAAGTCGAGTGGCGCAGAGCGTATGTCTTGTTGTCATACATGGCCCAAGCTTACATTTGGGGTGGCGATACACCCGAAGAGGTACTGTACCTCTCGAAGTCGGTCCGTTGCCACGAACACACATTGTGCTGATTCAGCTCGTACCCTTAGGTTCTCCCACCGCAACTGGCGGTTCCGCTGCTTAGCGTCTCCCAGCATCTCGAATTGCCACCGGTCCTCACCTATGCCGGCGTTGTGCTCTGGAACTTTTCTTCTACCACAGGGGATTTCTCGAACTTAGAGTACCTGACCCCTCTCGTTTCATTCACGGGCACCGAAACGGAGACGTGGTTTGTCGTTACCAGTGTGGCGATGGAAGCTCGCTCGGCGGAAACAGTTCGGCAGCTGACCGACGCACTACAATCATTGCCATGCCGGAGGCCCGACAAGCTCACTACCGCCCTAGTCACATTGAAACAATGCATCCACGATATAGACAAACTGCTAGCCCGGCTGCACGAGCGGTGCGAACCCACCGTGTTTTATTCTCAGGTGCGACCCTTCTTCGCTGGCGGATCTGCTTTGCCAAATGGCGTATTTTACGACGAAGGCGGCGGCACGGGCAAGTGGAGGAAGCTCCAGGGGGGGAGCAACGCACAAAGCTCTCTTATACACTTCTTCGACATCATCCTTGGGGTTAGGCACAGCCACCCGGTGGGTGGAACGTCTGTGCATGACCAAGCAAGGACGTACATCCCAGGACAACACCAACGATTCCTTGACTATGTCGACGGCCTTTGTCGCGCTCTGCGAGAGGGCACGCCAGCAAACGATAGCTATGAGGGACAATCTTCGCTCAGAACGGCCTTCAAAGGCGCCGTGGAGGCGTTGGCAGCTTTACGGAGTACTCACATGCGTATTGCCACAAGATATATTATTATACCCTCGCGGCAATCGCAAAGCCAAACGGTGCATCTGCCGAAGCATCTTGGAACTGGCGGTACACCGTTTGTGCGGTTTCTGAAGCGATCCAGGGATGAAACATCTAGTGCCGCTAAATGGATCCGGATGTGGGCAGAGTCGGACATCTGAAAGCGCTTTTAGAGGACGGTTTGGGATCTAGTTTTCTTCAGATTGTGTGTTGGTTGGTTGTTGGCAGTTTACTGTATCAGTCTAGCACTAGATCAAGCCAACTAGGGGTTGGCCTGACCTTTCCACCGTAATAAACTGGATGCCCGCTCCAAGGCCAAGTTCCGTGCCACATTTTGGCGTACAATTTCGCCCTCGCCTTGCGTTAACAGGTGTCATGAACCAAATATTGAACAAAGCCGTTCTCATATGTTACGGAGCCACGCATTAGACTGGTTCTATTCATTCTGGCAGGCCGTGTCATAATCTTCTTCCACGTCCTGATACGCTTGTCGCAACATTAGCACCATTTCTTCTAGCTGGACTTCAGAAATGGTTAACGGGGGACCTAGCAGAACGTGATCGCCAACCCGTCCGTCGACAGTCCCGGTTCCTGAGCACAGCGCTAATCCGCGAGAATATGCAGCCTTGGCAACCCGCACGCCAAAACCCTCCTTGCGGGCAAACGGCCGCTTAGTCGCTTTATCCTGCACAAATTCCAATGCCCAGAATAAGCCTCTGCCTCGGATGTCGCCCACATATTTGAGGTCGCCAAAAGTTACCTGCAGGGACAGTCCTAGCTTCAGTCCCTTCGCAGCGCAAACTGCAAGAACGCTCGGTTGCCGGACAAGTCGCTGTACAGCTAACGCGGCTGCACAGCTCACTGGATGAGCTTGGTAGGTGTGGCCGTGAGCGAAGCCTCCTAAACTGCTCTCCATTTTGTCGTAGAGTGACCCCCGAGCCAGGACGGCCGAAATGGGTGCGTAGCCGCCCGCAAGCCCTTTCCCAAGAGTCACCAGATCGGGATTGGCCTTGCCTTCAGCCTCGAATGCAAAGTACGTGCCAGTTCGTCCAGAGCCGCACATAACCTCATCGAGTATGAGGAGGATCCCGTACCGGTCACAGAGCGCGCGTACTTGTTCAAAGTATCCGGGAGGGGATACAACACAGCCGGATGTGGATCCCCCAACAGTCTCGGCGACGAACGCCGCGACTGTATCAGGACCAACACGTTGGAATTCGGCGTCCAAATCTTCGACAAGGCGCAGGGTAAACTCTTCGGCTGTTTCCTCGTTTCGTTTTCCGTGATACGCACAGGGCAGTTCCACGAAACTGACGTTGCTGAGTTGTAAGGATGTGCCGTTTGGCTCTTTTCGTCCGATGTTGCTACTGATGCTCATGGCACCAATAGTGTTGCCGTGGTACGACTGCTTCCTAGAAACAAAGTGCTGTCTCTGTGGTTGGCCGTTCCCGATATGGTATTGGATCGCTAGCTTCATAGCTGCGTCTATAGCTTCGCTGCCGGAATTGACAAAATAGGCCTTGCTCAGGCCGAACGGCGTGTTGCCGACGAGTAGGTCAGCCAGCTCTTCGGCGATTTGGCTTCTATGAAAGAGCGTGTGCGTGTATGAAACTTCTTTCATTTGCTTGATAACAGCTTCCAGTACAACAGGGCTTGCATGATCGACGATTGTGACAGCGCCGGCGTCTAGCACTGTATGGCCACATTTGAGCGTCACGTAGCACCCCGAGGCGCTTCTTACTGCAAGCGGATTCCGATTTGGGAGAGGATGTAAAAGGGCGGTTCCATCAATCCGTAACTCTCGATTAGGCTTAGCAATCGCACGCTGAGTATAGGCCCCAGTGCGCTCACTGAGGCTATTATCGATATCGTAAATTTCGCCTGGCATTTTTCTGCTTGCGTTACGCTCAGAAGTTGCAGGCTCTCGCCGAGAATAGAAGATGTCAAGCTTGTGCTCCTACGTCGTGAGACTGGAATACTGTACTAGCAGCACATTAGCACCCAGAATTGTATGAAATGTGTCCGCGAGTAGAGCCTGAGAATGATGTAGTCGCTAACGGTCGTAAATGGGATTGCACCGACATACATCCGGCGGATTCCCGACTCTTTATGATTTCTGACTTCAATTTGAAGTCCTCCAAGAGGGCTCAACAGACCCACACAAGATGCAGGCTAACTTCATTCGTGCACGTGCGTGTAGATACGCCACAGCGGCTGGAGGTTCTGGGTAGATAACGGAAAAACTCCATTTTCTGTTGCGCAGGCGGAAAATGCCACTTAGCTCGATTTGCCTGTCAATCTTGGCGATTAGAAGATAATCCAACTATGGACTGGTTAATAATCATGGCACCCGCCTTGTCGTATGTGAGACACAGCCAACGCCGGCTCACAGACCGGTTGTGCTTGCTATGTGTGCTATGCTTTGCTGTACCGTGGGAAAGGCATCCAACATGCGGTATGAGTAGGTTACGAGTGACGTCGTGCACCAGTATTGCAAACATGGGACGGCGTCTGTGAAGATAAAATGCAAGCTCGAATCCCCAGGTGGTCATGGAGGAACTTGCCCAATCAATAACCCTCTCACGAGTGTGAAGATATTACAACCCCTTTTCCAACGCTACGCGATATTTCACTAGGCCTCGTCTTCACCATGCACCTCGCGGTCGTCGTTTCGGTGATGGCATTTCCGGCGTTTGGTCTAGTAATGCCTCAGAGCGTTTCTCCTTACAAAAGGGCCATCCGGCAATTCGAAGAGAGAAGCCAATTCGCAATTGTCAACAGCGACCCGACAACCATCGAACAACTAAGCCCTCGGGAGGTCGAGCTGCACAGAAACCAGTGGCCTATTGCACGGTCCATCTCAGGACGGCAATCAGGGAGTCCCGAGCTTGGCGAAGGTGGCCGAGGCGAGCCAGAGATGCGACTCGGCGGCCGAGAGGCCAGCATTTAATTTACGGCGGGGTTTCAGGTACGGTTGCGGCTGAGCTGTTAGGTAGTCATGATCAAGCCTAGGCGAAGGACGGGTCCCCCGCCGGTCCCCCGCCCCATTAAAGCGCCATTATCCTATACAAATGATATGGCGAATGTTTTTGTAGCGGTCTAGCAGCATACCATGCGGATCACCCTCTGGTGATGGATATGTCGAAGGCTCGCAAACATAACACCAAGATTGCAGCTGCTCAACGTGTCGCCCTCTGCGGTGAGCCTTGTTGGCAAGGAGGCAGTACATCTCTAGGGATGTGATGAGTTGTTATGCCCGGTAGCATGTCCAGATAATTCTAGCAGGGGCAAATCATACTCTCATATAGAGTTTTTGAAATCATTCGAACTAAAGCGCTGGATTCTGGCAGGGAGATAACCCTGTGGCGAGACACGACATAAACCCAAAGCCCGTCGGCGAAGCTGCTATGATCATGCAAGCCTGGCGAGCACAGGGCGCAAAAAGGTCATTGGGAAGTATGTGATACGTAGGATCGTCGAGTGATGATCAAGGAGAAGCAGTAGGGCATATAAGAAAGGTAAAGTAACATTAAAGTCTATGCCGCGTAGACTCCCGGCGAGGTCGAGCATTCTTTTACCCAAAGTACAACTCTGAGGTCCTTTATACTCTTCTGCGTGTGGGGATGCTCATTACCAAGCACCTCCTGACGCATCCTTAATGTCTTCTGATGCAACGTCTCGGCTTCTCCTATCTTTCCTTGGAAAAACAGTAGCAGAGCAAGATTGCTCATGGTGGTGATCGTATCTGGATGCCTTTCGCCAAGAACTTCCTGACGCAAGGCTAAAATGCGGTGGTGCTCTGTCTCAGCCCTCCCGTAATCTCTCTGGTTGAAAAGCAGCAGTGCGATATTGTTCATTATGGCAAGTAATTCGGGATGCTTGCCACCAAATATCTTTCGACATAATGGGAGCGCCTTGCTCTGCAGTGCTTCTGCTTCCTCGTAATTCCCTTGGTAAGTATGCACCAGCGCAAGATTGTCCATACTTGCTACCACATCTGGATGCTTGTCCCCCAGCACCGCTTGACGGACGTCTAGTGTCTGGCGATGTAGGGACTCAGCCTCATTATACCTGCCTTGGCAAAGAAATACTTGCGCAAGATTGCATTTACTCGTGAGTGTACCGGGGTGATTGTCGCCAAGTACCTTTTCACGCAGGGCGCACGTCTCTACATGCAGCGTTTCCGCCTTTTTGTACTTCCCTTGGCGGGTAAGTGCAACTGCGAGGCCGTCCATAGTTGTTAATGTATTCGGATGGTGGTTGCCAAACACGTCTTTACAGAGGGCTAAGGCCTCAAGATACTTTATCTCAGCCTCCTTGTACATCCCCTTGTTGAGAACAACTTGTGCATGACTGTGAGTATTCGCCACCGTGTCCGGATGCTTGGTACCGAGCACCTCTTGCCTTAATGCCAATGTGTGGCGAAGAATTGCGTCCGATTCTTCATACTTTCCTTGGCAGGCAAGCGCAAGCGCGTGGTTCGCCTGACTTGTGAGTGTTTCGGGATGCCTGTCACCGAGGACGTTGAGACGAAGCTCCCACGTTTCGCGATGTAACTCCTCGGCCTCTTTGTATTTACCTTGATAAACAAGCACTACCGCAAGATTATTACCGCTCGTGAGTGTGTCAGGATGTCTATCGCCGTGAATCTTGCGATCCAGTGCCAAAGTTTCGCGATGCATCTCCTCCGCCTCTGCGTATTTACCTTGGCAAAGGAGCACCTGTGCAAGGTTGCATCTACTTGTGAGCGTGCTCGGATGCTTGTCACCGAGGACCTCTTGACGTAGCGACAAGACTTCACGATGTGTCTTCTCGGCGTCGTCGTACTTGCCCTGCTTCGCAAGTACAACTGCATAATTGTTTCTACTCGTGAATGTAATTGGGTTGTTGTCGCCGAAGACGTCTCGACATAGGGCTAATGCTTTGTCATGCGTTGCCAGTGCGTTCTCGTACATGCCCAGCGTTACCAGCACGACTGCAAGATCATTCATACAAATGAGCGTATCGGGATGTCTTTTGCCGAAGACGTCCTCACATAGCTTCAATGCTTTGCGATGCACCGCTTCTGCCTTTTCGTACATCCCTAGCGCTGCAAGCAATGCTGCAAGATTCGTTATACAGTTCAGGGTATCGGGATGCTTCTTGTCAAAGGTGTCCTGGCAGAGCGCTACTGCCGCCTCGTATTTTCCCCCCGTCACAAGCACCGCTGCGAGCTTATCTATACAGGCGAGCGTATCGGGATGCTTGTCACCGTGCACTTCTCGATGCAGCGCTAACTCTCCACGCAGATCTAGCTCTTCGCGACTCATTGTCCGGTTCCGCCCGTCGGTCTGGTGCTGGACAGACATTGCCGCACAGTCACTCATCCTCCTGAGCGTGTCGGAAAATTGAGGATCAAACACTTCCCGGGAGACCACCAAGAAGGTTCAGGTTGTGATTAACTGAGAGCCCAATATTTAATTAGAGTATGGACTGTTGTGTACGATGTTCCCGCCTCGGGTGAGTCAAAATTGCCGTCGAGGATGACAGCTAGTGATAATGCTACAATGGAAGCCGTAGTACAGCACTAACGTGAGACGGCTGCGGACGGATACTCCGGCCCACAGCAGAGTGTTTGGCAAATGGCAAGGGCGACTTCGTCCTTTTGTGATACCCCGTGTCGCTGAATACGGATATTCGGGTGCGTCACAGACTCGCTGAGTGTGAACACCATTGAGCGAAAATTAGAGCTTTCAGTTACCCCTGCATGCAAAGCCCTTGAGGAATAACAAAGCAGCAAACTTACAGCCCAATCGTCCGATATACACATCCTATAGCCTAGGAAGCCATAGAATCACCAAGTCTCCCAGAACTGTTACTGTACTGTACTGTACTGTACAGTACTCTGAAGGCCACTTTCAGTATCGGCCCTATCGGGAGCTACCAACAGAAGAATTCAAAAAGGCCTATTCCTCTTTGAAAGCTACGTCATACTGCATGTGGCATTGACTTTTGTCGATTGTATTCCGTGATTTCGGGACAGCTTTTTTTCTCTGGCAATAAGCAATACTGCACAACAGAACGATCTACAGTATCATCGAGTTCCTCTCCGTCATCGATATCATGGGTATGACAGCAAGGCTTGCAGCTTCCTGACGTCTCGCGCTCTGCGGGGTGAGCGAGCATCAGGAGGCGATCCACTAGGCCCGGGTTGGATAGAGCGAACTGACGCAAGACGGTAGGGTGGGACGGCTTTGAGAGCTCGGCAAGGTTTTCTTGCCCGTTTAATAGCGTCTCTTCATATTCCTGTATGATACAGGAGTAAATCACGGAAGGAGAGAGCTGCTATTGAGAGTAATAATGATCCAGAATGAAAAGTACTTAACGCCAAGGTAGGCCTTTTGTTGGACTGAATAGCGCACTAAAATACAGCTTGTGTAGTCCTCCTTTTCGATTCTTTCCTTGGCGAGGAAATATGATACGGAACCAAAGCCCCACTCAAACATGTCCATGATTCCAGTCACATGCCTGCTCGTGGCTGCATATATTGGTGTATGCAGCGGAGGGACGGCACCGAGCGTAACCATGCCGGCGTCCACTGCGCCTGCCGATACACTGATTGACTACAGCTTTGGAAGGCCAGGGATTGATACAGTTGTCTACTACGAGTCATTAACCGGCGAGGAGCCTCCGGTTTTAGAGGACCTTTGCTCGCTCACAGGGTCGAAACTATTTATTCTACCTTACGGGTGGGCAAGGAAGCATGCAGTGTCACTCCAGCGCAGTATCATGAGTTGTCAGAACATGGGAATAAAAGTCCTGGTAGAGCGCTGGATGGAAGATAGCACGGCGGAAAACTCCGCAAAGCAAGTGGCCCAAGCGGCATGGTCACGATACGGACACACAAACGAAACCTAATCAGTCGAGCGGCCTTTAGGGAGTACGGTCCTTGACGGATTCCACATGGGGGGTCGCCCGCTCAATATTCCGGTAGCGTACTATCGCACCCTTCGCGAACTGACAAAAACCGATCCTGCGAGAAGCTATTTAATGACGCAAACGGTGGTCTGTGACGGCAACCTTTCGGACGAGATTCTACAAGAAGTAGACATGGTGTTTGTTAGTACCGTGACTCCTAGTGCCCTGGGATCCAAAAAGTGGCATGAATGCCTACGAAAGATGTCGGCCAGGTTACCGAGAAACAAGTGGCTCTATGTCGGTCTGAGCCGGATTGAAAGTGAGGTGGTTACGGATGGCATGCGGGACATCAGGTCGCTGGCTCTGCCTAACTTCGGGGGTGCCTGGTTTACATGGGTTAATGGCAACGAGACTATCAAGGATCTACAGGGGCGAGTGGCTGGCGCGAGATCAGTCATGGCGGCAGGATGAAGATGCCGTGGATGGGGACTTGTATGCCCGCCTAATTGTGCGGATGTAGCGTGCACCAGTCAGGAATACTTCGCTCGATGCCGGGAGGTATTATAGAACAGACCATCATATATCAGAGCTAGTTCGAGTTTATATTGCGCCATGGAGCGGGTCTTCCATCATCAACGCTATCTAACCACATGACATGGAGCTCGCATCGGTTCGTGGGGACCTAGTATTCAGTCGAGGCACCCTAGCTACGCCATACCTGCTTCATCATCATACGATAGACCATAGTCGTAAAGAAAGACGAGAACAGCAGTGCCCGTAATGCGGAGAAAAGCGACTTTGTCAGGTATTGGGGACAACTGCTCTAAGCGACCTTAGCGGTGCTTCTTGTGCTGTCTTGCTGCAAGAGCGCGTAGGAAGTAGTGGCGTACGGGAGCCATACTGTAAAAGAGTGTTTCAAATCAGGGCACTGCATCTTCGGCACAGCTGACGTGGCGGGACGGACAACGACTGTAAGTGGCATCGTAACTCGGGGGCGAGCCACTGTGCTCGTGAAGTCCGTCGCGGCGATGTCGACCACCTTGCTGTTAGTCGCTTCCCCAATTCGCCAAATTGCCACGAGAAGGATGCGCAACAGCTCGAAATTGCCAGCAGCCCGATTGTCATACAGAGGCGAACCCGGTGTTGCTGGGAAGGCGTCCCGCAGGTCGGGGTCTCTCCCGCGCAACGCGCTAGAGCCGTGGATGTCTAGTCACCATGCAACTGAATGGTCAGCCCGATCTGTGGATTTCTCCAAAGGTCCATCTGGGCATTGTGAAATCATCCACCCCTTGTCTTCGCTGCATTGTCATCGTTCCCAACGTCTTGTCTTCAGTCTAACAAACACACCGTTGTCGGGGGACATCGTCAGGCCGATTTGATAACGAACTTGATCCGGCCAATCAGATCCAGCTTCAACCCCAGAACCGTCGACCGTGATTGTGCTGAAGCTTTGAACCAGGCGGCAGATTGTGTACTTGGCCAACCTCAATGCGAATCGCTCTGTAAAGCGTGAGTCATCCGAGACAAGACCGAGAGAGGGAATTAGATACCTCCGAGGCACTTGCGCGGGCCTCCAATAAATGGATGAAATGTGAAATCGCGAGTTCGAGTGTTTACGCTAATCTCTTGCCATCTTTCTGGCCGGAACTTCATTGCGTCATCCCCGTAGTACTTAGTAGACCGTTGACATGCATACGTCGAAAATCCGACTAATGCACCTCGAGGGACAAAGATGGGTTCTTCTCCAGTATCCCCGCCGCCAGAAGGAAGAGTAGTCGTTTCGCGGCACAGTCGGCCATTAATCGGCACGGCGGGAAATAGACGGAGTGTTTCGTGCACGACATCGTCCAGGTATCGCAAATTCGCCAAGTCGAGGTCTGTTGGTAGAACCTCCTCGTCTGTTCCAAGAACCGACAGTATCTCCTGTTGAACCCTTTCAAAAACCCCGGGTTCTCGAGCTAGAGCATAGACCAGCCAGCAAAGGAGACTGGCGTTCGAGTCGCGAGCGGCGAAAAGGAGATTCATAAGCTCGTCTCTGGCTTTGCCTAAGTCGGTTGTCCTCCCTAGAAAATTAGTAAAGTCTGCCTTTCCAGATTTCGCCTCCAAATGCTGGGCCTCTATAATCATATTCTCCAAAGAGTCGCGAGCGGTACTGCATGATCTCAGCAAGCCTGGTGTCGTCACAAGCCATGCGAACATTTTGAATCGCTCCCGCGTCGCAAGCCACCGCACGGCCTCATTAAATGCCTGCGAAAAGCGAGTGCCCTCGTTTGTCACTTCGCTCGACAGACGGAGAATATCGGTGGAGTTTCCCAGGAACAGATCGGTCGCAGTGTCAAGGGTGTAATCGTAAAATAGAGGTCGCAAGTCTATGCTCGCAGACGCATCCTGATGCGAAACAAGTCTGTGTTGTAGAGCTTGAAAATGAGCCTCCAAAGTATGCAAGGCTGAAGAACCTGGGTTACTCAGCATCGAAGCAAGTAGCCGTCTTGAAGCCCTCCATTCCGCTCCATCTTCCGTGAAGATGCCCTCACCAAGTAAGTGCCCGAAGCAAAGTTTCCGCAAATGCCCGTAGCCAAAATTGCGAAAGTTTTTGGACAATAAGGTAGAGATATTCCGTGAATCTCTTGTTACGACTGTAAACAGGCCACCCGCGTATTGCCCGTACGTATCGCCGTATCGTTCGTGGTCTTCAAGTGACAGTACCGGGAGCTGGCGGTTCTTTTCAGCGTTGAGTGTCTTTGCCAATTTGTCAACACCGAAAGGCAGCTTCCAGCTCGACGGGAGCATCTTGATCCGCCCACAACCCCTATCTTCGCCATGGTAATGGCGCGAGGGCTGTAGACGACATTAGTGTGAGGTCTGGGGTTCGGAGTGTTCCACATACGAATATCCAGACGTTGTGGTACAGCCACCAGGAGCACAACAGAAGAGAGCCAACACCAACAAGGTGGGATACAGACATGATGCGAATCTAAATCGCGCTTTAAGACTTGAATCTTTGTTGAACAATTGAGGCTGAGCCACTACCGCTTTATCGTTGGTTATAAGGGGAACCACAGAACCACGTACCAGTGGGATCAACACGGCCGAAGGGCGGGGGGTCTTTCAAGTGCAGGGGGTTCAGCTGCACCCGTTTTGTGCGCCGCATCACACCATAGATCCGATCGACTACGTCGACCTCGCGTGACATACAGTATCTAATAGCGACGCAAGCGTCCAAAATGGCTTATTGCTCCATACAAACTGCGTGCGCCACGGGGCGTTTGCACTGGGGCATGGTCATCTTCCAACTCTTGTTATATGAGCCAAATAAGGCTCACAGATTATTCCAGCCGCCGGCAGTGTACTGGGTGGCCATTTGGAAACTTCGGACGCCTACTTCGGCTCGAATTGGAGCCCAAATCCAGCCAGAATTGGTCCCGTAAGTAATTTTATCGAAAGGCCCCGGATAGACATGGCTGGCAGAGTGCGGTAAGCGAAAACGTGCGCGTAGCTCAAGTATTGGGTCGGGACTTCATTTCCGTACAGTACAATAGAACAATGTCGTCCACGCCGGTCGCAGAGGTGGATGTATACTGTTCTTGCTTGTGAGATTAGGGTCGGTACAGTACTGTACAGTATCTGGCTTGGTTCCGAATCCATTGTGTCTTCAGTACTGTGTCGTCCCCCATTTGGTCAACCGCCTCTCTGCGCCAACATCTCAAGAGCTACCTCATTACAACTGTCGCCTGTTCCTGTGGTATCTGTTCACGTAGACTTCTTTCCGCAATCTACTGGTAACATTGGCCGCCCCATCGCCGTCGTTCGCCGCTCTGCTTCGCCGCCGGTGCGACTCAACTCTCTTCAGGTGTGAAACATGTCAGAAGCAGAACTCAATTACCGGCGGGTGCCAAGAGTCAATCTGGGCATGACGAGCGAACCTGCAAACGATTCCAAAGCTAAGGCGCGAACGGTCACGTGGAAAGAGATTCCCGTATGGCAGCTCGACAACGAATATATCCTCAGCGGCTATCGACCCGGGAACGCGGACTATTTGGAAATCCTTACCAGCTTGACGTTTTTGCACAACGAGACTTGCAACGTGTACACTCATCTGATAGGGGCCCTACTGCTGCCACTCGTCGCCACTGGCTTGCCGCGACATATGGTTGGACCTCAATACCTCAACGTCTCATCCATGGACTTTGCCATGTTTGGAATTTACTTTTGCTGCGCAGAGGTCTGTTTGGTGCTAAGCGCGCTTTACCACTTGCTGCAAGCCCACTCGCACCGTGTGGAACTTTTCTGGCATGGGATGGATTTGCTTGGTATTGTCATTGCGACCATAGGCACAATCTCTTCGGGCATCTATTACGTATTCCCTTGTGAAGCAAACTTGCAGAAATTACACTGGGCTATTGTCAGTCTGTCGGATCGACCCGCACCTTCATAATTCACTCGCGTTTGTTGGGTCGAGTCCGATAACGCGCTAACATGAAAGTCCAGACTCTCACCGCCGGCACTGTCACTGGTGTTTTTTGCTCGACTCCCTGGCTTAAGACGCCGCGCTGGCGGAAAGTCAAGGTGGCCGTATTTGTTGCTTTTGGCTCTTCGTCGTTCATACCCCTGGTACACGGAACACTACGATATGGGTTCGATTATATGCTCCAATACGCGGGAATGAAACGGTATCTTCTGGAGCTTACTTTGTATGGCATCGGCGTTGGCTTGTACACGGTATGCTTCGTGCTTACCATATGTTCCACTCTCAGGAGAAAAGCTCTGACAACCATTTTGCAGGTACGACTTCCGGAGCGTTTGGCACCGGGAAAATTCGACATATGGGGTAGCTCGCACCAGATCTTTCATATTGCCATCCTATGCGCGATGTACTTGCACGGGACTGCTCTGCTGCGAAATAGCACAGTCTCTCATACGTTAGATATCTGTCAGCTTCAGAGTGCCCCTCGAGCAAATTGAAACTGTACCAAAAGGTGGCCGGCTACTGTCGGCCATCCCAAGCTGTACGTTTTGAGCTTGCTAGGGCTTCGCACGGACCGCGGGCCATTTCGTGATGATTGGTGGGAGAAAGTTGCAATGGCACGTGACGAGAACTTTGCGGCGGCGACTTTGCAGTAAGAACTTTGCGACGGAACTTTGCGTGAACTTTGCACAAGAGAACTTTGCAAGAACTTTGTAGGGTACTAGCAACAGACCATAAAACCTAAGTACGAAAGCCCACATAAACATCATTCGAGGTTTCCAAGGTACTTTTGATTCCGGATGTCTTCCATTCGTCTGAGCATATTTCAAGGCCATGCTGCGAGGACACGTGTCCTAATAATCGGAATCGGAGGAAGCAGAGTCGAAGGTATCAGACGAGCTCTCACACCCCAGCACGAAGAGCCGTCTTTTTTCGTAAGGCAATCGGGTGATATCGAAATTTGTCCCACCAATTCCGAGCGGGATTACGATACCGCGATAAGGGATATGGCTTGGTAGCCTGAGTTGGTGTTTTCGCTTGTAATTTTGAAACTGTTACGTGCATGAATATGAGCTGTCGTCGACGACGGAATCCCCGGACTTACCCGTTGGGTGAAATTCACCGCACTCCATTTTCTGATTAAGCCAGGAGTGCGACCGGCCGGCTCATTTTCCCCGATGGCGTGCATAGCATCGTGGAAATACTTTCCTCCAAACAATTCGATCCCCGCGTTGGCTGCGATTTCGAGAACGCGATATACCCATGATGTGCATCGAGTTCTTACGGCAAATGGGGTTCCAATTTCCCAGCAACGCTCAATCAGAACGGACAGGATGAAGCCTATGTTAGGTATGTCGCCGTCCGGTCGTAGAAATCCTTGCTGATCGAGTACACCGAGCGCCGCAATAGTCAACGCCCCAAGGAGCCCTATTATGTCCGACGCTCGATCCGTGTCGTCGGTTGCTGCGTCCACCTCTTAGTAGTGGCCCACTCACAATGTGGTACGACGCCTAGCACACTAACCTGTGAAATCACCGACGTAGTTTTTCAGGTACAGGGCAAGTCCTTCCACTTCGCACCAGATGTTGAGGCAATGAGGCGTTCTACGACAGGTTTTGGAAAAGTGGGAGAACTAACCCCGTCGTCAGATTAGAACTTCAGATGATCAAGGTCGGTTGCAAGAAGCAACGAACCAGACAGCACAAACTCACGAGATTCTCGAGAACTTCCATGGCGCCATACGATGAAAACCTCCTAAAAATGTGCATGTCAAATTCGTCGGGATCGCGTTTGAGAGCTTCAAGTGTCCACCACATGCCTCTGTCTTGCCCACGAACCGAAACTGTCGTGTTGTGATTGCCACAGAGGCTGCCTCCATCTTCGTTCTCAGAGTTACTGCCTTGAGAATCGCAGTCATCAGCCAGTACAACTGTTTGAAAGTCCCAGTCGCCCTCTCCTGGGTCTGGCGCAATACTGGCATCCCCAAAGTCCAACTGATAACTGGCAACTGGGAGATGCAATATCCCTGCGTGTGCATTCAGCCAGGTTCCATGTTCTCTCACCCAGATGTCATTGCCGAGAGTCATTGACCGGTCCGGCGTGAAGTCCACCTCCTCAATCCATGACTGGGGGATGCCAAACTTGTGCGGAGCTCTCGACGCTTCCTCTGGAACGATATGCGGTAGGAAGGCTTCATTATTGGGTCCCCGACGGACGTGGCGATTCGGTGTCCCGTCAAGAGTGCGAGCGCTTGCGACTTCTATGAGATGAGTCTCCTGTGTGAGAGAACCAGGGGAATGCATGTTTTCTCCTAACACCCAAGTGCACCGCCGTACTGGACATGTCGTTCAATGACTTGCTTGGGATATTATTGTACAGCAGGCGCATCAACCGACTTTATTACAAAAACCACCTACTGTCAAATACCGTCATTAGAAAGACACCTTGGCGGGGTCCAGTGGCCCGTGGTACCGTACTGCATCATTGGCTTGGTACGTACTGTATGTGCAGTATTGGCTTAACTCAGAGAAGCATGGAGTCTTGCCACCGGATAAGGGTGTGCAGCGGGAAAAGCGCTAGCATTGGCGACAACAGGGCGAGGTGATGGCCGTAAAGGTGCTCTCGTCGCTAACTCTCCGAGGTTGGCGAAGTGTAGAGCCCGCTGGTAATAGGCGCTCGAACCGGCGTTTTATGGGGTCAAAGTAAATGGGTTGTCGGTGCCAGGCAGAGCAATCGGTGCAGTGACATGCATAGCCGCGGCATGTGTGGCGCTCCGAGGGCAGCAGATCCTGGCCCGCTCGTGAATCTTTGGACATCCGCGAACGGCCGAAAAGCTTGTGACATGTGGCGGCTGAATTTGCAAGCCGCATATAGCCAAACTTGGTACAATAACTTGCCGGGAAACTGAGCCCGGTTGACTGAGTAGTGAGCCAAACACGGCTGAACGGGATCCCTTACAGCAACTCACGGACACTCTTGAACGTCGCTTTAAAACTAGTTATGATCCTCACCAGATACTGTATAGTACTGTACATGTACGCACGTAGTCATCTTTGCTCCGCATACCCAGCTAGAGCAATTCCGGTTCCGATTCACACACGGATCGCCCGCATTTAGAAGCCATGCGGCTTCCCAAAGGCCTCCTTAGCCACTGTCTTGTGGTCTTTATTTTCGGTTTATCATGCACGACAGTGCTCGCCACCATGCCTGGCGATACCGAACAGACGGTCAAGACGAGACACGAGCAACATCTCAAACAGACATGTGCCACTTTTAACAGGCTCGACGACATGACCGAAACAAATGATGAAGTACGAGAGTGTCTGAGCCTCTCCAATGTTAGGAAGCCCGGACTATGAAGGACACCGCAGAGCGTTGAATAACAGCGCTAGGAACTGAGGAGGCAAACCCGGTGGAGATTTAGGTCAAGGGAGGAAATGATGGTTGATAGACTGGCACGATAACTGTATGTATTATCATCAACACCAAGACATGCACATTGTTGCACAACAGAACACTTCCGAAATCTTTGCATGAGGTTGACTGTGACCTATAGGCACGGTTACGGACTGAGGAAGTCCTTGGTCCTGATAGAGTACTCTCGGCTTGTCCAACTCCCCCTTTCCTCTCTAATGTAGGGTCCGGGTCCCGCCATACTGCACTAATCAACCGGTATACGCCCATGCCAGACAGCAATTACACAGCGATCACGAACACGAGTCACCTCTGGCAAACGCCAGAGCACCGTCGAGGATTCTCATGTGCCCAAGCAGATGTAATCGAATTGCCAACAGACATGTTCTAGGATTTCGGGCTGAGTGCCTCGCTTTGGCCGTGCACTTAATCCAGGCCGATGTTGAGCCCGGATTACGAAGGATACCACTTGCCCTTACCCGGTGCGGCTCATTTCTTGACGTCTGCCATGGCTCACCGACTTGCGGTGTCATTGGCTGTAAGATTTCGCACCGCGTCTGCAATTCAAAGCCACCGCGCCGGGTTGTGTATTGCACCTGGGGTTGTAAATTGCACCTGAGAAAAGAAATGCCCGGAGCAATCCCGGCCAAGTCACTGTTCACAGTAGTTCGCATCATTTTCTTGTCTCTTTGCGCCTTCGACTTGGTCTTTCACGGCTCCCCTTCACCGAGCATCGGTCTCTCATTTGAAGCCGTGGCAAGGCTGTCCGCGGAGTTGGGTTCAGCTACCCGCCCGACCTTTTTACGGACGACAGGCCGGCCACCCCAGGCATTCCCGTGCAAAAGAACATGACAAGGAATTACCCAGGTGCCCCGGTCGCATCCTCGTATGGATTCACCGGCGTGTCGAGGCGTCGGCGGGGAAATGAAGAACACGAGGACTTCAGCCCCGGTTGATCTCCCTGGCGAGCAAGCCGCTCGTCTTAGGCGAGCCAACTGAGATATATCGGCCTGGTCGCTCGTTCCGCTTGAGCGGGAGCGACGCGTCCGGGCGTGACCTTGGCGTTAAGCGCACACCCATCATCGCCGACCTGCTACGGAGCACGTTGTACACTCTCACTCTTGCGTTCCGTCACCTGTTGTGGACGCGGCACGCCCCGCCAAAGGCGACACGTTCTTTTTGTACTCTGCGCCTCCTTAGATGTCCGTCCGTGCTGCGGACAGACGCAAGTGGGCACCGCTCCGACCGCCTAGGTTTAGACGTCCATGGCGTGAAGCGACGGAGACAGTGCGTAATATGAAACTCCACATCAGCGCTGGGATAATGAGGGTGCACAATCGCAAGCGAATGACACGATGGGCTGCCTACTGCCGGACGCGGGCTTTGATCATCGTCGCATGCGAATGGGCATCTCGCTCGTCAGTCCGAGTGGTGCTAGCAATGCCAACGATCCGATGGGCACTTTGTCGGAGATCAATGTTGAGAACAGACCGGGCACGCAGCTTGTCTCGTTACAAAAAATATTAACTCGCTCCAGGAGGATTACGATAATTGCTGTCTTGGGCAGGTAGGTCATTTATTATTGCCTGAAGGCTTTGCGCCAGAGCCGTCGTTGCATCTTAGCTCTTATCGTTGCAATTTGGCTGGCAATGGCTCCTTCGTGGGTTGGCAGAACGCCAGCCAGACAATACAAAGCGCCAATGCCGGCCCCCGTAAGCCTGATTTCTCGTTGGATGACCGCGCTCGGCCCCGCTCAGCTTGTACCTGGACATAGAGCACCCTGCCACCTTCAGCAGCCACGCTCGGGTATGTAGTGAAGTTCATCCGCAGTCCCCGGTGTCGGCTAGTTCGTGTATGAGCCCAGTGAAAGTTTCGCCCGCTCGCCCGCCCCTGATGATGCGTGCACGTTGTTACAATACACCGAACCGTAAAGAAAGGAGTTGAACAGAGTGCCAGCGATGTCGATTGACGAGGCAGAAAGTGTCGAATAAATGAGTGACTCGCACAACACCTTGGGTGCCCGGATATTGTAGGAAAACGGACCTCAATCGCTGCGCCATGCACTGGCTGAGACTCAGCCCAGGCCTTGCAACCGAGTTTTGAGGGATACAGCCGCATGGTGTCGAGCGACAATTCTTCCTCAAGCACATCTTACCAAAGGTCGTAGTACATCTAACACAATGGCCTTGATAAGTTTCCCTTCCCCTCAATACATCACCAAGAAGAAATGGGAAACTGGGCACACACATGCCCAAGAAGGCTACACCACAACCCTGAACGACATAGGTTTTATTTGGCAAACCTACTCACATGCCGATATATGTTGGACTGAAAGTTCAATGCAGCCGGATTGGACAATCTGGGTCCTTGGGCGGTGTAACGGGCGGGGGCATGGCTGAATGGATCGCGTCACGGCCAGCTTCGTTGCAGCTACATTGGCGCCGAGCCCGGGTTCCCACGCGGGGGCTGAACATCCCCCACGATTGGCATCTTCCCACCATAGAATACTCCTTCTCTATTAATAAATACTGATACTTGATTTAATCTACCAGGATATGGGACACGCGGAAACTCAGATTACACGATGCCTTTGTAGCACACTGCCCTACTCCAACCTAATCTCTACACGTCGTTCTATATTCCCCGCAACTACCTCAACGTCATAGCCGCCCCCGATTTCTGGCTCCCACTCCACTATTGGCTCTTCGGCGACAGGAAAGTCCGGTTCGTAAGGCTCTCCAAACGTGCTCACGAATGCGCTTAACGTTGGGTACTTTTCGCCCTCGTCGTAAACTAGAAGTTTGGGATCCGACAAGATTATACGTTGTCCTCGGTCACTGTTGAAAAGGCTGTATATGTTTAGCTTGAGCTTTTGCAGAGGAAATGTTATGATGAAGTCATCCTCCTCAAGATGATGTGGTTGTCGAAGAGACCTCTTCAACGACTGGTAGAAGTCTCGACTAAGCCGGGTGTTATTATCGTTATTATCGTTGAATACGACCAGTGCTAAATTCTTGAAGGTCACTTCATCCCAGAAAAGGGGAATTTGACCGATGACTGAGAAAAAGACTCTCTGAACCCTGCAATATGACAGGAATTCTGTCTTGTCAAACAATTTGGACCATATTTCACCACTATCACCGTAGGTAAATGAGGATGTGTTCCTGTCCATCGTTGGGTATAAAGTTTGGGCATCGGAGTAGCACCCATTATATATCGGACAGGACAGCTAGCGTAGCGAACCATGATCGTGATGAATATTGATCCACTAACGCCACAAATTCGTATCAATCCGGGAGTTTTACGAGTCGCACCCACAGGTGGTACTGTAAGTACTGTACAGTACTCTGCAGGCCATTTTCAGTGTCGGGGGAACCACCAACAGAAGAATTATAAAAGGCCTATTCTGGCTGGATGTTGGCTCCGCTTTTAGCCAGAGCAGCCATCCTTACCCTTCGAAACCCACGACAGCAATCAGGCCAGCAGTATGTCGACTCGATACACGAGACCATCGGCGTCTTGAGAAACCAGGGAAACTCAGTGACAGTTACGTGGGTGCCCGCCAGCAGCGAACATGGGCTCCTCAGGGTGGCCAAGGACGAGGCGGCGCGAAGGCGCGACTCCCGCAGCCAAGTTTCCCAGAGCACGATCGACGACACTGGGCATCGCAAGGGCAAAACAGCGGGCGGACAACAAGGTCCCCAGCAACGTCGGAGATTTCACCAAGAGAATCGACGGAGCACGGCTCGGAAAACATGCTCGCCAACTCTACGATCAATTAACATGTAAGGAGGCCAATGTGCTGGTACAGCCCAGGACAGGCATGGCGCGACTTAACGACTACCTGTACCGTATCAAAGCAACAGCATCACAACAGTGCGCTTGCGGACACGCATGGGAAACAGTAGATCAGTTTCTTTTCGATGCACCAGATGGACAGCGTTTCGCACGGAGATGATACGATGCACGGACACACAGCGCGGAAACATTTCTTTCCACCTAGGAGGCAAGCAACGATCGGACGATGACAACTGGGCACCCAACATGGAGGCAGTGCGGGCTACGATCCGTTATGCGTTGGCAACCGGACGATTGGAGAACACGCGGCATTGATGGGTCCTCGCGGGACCAGCTAACACTACTAAGCCCCTCGAAAATCACCCGTGCATACAGCAATAGGCACTGCTTCAGCCACCGTAGATAGGACTCTGAGCACTTTGAGAATCACCTTCAAGCTTGTTTGTTAAAGTAATCACACACGGGAACAGGATGTCATGACGAACGGGAAAGACTAAGAGCTGGAGGTTGAGAAGGTATGGGCTTTTTTGAGACTTCGTCAAATTTGGTAACGAACATGTAATTAAGCAGATAGTTGCTCTGTTGGCCAGCTGGCCACCGGACGTAATTAACTAGTGAGTAGTCTACAATACGACGTATAGCAGAGCTTTGAAGAACAAGCAACGGTCCGCTCCCGTGCTACATACAGGTCTGGCATCGGCATGCTCCACCATCGGCAGTATTGCGAGGGCCTCACGTCAAGACCAAGCTTAATAAAACGGCACGAGATACTGTACAGTAGATACACCGATACTGTAATATTGTACCTTAAGGCGGGCGGTCCTAAACTGATGCCATATCATGTGTAGGGTCCTTCAGGAATGGTGGTAATGTTTGCATTTCATTGTACAGTAGTCTCGCGGTACTTTATTAGCCGCCGTAAGTCGCGATAAATCATCGTACATGCACGGCTCTGGAGGCAAAGGCCGCAATCGGTTACATTTCCGTAACTCGTGGATGGCGTAGTACTTCGGCGCAGGACACGTTAAGCCGGTAAGAGGAGTCAACTACGAGTAAAATGAATGTACGGCTGTAGGCCATATATCTCAGTAATGGCGAGTACATCGCACCGACAACCCAAACCTGTTTTCAGACAGTACAAGGAGAAGCACCAAATACATGAAACCGCCTGTTGTCTCAAACTGCCATCACGCTGCGTCCTCCATCTTGAGTGATGCGCTGACGCACAACAATTTTTAGGGTGTTGTGGCCGAGCCGCAATAGTTCCGGTTTAACCTTCACATCATCGCCATTCGAGTTGGTCAGTGCCCACGGACACCCGCCCGCGCTTTCCGTCTTACGTAGCGAGCCTTCCCTGCTGGCGCCCGGTAGTTCACGAATGCCGATTACAGCACTGGGTGCGAACAAAAGAGCCTCTCCTGTACGCAGAGCAAGAATCTGTGAGAACAGGTTCATGTCGGCATCTTGTCTCGACTGCACAGTGCTATCGCTCTTGTCGAGGGACGTCGCCGCACCAGCTAGGTGCGCCTTTAAAGCACGGAGCCAGTCCGGAGAGGTAAAGCGGTGGACTATTGTTATTGAGCAAAGATCTAGGAGCTTTGTAGAGATGGTGGGCTCTTGAGTAGACACAACAACGCGTGCACCTTGGTGACGCTGGAGGCGGATGGTGGTTAAGAGGGCATGGGTAAGTCTCTCGCAATCTGGTGTATCAGTCATATACTTATGTGCTTCGTCGAGAGCAACAACTCGGCCGATGGTCGAAGGCTGCTCCAAAAAGAGACTCAGGCAGATATTGAACAGAGCGCATGCTGCCTCCGCCGTGACACAAGGGCAGGATAGGTCAACTATGGTGAGCTGTCCGGCCTGCAGTGGCTTCAGCAAGACACGACGTTGGCCTTGAGTGATGGCTACATACAACCGGTGCCCAGTTCGTTCCCCGCTTTATCGAAGCGGCCGACTTCTTCTTGTTACTGCTGGCCTGGACTTGCGACACTTGCTCGTTGACCAGAAAACTCTCCAACGTGTCAAGGCGCTGCTGTAAGGGGCAACGTTGGCCAGCAGTGAGGTCCTCGGCTTCGAGGGCTTCTTTAAATGCTAGATAGTTAAATGACGAGTGGTGCTGCTGCTGTGTAATGCGCAGCTCGCGCAGAATACGAGTAACGACATGCAGATATAGCGGCATGGTCCCACCTTGAACGGAGCCAGCTGCCATCATGTCGAGCATGCGCTTCGTGTTAAGGTCTGCTTCGTCAAAACGTAGTTCCTCAACATTCACATTTGGGATCTTCCCATAGACTCTCTGACGAGGTTAGAGAGTCTTTAATCGTCATTCACGATTCATAGGAGCTCACTCGAATTTGAACAGTGTTCGTTGGCGCGCAAAGGACACGAACTTTAATCCTTTGATGCGATGATAAGTATGCTGCCTCGCAAGGCGTGCCACTCGTGTCCGACGTGAAGGAGTCGTAGTGAAACACCACGCCTGTGAGTGGTCGGGGTAGTGTATTCGCTTCCGATGCAGCCAGAAAGTTCTCTAGCATGCAGCTGAGTGTGTAGCTCTTGCCTGAGCCTTGGCTGCCGCAAATGAAGACGCTAGAAGGGGCGCTGATATTTTGGTAGAGTCGTGGATCATCCCCTAACGACATGGGACTCTGTGCGTTCGAGTCACTCGGCATCTTGGCACCGTCGCCACCAAGGAGACCAAATTGACTGAACGGCTGTGATAGTAAAGACAAAGCATGTCTGCGCACAGATTCGGTGAAGATCGGAGAGTTACTCAACTCGCTCGGACCTTCTGTTATATCATCTTTCTGGAGGAGCTTCAGGTGCGCTAGCCGTTCCGACGTTTCGCACTGTTGCTCGATGTGGGCAGTCATGGTTAGGTGTCGGTAGGGGCCGGCCCTTCAGCTCTTGAGTGAAGGCGTGCTGGCCTTCTTTTACAAGCCGAGTGCAACGGGAAGTGAGGACGCAGGTGGTGTAGTTTAACGGCCAAAGAACGCTGGTTGTATGGCGGATTCACCCCCCGGGGCATTGGTGGGGTGCACTTTCACTCCAAGTTCACCTCAATATCACGATGTGTTTAGGGTTCGCTGCAAGTTTGCCAGCAACGGTGAAACCACCTCACTCATCGAAGCCTAATTGTTTGTACTGTACAAGAGTCAATCTTCGTCATCGTCTCGGAGCGCGCGTCCCAGCATAATAGTCGACGGCTATGTCGCCAGCGACCGCGAGTCCAAGGACGGACGATCATCCACACTGAATCACCTGCGCATTCTCGCTTCTTGGTCTCTATCCGAGGTATCGTATGTAGAGTACTGTGGCATTCGGCGAGCTCTCTGTCAGCGCCCCCAGAGTCGAGAACTGCACTGTACAGTAGTCCAAAGTTACAAGCAGCGATGACGTCCCGTTTTGGCTTCCAGCCACTCATGCAACAACGCCAGTCCTGGCTTTTGCGCATATTGGGTCGATGGGGGGATGTTCGAAATGCAAATAAACCAACCACCAAGTACCTCATCGGCTCCCGGGTGACCCTGCCGCACCTCACGCGAAAACACACTCATTCAGTATCCACGATATTCTCCGTAAGGCTTTTCCGAAGTACGATCAAACTTCTCAGCCCTCAAAGTGCAACGCTGTTTTGCGTATTGCGCTTTGAGGCCGAGCTTGCCGTGACACGCGACACGAACGACACACGAAGGACCCCCCCTCGGCAAGATCCGTGCAGCGCCATGCGTCGCCTATGAATCGCAGCTTCTTGCACTTGCCTCCATGGAGATTCTGTGCGCGCAACGCCCCAGCCCGCACTGCGGCACTGGTGGCCAAACTCCAACGCCTGCCCCGGCTTGCCGCGCGCACAACAGACTGCCGGCCAAGAGTTCCAATGTGGATGCCCATCCTCCGCCCAAGCGCGCTGGCTTGGATGAACCTCATTCGCGGTGGCCGTCACAGCCACCGCCGGCGCTTCCAGCAATAATTACAGGTCAGGTACCTGAGGGGCAGCTGCCTTTTCAGGTGACGGCATCGGCCCCGACGCCAAACGTCAAGCCCAGGCCGGAATGGACGGGGGAGGAGGACAGGCGACTCATTGAACTCGGAAGGACAGGCATGACGTGGGACAACGTCGCGAAGCAACTTCCAGGCCGCACCACCCTCGCTTGCCGACTCCACTACGAAAAAGCCGGCGAAAACTCCGTGACGCGGGTGATGAGTGGGAAAGTCAATTGTCCGGGGTCCGCGAAAGGTAAAAACTTCTCGAAACCTATGCGCCGGCAGCAGAGCCCTTACCAATCCCGTCCAGGTCCGAGGTCGAGATGCGGGCCACGATCGCCCAAGAATTTCTTGTTCGCAGAGTACCAGCTGCGGCCATGCAGTGGCAGCTCGGAGAGGTCGTCAAGACTCGTCGAGCCAGTGCGACCTCATACTCTCTCGCAGGAGGGGTCATCAAATACATTGTCAGAGCAGGAGAGCCGACATCCACTACCCGTCGCGTGATGACTCCACCCAAGTGGACGAATACACAGTCCCCAATAGATGGGAAGGGGAAGATAGAGAGCATCTCTGGTACGGCCGGGCTGGACCTTGCACCGATCGAGTATCAGGAGCAGTCTCGTAACCCGGGCCCGCTCCCGGGTGTCGCTGACCTCATGACAGAAGTCGGTCTTTACGTAAACTCGACAGACTATCGGGGTTGACTCGTCCCGTGTAATCCATGCCATCTCCACCTTCATCATCTTTGGTCCTGGGCGTGCCACCTCGCGTCTTGGCCCTGTGCTTGATACCGAAAACAAGCTTCTTCGACTATTTAAATTACTACGCACGACGCTGGAAGGGTGGCTGCTATCGTCGGCGCCGAACCGGCGCTTTGTGGATCGAGAAGTATAAAAATGATCAAACGATCGCATTTATATAAGACACCCTCGTTGCACAGCTATATCACCTTGTGGCTGAGATCACTTCCCTATCTGGCCTCCAATCGATATCAGATGACGCTGCCTTCCTGCCGGGTAAACTGACGGGCGCTCCCTGTGTGTGGTGCGGCGCGGCGTAGGTGAAATGTGGTACCAATGCGTATCCCACCGAACATTCCCATATTATCCTCGTCTTGCTAGGGCAGCAATGCTCTCGCCGAGTGTTCACATCCCTCGCGAGCCTCCACCTCCAGGCGGGCCTTCATAAGACAAAAGTCCCCGCCGTATTCCTAGTCGCTATATCCGTCGTGGACTGTGGCATTGGCTACTGGGAGTACCAAAAGTAATAAGGGAAGTATCTATGCATGGAGACATCGTCAATGGATTGCCGTGCGAGAGCCAAGTCTACCTGTACGCGGGCTGGGTCAAGTCCAAGGGCCTCAAAGGCCTGCCGGCAAAGACGGATATGAAGTCCTTGGCTGCTCGCTTCTGGTACAGGCCAATGAGGCGCAGCGTCTTGTCCTTGGTCCAGACGGCAATGGGCACCTTGAACACCTTAAAATGCAAATTTATGAAGCCCGCATTATGAAGGCACGTGTCGAAGTGCGCCGCGATAGTCGTGCTGAGGTCGAGCTTAGCCATGCCTCACCGACCCCGAGACGCATTTACGGGTCATCGTTGACCATAATCCCGTCGTCGCAGCTGGTACACCCATCAGCTCTTGGAATTCGACCTAGCCGCCGGGTTGTAGGCACTTAATGGTGCGTGGATCTTGCGTCAGATGGTAGTTCCCACGTCGCAGTGAAGACAAAGTGCATTGAGGTACACGTACTCATACGCATGGTTCATGGCGACAACCACATCCTTCAGTATGGCGGCTATGAAGCGGAAATGAACGAGATAGACATTTTGCTCGAGCCAGTCTTGCTCGCAGTCGTCAACAAAGAACTCGACGTTCGGCGGAACCCATAGAGGGGTCAAGTCTATGCCGCAAACCCGGGCGCTAGGGTACTTCTCCCCAGCCGGAGATGTGAGAGTCAGTACGGATCAATTTTAGACCCGGTCGCCACTCAGGTGTCGAACCCTCAACTGCCCAGATGCCTATGGTCAGCGTTATTGTGAGTACATGGACCGAGCAAAGGTCAACGGGGCCAAACAGGTATCAAACTGGTTAATAAGACATTTTTGGATGTGATACGCTGATACGCGGAAGAAACGCGTGTGTCGGGAGATTTCAGGTCGGCCACCTTTTCTCTCTGGCATATTTTGTGTCTCCCTGTACAGTCTCGTACTATACAATATTTGTGGCAAGATACTCCGGCAGTAGAGAAAGCGTCGCCGTTAAGGCAGGTGTTACTTTCCGTAGACGCCGATTTTGGCTTTATGCGAGAATTGCTACCCCTTGCCCTTTCCTCTTGGGCCTTCCACCCCCCACCAATACACTATTAATACCAAGCGCGCATGCCATCCTACAGTTATGATACAGTATATATGCTCTCCGCCGATTGAGACCGGTTGAGCCCGCGCCACGACTTCACCACGGTCGAGGCGAAGTTTCGACTGTGAGTCGCCTGGCGCATGCTATACTGCTTCGCACTCACAAATTTCTTTTGGCTGACTGGCCGTCGCTTTGCAGGCCTTGTTTCAAGGCATCCTGATGCGGTCTCAAGAATCCATCCTTTCGTCGCTTTAATGGCTGAGCCCTCCAACAGGCCCGATGCATCATCGGGTGCACCATCACCGGAGGAGCGTGGTGGGAGGCCGTCGAGCGTTGGTTCAAAGACCGTCGCCAACGACCTTGACAATAATGCAGCCGTTGCGCACTGCATGGCCGATCAGGGCGCACTCGAGTTACGGGGCAATCCACACTCCAAAGAGAGCGGCGTTACCGCCCACCGTCGGGTGTCAACAATTGGTTCGGCTCGAAGCTTGGAACACGCCACTAAACTGGACATAGTGAGCCACCTCAAAAGTGTAACTAGTCGCTGGGCGCATCGACGCCTAGACGGCAAGACGCATACAGCAGTGGTAAGGCTGCAGCTTGTCGAAATTACAGATCTCTACGACGAATACTGCAGACGCCACAGTAGGACCGGCATGGCCGTACTATTCGCGCATGTGATCCTTGCTGGAGAGACGCAGCGCCTCAGCCAACAGGTAACGGACCGGACAACATATCGCAAGAAAGTTGCAGGAATGTGGAAGAGACATATCAAAAAGTCGGGGCTTTGGAGGGAGCTTGTGAAGGCATTTGGCGTTGGGATTCTTCTATTGGTGGGGGCCGAGTTGGACACCGAGACAGAGTGTGTTGCCACCCACCCCGCCGCTCTCTCTCCGGCCTTCTCCCCCGGCGCATGAGGAATTTTTCTAGCTAACATCTGGACGTAAGATACCTTACCAAAGACTATGTCACTTGGCTTGTACGCTTGGTCTCGGAGAAACACCCAACAATGAGAGAGGACCTTGAAGACCTATCCGAATGGTTCACGACGTACTACGAAACTGGTCTTCCGCCGGAAAAGAGGCTTCGTCTGGAGAACATGACCGAGAACGAGATCCGGGAAAAGCTGCCAAGGCTCGGCGATGTGCTCAGTTACGCAGAAGGGATGTGAGAGATTTCGATTGCGTCGGGGGACGTGTCACATCGACCCTACTATATGAATACATTGATTCAGGCCGCCAGGAATAGTATCTGGTGTAAGGGGCTGGATTGGAGTTTGTTCAACAAGCAGGTGCCTTCGTGCTGTCTACCTAAAGCTAGGAAGAAAAGGAGAAGAATCGGGAGGTTCGCAGCCCCCTGGCTGCGGGCTTTGCTCCAGGGTCGGTCCGATTGCGGTCGCAGAGCGACAGGTGTCCG
Organism: Purpureocillium lavendulum; assembly: GCA_029168975.1. Lineage (NCBI taxonomy): Eukaryota > Fungi > Ascomycota > Sordariomycetes > Hypocreales > Ophiocordycipitaceae > Purpureocillium > Purpureocillium lavendulum. The sequence continues at coordinate 402,161 of JAQHRD010000017.1, forward strand.
GCACTGCGGGACCGGCAAAGCCGGATCCACATCTGCGGGTATGGGCCAGTGACATGTGGGCTTAGTTCATGAATGCGGCTTTTGTAGGTCGCGAGCAGCCTGGGACGAGGGAAAGTACCGTACAAGCGGGCACAAAGAGTAGCCGTCAAGACCTGAGCAACGGCGGTTGGGGCTGCTCTGGGCCTTGGCGGTAATGGATGGGTGTGTCCGGATTCGGCAGTCTATGGTAGCTCACGTGGGAGCTCTTAGGTTTTGCTGGCCTGCTGCGTGCATTATGATTGTGAGATACGATAAAACGCGGGACGGGGACCTGGAAGATGGAAATGATGAGACAGCAGCGGGCAAATGAGGCTCTCCGCTTCGTTGAGTTTGTGATATACTTCCAATGCGGCCTTGATTTCTCTCGATGGCGCCGGATTCCCCGCCTCAGAATGCAATGACTATCATGCCGGCTACAATATAGCGATGCTCGACGTGTCCCAGCAATACGGGCGGCGATCCAGTGCGTCGGACCTTCGGCGATTCTACAGTGATTTATGCGGAGCTCAGCTGACGATATCTACACGTACAGCATTCACGGCGATCCATTTCTATTGAGGATTCCAGCCGCCAAGTACAGCGCGTCCTGATGTGAGGAGCACCAGCACAGTGAAACAGAGAGTGAATATCGGGGGCGATTGATGCAATTGTTGATCTCTGGCCTCCTCCCCACTAGAGGGGACGGAGCAGTGGTTCCTAAATACACCAGCTTCCTCCGTAATGTCTCGGAGGTATGCCACAGCCCGATGCGTGTGACAGCTGAACTGCTGGTCATCTATACACTGACTCTTCATCAAATGCCCAGATGAAACCTCTCAGTATGCCCAACCCAACTCTGTACCTGCCTGAGCTGTTTCCATAGTCACCAGCAGTACATATCGCTTGTAGGTCGAAAAGGCGAGTCGTCCCTGGCTTTAGAAGGTTCCCTTCCAGTCCTATTGCGACGCTTGTCGGGTGCGGGGCGTCTTGTCGGTCTGTTGCCTCATCGCCCTGCCTATATTGCGCGTTAGTTCAGCGGAATCACGGCGATCCGAGTCTTTCACAACCTGTGGGCATCAATTATGGGCCGGTCGCCACTTCCGTACCAACGGCCTTGACATGCGCTACATGTGCTTGTGGCCATTGGTGGGGCTATGGATGGAGGGAAGTGAGTGGTACTCGCGTACGCGGACTCATTCGTCCCCGGTAGTCGTACCAAGGTATCCCTCTCGGTGACTCGACCGTTTGGGCCTGGTCACAACACTGGACCATGATACATGCAACGAAGCCAGGCGGGAACCCACCGCAGGCTTATGAGGCTGGAGCAAATTGCGAGTTATCCACGGTTTGACAGCAACTCTCTATGGTAATCTCCAAGCCGAGGACTGGGGGTGGCTACCAATCAGCTACCCTCTTCACGTGATGAAATCTCCCTTTTCGAGTAAGTAAGCAAATCGGGAAATTTCGTACTGCAGTCGACTCGGATTTGGTTCCCGTTTAGATTCTCCAGACAGAGTTTATTTTCCGGCAAGCGGCCAGATTCGCAGTAAGACTTGAACATGTCAGACAGGTCTCCGAGGTCCTTTCTCAAAGCCGGAAACTTTCCAGACATCTCAGAGATGATGCTGGAAGCTCCTCGTTTACCGAAACGTCGTACTCTGTAAGCTTTGATCAGCCCAAATACCTTCCCAGGGGAATTTCATAACCAACGCTTCGTTGCTGAGCGTTACTGGCAATATGAGGAGAACCCCAGCGCCAAAAGCGTTCACGATATCGCACCAGGGTCTTGCCGCTTTGAGATAATTGGTCCACATTTGCTTCAATTTGTGGGGGTCCTCGCCCCTCTTTGTGCTTTGATTAGCGCGCCATTTACCGCCGCAAAGAATCGCCTTTGCGAATACCACGGCCATGGGTATATCGGCGCCGCTGTAGCGCCTGCAGTACTCATCATAGACACCCACAGTTTGGATGAGCCGCATTCTAGCCACAGCTTTACCAAATGGGCTGTCTGCAAGTAGACCCTCCGAAGGACTGCTCCAACTTTCGAGATGATGTGCAATGTCCTGGTCGGTAGCCTGTTCTGAGTGTCGAAAGGGGGACGCGCTTGGCGGCTGAGTGGGTGGAATAGACTTTCCCCTTTCAAGACGGAGACAGTACTGTAGCTCAGACAGCACTCTGTGAGATCCAAACTCGCCGACGACTGTTGAGGTGAAAACCTCCAGTGCTTCCTCCTGTCGGCCTTTTCGGGCAGTTGAGTCCTCCACGGTTCCCACAAACAGACCGCCAACCGCTAATTTCCGCTTGTTGCTGTTCGTCGTTGGTAGAGACAATTCTCTCGAACCGTTCAGAAAGTTGCCAGTGCGTCTATCAGCGGCTGTATTGTCTCCAATAGGCCGCTCGTCTGAGTCGGGAGGTTGACGCAGATTAGGTTGGCGCAGTAGCGCAGCGTCAATCCCCGTATTGCTGCTGGTCCGAGCTGCGTCATCGCTGCTACAAGTAGTGACCGGCGCAAAGCCGAACTGCCCTTCCCGGAATGACATGCCAGGTAGTGGAATGGGTTTGCCCAACGGCTGGGGCAGAGCCGAAGACAAGAATGAGACGAGTCTAAACAATAGGGCAGGTTCCCTTGCCGCAAGGTCCAGTAAGGCAGCATGCCGTGGAGTGCAAAATTCCAAGACAGCGTGAAGTACCTTGACAGTTAATTTCGCCCCAAGCCATGCACTAAATGGCTTACCTCAGAAACGTTGGATTGATTCAAACGGCCACTGAGGTCGTAGTACTCTGACGCCATGACGGATGCTGTCACCGATTCGATCCCCCAAATCAACGTAAGGATGTACGTGCTGTACTGCTGCAAAACGTCCGTGCCCCTCTTAGTGCCTGCTGGTCTAACGGTTTGTGGGCGAGGGATCTGGTGGAATAAGAGATAACATTGCGGAGAAATATCTCCTGGAAAGGGACACCCTAATTATCTACAAACCCAGAACCAGCACGCAGAGCCAGGGCCCGTACAGTATTTGCTGCGGGGTTGCTATGCCATCGGCCCCTTGCCTCATGGATTAGGGACCGAGACATCCCTTTCACAATCTAAGTGGCCTTTTACAGCGCTCCGCGAACGGCGCTCATGACCACACTGGACCTCTGGAGAGGACTGTTGCGAAACACATTGGTGGAATGTGCGGTCAGGCAGTTGAAGCTATTTATCCAGGAACGGGGAATACCCCCCAATACGTCGAGATGCAGGGTGCAGAGCACGAAAAGGAATTCACTGATCACGCAGATTGCGGCGCACAGCACAGTAAGCGCCATACTCCACTGCATCGTCCCCAGGACGCTGGTTAAGAAAGCAGATATCGTGCTCAATAGGAAATGGAAGCAATCAGAGCGAAGTACAGTATAGTAGAAGACAAAGGATGCCAAAGGCCCCCCTCTCTTGTGTCATTCCTTGCTCGAACGGTCTTCCTGTAGCTGAGTATTCTAGTGATCCTGCCCATGTCTCCAAAACGCAAAGCTGAAGATGGCGCGGGTAAGCCTTGCTGACACATGTTGTCTTTCCATTCATAGCTAATCACCCTATTACAGTGATAGTGTCGTGGTTGGTGGATGAATTCTACCGGCAAGGCAGGCCTTATCACACCGAGATCGCAGGTACTTTGGCGGACAAACCCGAGATTGCTTCATGGGTTCGTTCGCTCCTCTCTATGCCGCCTTACAACAACCCATCCATGCCATCAAACACGTCGTCCCTGGCTCGCAGTAATATGAGTGATCACCTTCCTGGCGTGGGCTGCACCGCAGCTACCCTGGCAGGGCGCGAAGCCCAGAGGCATAGAAGGATCCTTCCTCGCCCCGGCCTTGTTCGATACCGCTCAACTCCTCCTACATCATGTACCAAACCGTCGACCTCTGGCGGAACGCCGCAAGGAGACCAGGGGGAATGCGCGGCAACGCCGAACGAAACCGACGAAGGACCAGAGACTGAGCGTAGGGGACGGGCCAAAATTATTGCCGCCTCCGCGGTCAATGAGTTAGACCCGGAAAACAAAACTAGTCTGTTTGACTTTCGAAAAGAAGCTGCTGCCGTCAGGAGCGATGCATTGGAAGGCCAAATCCAGGCATCGGAGAAGGGCCCGCCATCCGCCCACTCCGCCCAAGCCGAGGTCATAAATGGCATCAGTGCATTGCAAAGAAAATTCCGTGGCAAGAAGATCGGCCAAAGGCTTGCGGTATTCAGGAAAAGGTACGACCGTTGGTTCACTGCCAAAACCTTGCAGGGATGCTACAATGTACAATCAAGCGCGGAGAGCTCCGGCCAGACACTTCAGGCTGTAGTAATCGCCAAAACTCTCCTCGGAGACCGGGTCTCACATATGTCCGACAAGCAAGTCCAGACCAAGTGGCGAGAAGAATCACGAAAGAACAAGTTTTGGCATCGGTTAGTGGAGGAATTTGGGTTTGCTATTCTGCAAATTCTGTCGCATCGGTTTACGGACGAGAAGTGGGTTAAGTAAACTCTACCGGGGCCAGCTCTGTTGTTCTAACCGTTCGATAGTGCCAGGAACCTCTCGAACAAGGACGTTGACGCCTTTGTCTCGAGCGTGAAGAACAAATGGCCGTCCCTGAGAGAAGACACTAAGGACTTGTCGGACATGCTTTCATGTTTCGCAGAAACAGGTTCCCTCCCCGATGAAAGACTCTGTCTCGAAAGAGCGAGCGACGGGAAGATCTTTCAAGTCAGTCGAGCGCTACTACTCCGTTACTCGGCCCGGTGTTCATGTTGGAACGATCCTGGCGAAAATTTGGCGGTCGGGGCACGGCAAGGCACATCCAGGGGCTAGGCATTACGGCGAGCCAAGCAACGCTGTGGTCACGTTTGCGCAGCGACAGTCACACCCAGGGCCAGTCTTGGCGTGGGTTGGCACATGGACTTTAGCGGATGTCTGTGGGCGACAGCATCTCTCGCCGACGAGCCGAGCACCCCATACCGCGACAGTCAGTTCGCGACCCTCGATCCCGCCTCTAACTATGGTATCCGACATTCCCTTGTCAGTTTGTGTGTGATTAAGGTGTCGTCTGTGAGATGGTACAACTTGCTGGAGAGTCGCCCGGTACGTCGTACGGCGCCGTCACGCCTTGATCTTTTTCGAGGGCTGAACTGTGTACAGGAGACAATTTTCTTTGCGAAACTGCAGTCCTCTTGAGGTTCGTTCCCGGCCACTCGTAGCAAGTCAGAGCCCGGACCTCGAAATCTTCGTCGAGGCCGGCAACCTCAACCACATGCCCCCCGGCCGGCTCTACGTCTTGAATCTAGAAGCGGCGTATTCTGCTTGTTCAATTGATAACCGATTTGAAGTGCACTATCAAGCCTTATCTGGATGTGAGTTCCCACAGACCGCGGCGTTAATGCACGAGGGAATAATAGCTGGTGTTGGCTTGGTGGCTTGGTGTGCATCTTACGCCCAGGCGTAGCCCAGTGGGCCGGAGCCGCTGAGAAACAGTACGGGATCCTCTAGCCCCAGGAACTGGCGCCGCCACTTACAGCTTTATTTTCTTTACTTGCACCTAAAGCATCCAGTCCCGGCCTGAGGTGGTGAATCGTCTGCTTCTGGCTTTGGACCCGTACAAGCCCCAATATTTTTTTATGTGAAGCCTCTGTCAAATGCAATGGACCGCAGCGAAAGCAAACCTGCCCGAGGGCTAATATTTCGGCTACCGCTTCCATCTTAAACTGCGCCTTCCCACGCCAACGAACCAGCGAAAGCCCGGCGACAATATTCAGAGACAAGATCGCATTGTACTATACAGTCCTGTGTCGGAAAGCACCTTATCTTAAAATGCCAGTATCGCTGCCGCCGGAAATGGTGGCCCATGTCATTGCGCAGGTAATTGGCCCATGCCACCCAGTTGCTTGGACTACAACAGCCAACAACGACAGGTCACAGATCTGCGCGATCTCAAAACACTATGCGAGGTCTCGAAGTCTTTCTACCGCTTCGCGGCACCGCGAAAGTATGAAGTACATGGACTGACGTTGCGGTTTGGGGATGAGAGCCGCCCCGGCGGCACTGACGAGGAAGCGGTGCCGAAGGATGCACAAAGTCAACAAGGGCTATTGAACCGTGTCACCAAACTGCAAGTCACTAGCACCTTCTTGCAGAAGCCGCCAAGCCGCAGTTATTATAACGGCCGGGCGGAAGACAGCAATTCGGATTTTCGACAGTTCTATGATCGCTTCCAGCAGGTTGCCGGCAAGCTGCAGGTCGGCAAACTCCGAGAATTCACGTGAGCCCGCGAAACAGTTCCGTGTCGAAAACTTCGCTCACGGGTATTAGCTGGAACGTGGGCGTTTATGTTCCCGAGCATATTCTCCGCCCAGACGGATATATACCCATCCATCAGAAAAGCCTGGAGCATCTCTGCCTAGTCACCGACGGCAGCTGTGTGGATGGCTATTCGAAATATGGGCTAGCATTGGGGAGCCTGAATTGTTTGAAAACCATCTCCTGGACAGGACTACGGACGAGGAACGACATCGTAGCTCTCGGTGCCGCCGTGCGAAATAACGCAAGACACTTATGCGACCTGACGCTCGACTTCATCCACTGGGGTCGTGTCACGAGTCACTGGGGCAGGATGGGATATCCTGAACTTTATGTGTCCAGGCTCGTGTTTCAGGTCGAGCCCACGTCAGCTTCTCTACAATATCCTGCCCTCACAGCCTTGTCATTGTCCGGCTTGGATATTAAATCATATGCGCAGGGTCTGGCATGTGCTACGAGGGCCCCGTCGCTTCGATCCATCACACTTCGCCGCTGCTCTGGCTGGGATTCGTTTTTGCACTTCTTCGTCGATCCAGAGTCTGAGCTGACCCTCGATAGCTTGGAGATATACCAGCCGGTTCATTTTCATGATGCGGTTGACGCGGATGTGGTAGTGCGGGAATTCCTCAACAGCGCGCAAGGGTTGCAGAATGTTTATGTTTCCGTCCCAGGTCCTTGCGATACCAAGTCTCTTTGGCGTACGATAGCTGCGCGGTATTCATCCACTCTTCGGCGGTTTATTTACCATGTCAGGGCCGTCGACCTTGACGATGAGTCTGATGATTTTGAAGAAGAGATGGATATGAACGATCTGGGTCTCGTAAGCGAGTCGTTCTGGAATCGATTGTTCGGGGGCGATACCAAATTTGACGGCGACGAGCTTGACCGCGACGAGTTTGACCGCGACGAGTCTGACGACGGCGAATCTGATGAACCAAGACTGGATCACGGCTCTTGGTTTGACGAGCAGTCCCCCAATCCTCTGGGAGATCTTCAGCTCGAATGCATTGGCCTGGCTTGCCGACCTTTTCGTTTGGTGAGACTACTCTGGATCTTCTGTTGTCACAGCAGCTAATAATGGGCTAGAGAGAGGTTCTGGAGCCTTTCAAAAGGAAGGATTGCTTGCGGATTTTACACATAAGGCAGTCGGGGTCGGATATAGGAAAATTCGGCTCCTGGGCGTTCGGAAGAGGGGACTGGGATAATTTTCTTGAGCCCGAGTCCCAGCCGACCGAATACAGGCAGGAATTTCTGTTTCCGGACGACAGGATGCTAGGGTGGGTGCTGGGACTGCCCGGCGACACTGGTCGCAATGTTTCCGTAACGGTGTTGAATGACGAATTCCGCCACTTTGCGGATTGGGTTTTTGGTGAGGATGGGATTGCCTCCCTAGAGATGGTTGCGTACGGCGATTTCTCGTGCCACGGGAGGTTTGCAGCAGACTGCTTCATGCTGCGCAGAGGTGGCACGATCGATGGCCAGGCACATTCTTACTCTTTCTATTTCCCGGAGTCAGAGGTGGACCCAGACTTGGAGGAGCTGCTTTCTCGACATCCGGGGTTCCTTGAGGCGTGCCCCACCGGAACCTTGCTAGGCTCTGATCGGTGAGCTTCGACCTCTCACTAGGTAGCTATTAAGTAAATAACACCATGGCTTACCGTTGGTTGGCTATGGAGACGGGCATAAGGATGTGGCGGAAATGTGCCGCAACATGAGCTGGCGTTTGCGACGTGTACCGGTAGCTCGACCGCTGTCCTCCATTTCCAGCTTTTAGCAATGAATGTGGGAACGGGTTTGTGAGACCGTGCCCATACATATAAGCTACAGTAGTCGGGCGCGGTTAAGACTTGGTATTTATTTATAAATGCAGCAAGTGTTCACCGTGGAACAGTTATTTGGTTCCCTGTCCTCGGACAGCATCACCAAACACAACCATTCGTATGTTGCCACGATCCACGTCCCCTCTGCTTTCAACGAGTTATACCATCCTGCCCAGATCATTCCAAAATGACTAAGACTGCGAAATGGAACGGCTTCATGGGCGGCAGCCGTCTTGGGGACCATACGAAGGTGCCTATATATGTGGACGTGGCGGAACTGCGGAGACGTTGCCCGAAGGCCCGCACAGCTGCGAAGCGCAATACCGATGGCGACGCAGACGAGGATTGGCCTATCGACGTTGGCCATCTCACAGCCGTCGCACTGGCTGAAGTCGGGTTGGATGCCAGCATGATGGACGTATTGGCCAGTCTATATGGGCCCGCCCCGCCACCGACGGATGCGATCTGGGAAAGTGGCATGAGAATTCGCGCGACCGATATCGACATGACAGACGAGCACAAACCACGAGTAACTTCGTCGATCATAATCGATTCTGTCATGTATGCGCACGACCTCCTGCGCAGCGGGGGTCCGGCAGCATCTGTCTTCGATTCGGAGGCCGTCGACGCTGCAGTCAACAAAGTGGCTGGCCATGGGTTTGATGCTCATTTGTGGAGTTGGAATAAATCCCTCCGAGAGGATTATAAGGAAATCAGGCGAAGTCGCGTCCTTGTACATGCGATCGATGGCCACCCGGACCTCAACATACACAGACGCAACACGGACGCCTGACGCCTGCTTTGTGGCAAGTCTGTGGCCATGGTCTTCTCGGAACGTGTGGCTAGCCAGACATCTCCACATGGCCAGATCCATCCGTTCATTTTCATGGTGGTTCGTTGCTTTTTCCGTGGCTGGCAGGCTTGATGAACGGCTTGCATCCACCCTAACGCCGGTTGGCCGCTTCTCTTGGCGGGACTGCGGCGGGCAAGGCTTTGGTCGCAAACACGACCGGCCAAGACGGTGGTCAGGGCATGAATCACGGCGACGTCGCGCGGCGTCAGCGCCGCGAACTCCGCGCCGCCGTACTTTGGCCCCCTCCAGAACATCCGTGGACCGCCGTGGCGTACTTGAGGCCGTCCATGGACCGTAGCGACGCGTGAGGGACGCGACCGCGGCAGGCGTGGTACCGACCGTGCGAAGGGGAGGTGGGGTAGTGCGACGCAGCGACCTCCCAGCGGGGTACCGTGACTTCTGTTTTCCGGAGAGCTTGTCAATCGCTCGCTGATTCAGGTGGTCCAAGAAAGGACAACGGGCTTGCCTAACAGCCGTGCCAACGCGCGTGCTCGCGCAGCCATGGCGCGGGTCGCGGGACGGGCCATGTCCGCCGTTGCCTGACACCCGCTCGCATTAAACATCTCTGTTCGGCAACCCCTGCAATGCGCGCAACTGGCCCCACCGACACACAGGTGCCACTGTGGCTTTGACCCCAAGACGCTGTCACGAACGATAGGCAACAACCTCGACGCGAAATCGTGCGCATCAGGATCTCGATAGGGGGGACTGCAGCTTGCACATGCCGCCATAAAGTCGTCTTTTCGCGCCGGTCGTCCACTTCCCAAGAGATGTTTGCACTAAGAATTGGGCGTACGATGCCCATGATCGTTGCCCACGTCCCGAGAGCCCCACCTATGACGGGCCTGGCGCATATCCGTCTACCAAGTGGGGTGGGTCCACGGTCAACGTTATTTGCCTGTAGTTGCCCAGGAGTCGATACGCGCAGTCAGCGGGTACAGGCATCAAGTAACAGAGTCGGAGACTGCGATGAGGATGTGGGAACGTTAACCCAGTCCCTAGCTGGTGCAGCCCCGCACCGTTGGGAAGCCGTCCAAGACCGGGGCCAAGCGGCGATCATCGCCGCAGTACGCAAGACTGACCTCGCCCTGGACGCGGAAAGCAGCGGGGGTTTTCTACCCTAACAGTGTGTCTGCGCTGCAATGTCGGGTTGTCCTTCGGGGATGGTCCACCCCGCCCACCCAGGTATCAGCCCAAACACAGCGTCGAGTGCTTTCCAACTGCCAGAAGTGAACGAGGAAGCATTCGGCGTCTTTCAATTTTCTTTGACAGGCTGGAGGTACTTTTCTGGGCTCAAAAACCCGCGGTGGAATAATCTTGTAGCAAACTTGCACCATCTGCTACATCCAATCGCCGTCTGACTCGTCCTCGCTCGACTCTGCGATGTGCTTACGTTTTCGTTTACGGGGCCGAGAGCTTGTCTGCGCCCGCTCCTTGCGTTTCCTTGGTGTGGCACCGGCCTTCCTCTTTCGACCTCTCTCAGGCCTGTTCTCGTTCGGCTCCCAGCTGAGAGCGTCGGGCCCTTTATCTCCGTGAGATCCCTCGAGATCCCTGCCCATGTTCATGAGTTCCACGAGCAATCGACACGTCTTCATCATCGTCTCCCCGGACTGCAGTCCCCTCATGTGGGAGGCAACCGCATCCCAGAACTTGTCTTCATGCACACCCTGTGTCATTAAAGGCTGTTTGCTTAGTTCTTTCGCTAGCACTTTGGCATTGGTGCCGCGCCTGTCCGTGCTGACGTTATAAAGCTTGCGAAGATAGATGCATGCTTCCCACAAGGACAGCAAAGCCATTGACGCCGTTGTCAGCTGACACAGCCTACGCGGCTCGACCGGCAGGGCGAAACCCGCCAATCCGGCGACGGCTCGTGGTTCGGCCACAGCACAGTCGTCGGCGGACATGGCAGCGACGGGTTCTGCTGCAATTGAGTCTTGTCTCACTTCATTAGCGTCCAGACGGACGTTGAATATTTCAGACTCAATTGCTTGAGCTACCGCCGTTCCCGTATCAGTGACAATCTTCTCCAGGGTATCGACCACTGTTTGGACCTCGCCAATTGTCTGGTACTCGAAAAATGCCACGTTTTCAAGAATGAATCGCACAAATTCAACATGAGGCGGTAATCCCATCGTGGCATCAAGCGTGGAAAGCTCAAAGTCTGTCTGGCTGCAAAGCTTTTCCAAGAATCGTTGCCTGTTCTTCAGCTTGCTGATCTTGAGCACCTCCATTAGCAAGTGTAGTTTCGATTGAAAGGGATTCACAGTCGCTCCATGCGAGTCTTTGATGACGTCTCGCTGGTAGTTGTAAGCTGACTGCACTGCTTTGACATATTCTCTCTCCAGGACTGTCTCGTGCCTCTCGTGTAATGATCGATGTTCCATAAAGGCGAACTGGGCAATCTTGCGGTTCGTAGAAGTCTCCAGCGTTATCAGTGTGACGCCTATGTCCTTGGGGTGGGTCAGGCCCTGTCGCCTAATACTACCGAGGACCTCCAGGGCCAGGAAAGCATGTTCGCTCTGGCTTCCGAGTGCAATTCGAGTTATTTCATTGAGGAATGACTGCGTTATGACGCTCGAAACATCGTCAAAGCCGGTTCCGCCCATGACAGTCAGCTGCTCCTCGTCGCCTTTGGCAGCAGCCGCAGTAACTCCTGGCCCGGAGCGCCGTTCCTCGGTGATTAGGAACTCTTTGAAAGATCTCAGAATCATGGTTTCCAGGACTGAGTTGCGATCCTGGAACACCTGCTGGAAGGCCATATGCACTTCAGGCAAGACATAGTTCCGCGGCCATGACTGACAAACCAGGCCAATGGCTTCGATCGCGGCCTGTCGGGCCTTCGAAGATTGAGACGGCAGGGCAAACGGCAGCAAGGTGTCGACGATCAGACGGGGGACCGAATGTGATTGCCATCTTGGAAGCGTCGCTCGGAAGGTATGCAACTGCTTATCGAGGTCGCAATGCCTCGCGATGCTCCCAACTATGATTGCATAGGCGCAGAGATGATCGATGCGTTTCTTGTCGAGCGGGGCCTCGCCCAACTCTTGGATCCTCAACAAGCTCGATGCCACCAAGCTGGCCAAGGGCCTGGAGTCGTTCAGAAGTTCACAGACCGTGCGTGTACACTCAATGAGGTCATCTAAAGCTCCGCGTGACGGGATCTTGCCCATTCCTCTGAGAAGGTGTAGTCTCACCTCGGCTAGGAAGTCTGATTGAGCTGTTGGCAGTTGCGGTAGTACTCTCTTGCAAATGATTGTAGCAGCCCGAAATGCAGCGAGCTCGTCTTGGCCGGTGAAGTCGGCCAGATGAGGCTTGAGCAGGCGGATTTGCTCAAGCGAGAATAGCTTTGGATCGGCTTGAGCGAATATTGTGAGGACCTGCAAGATGTCGCGACATGACGGAATGGACGTATTGTCGCATCTCTGCTTACCAAGGAGCCCGAACATGATATCCACAAGTCTGGAGCAGACCGTAAAGGGGCCTTTCAAAGACCTGTTGCTCGGCTTCGCAATACTTCGTAAAACCCTGTCCAGGACTGCCGCCACTGTCCCGGTTTTCACAGTTTGTATAATCAGGGCTACGTGCTCCAGGAGAGCGGCATCGACCGCTGGCGTGGCCCCGTGGCCGTAGAACGGTGCAAACCAGATCTGCTCAATCACCTGGCGTGCGAGATCGCGAACCCCTTCGTCCGGATCCTGAATTCGACGTAACAGGCCGTTAGCGATGGCGCTCCGAAGTCCCATATTTCGGTTACTAAGATAGACGTCACAGGCTAGCTTCATCGCTCGCTTCCTCACAGCGACGCCGGCATCCTGAAGTCGATCGACGATTTTGGGGATCAGGCATGACTCCAACGCAGGCCGCATCCCGATGCATTTCCCCAGTAAGACGAGAGCGGAGTCGCGAACCTGCATCGACGAGTCACTTGAGCAGTCGAGGATAAGTTGAACGACTGTGGAGTCGCCATCCAAGATGGAGGGATCGGACTCCAGGACCTGGTCTACACTCTTGAGACTCTTGCTGCGAACAGTGGCCTGGTCGCTGGCGATGGAACCAAGCAACACATGAAAAACCCTGTTAAACGATTTGCAGAGCGGAGAGCGGAGAAGAAGCAGAGTGGAAAACGCAAATCGTGCCTGGCTTGCTGTTACCGCCTTGAAGGCATCCTCGCTGCCGGGCTGTTTCTTGTCGTCAATCATGAGTCTGAGCCGGTAGGCTAAACGGCCTAATTCATGGTGTAGCCCGCTGTCGGCCTCCCGAGCGAAGTCATAAGCAGAGCGGATCCCACTCGCCCAGTCCGTGATAATGAATGAGACGGCGCTGTAGAGGTGCGGATCCTCAGAGCACTGGCCTTCGAGGTACCCGAGTGTTGCACGCAACGGGTCAGACCAAGCACCGATATGCTCCATCTGGCAAGTCTGCTCGAGCACGTGGGTGGCCAGTCCTGAAAGGCATTGAGACAGTTCGTCACTACCTTCAAACGCGCCGGCCGTCTGTTTTACTTGCGATCGCAGTCGGGAAATCGCGGCACTCATAGTACCAAGCAACTCTAGGGCCATATTGCTTGTGGGAGCCGCGGTGTTAGGCGCCTCAGTTAGCTGCACCATCATGAACATGAGTAACCGAAGGAGGAGCTCGGCCGAGGGCCAGTCCGGTGACCCGAGGCAACTCGTCAAATCTTCAACAAAAACGTCCAACAGGCTGCGATAAGGCGCATCTCTGGTCTTTGTAGTGCCGACGGCTCGGTTGACCATGAAGTGGATGATGTACGATGCCGTTCGAGTCGCACACGCAGCGAGTGGCACTGTAGTGGCTTCCAGGTCCTGGATGGGGCTCGCGTGCTGCTGAGCCCCTTCTTCGTCGGCGAGGGCTGTTACCGCAGCCTGCCCCTTTTCTGCCGTTCGCGATTCATCGTATTCCACATCCTCGTCGCCAGCCATACTGCGCACAAAGGCTGCGCGACTGCCTTCGTCGGTCAAAACAGGTCTAGAGCCGGCCTGGACCAATCGCATGATGAGTGCCGAAAATGGCTGGATGCTGCCTCCGCCGGAGAGCTTATATTGCCTGGAACATTGCTTGCCGACGGGAAGCTTCTTCAGGGAGTGCAGAATGTCGTCAGTCATACCCTGTCTCTGGTCGGGCTTGTTGATGAAGATTTGGCAAAGCATGTCTATTGCAGCGAATCGGATGCCGTCCACCAGTTGGATATCGACGACTGAGTCCCGTTCTGAGCAGACGCTGTCGACAAAAATGAGCTTTGAAGCTGCAAACTCTAGCATATTGGTGACCGATTCTGGGAGCTCAATCTTAGTGACCAGTTCTGTAAGCACGGTGATGAGTCCGCGGCAGCCAGCGAATACCGAAGCAATCGCATCCTTGTATCGTCGCACCATTTTGAAGAGGTCTGCCGACGCCGCTGAGTTCCGCAGCTCCACCAAAGGGATAGCGACGTCTTCAGTGACAGTGTTTAGGATATCGACACATCGATTAATTACCGACTCGGAATAGAGCTGCCTGTCGTCTCTACCACCAGAAAGAATCCGTGCGCATGTTTGAGCCCCTCTAAGGGCTGTTTCGATCGCGGAGATGCGCTGCATCCATGACACCACAGCCGTCTGGTCCCAGCCCATGTCCGGTCGGACTTCAAGGCCTTCGACGTGCTTCATGCTTGCCTCGCTGAGTCTTATTGTTTGGAGTAGGCATTCAATAGGAACACGCTGCAGACAGCACAACCCAATGACTTGATGGACCATATCGTGCACCTCTTGCTGCGTGGTGGCAGTCATGATCACCTCTTGATTGGGGGTAAGAGTCACGTTGCGCTCGAACCCACTCTCCTGTCTAAGGGCCTGCCCCGCGGCGGCAAAGACAGATCGCAGCAGTTGTTCTAGATTGTCCAGAGCCGCGTCAGCCACTTGTTGTTGGTCCGGGCCAGGTACAAATACGCCCAGGCCATCTGGAAAGTCTGAAGGTGTCTGTATGCCTGTGGTGAGGTTCTGTGGAGCATCTGACGCGTCCGAAATTTCCAGATACCCTTCTCTCTCAAGGTTGAGGTGCGGTAGCTCAATGCTGAAGATAGTGCCCTTCCCGGATGATGGTGGTAATCTGGTCCCGGTAGGTTTGGGAAGTTGAGTAACAGTCTGACTCGTGCTCAGTGCGGAACTGGGCGTATGCTCCCGAAGCCGGTCGAATCCAGCGGTATCAACGTGCGACGTTGTATCAAGCTCTCCCTTGGAAGGGATCGCGACTCCAGTCATCGCCGACGAGGATGTGTACCTTTCGTAGCTCTCTGGCCGGCACCACCTCGCTCGGCTCCTCGCCTTCGGGCACAGGCCCGTATGACTTTTCACAGGCCTCGGGGTCGAACCATTTGCCTTCGTCGACTTGTAGAAGCCTCTCAGCTGTCCGTAGGATTCAAGCATGGTGTAGATATCGGGGCTGCAAGTTTTACGCACGCCGAGGTAGCAGCTGCTGACGGGACCCTAGATGGCGACAAGCCGGCGCGGAATGCAGGAGGCTAGAAAGCAGAGACTTACTCGCCAGATACTTCGGCTCATATGTTCAGATCATAAGAATGGAAGGACGAGAAAGAACACGGGCCTATAGCTTGATCACGCGTCGCCATGATTAGGATGAGCAACACAACGAGGTTCGGTGTCGGGCGGCTTTTAGGGTGACCGTCCAGCCACAATTTTCCCAGCGTGTCAACGAATGCTCGCTGATGCCCCGTGGCGCCGATACAGGCGTTCCAAGCTAGCGTCTGGCGATTGTCTTCAGTGGTGTCGGCACTTAGGGTGGTCTAGTGCTGATGCAGCAGTTAGTATGCATTTACCAAAAACATGTCAGCCAACCTTGGCTCTTGCGAGTTTTCAGGCCCGTGCACGGCGCCGAACCCATGCAATGACAGATGCGGTGGCGAATGCAGCTCAATTACGCCCGGACAGGGAGGTACTTACGCAGAAATCTGCTTCTTCCGACGATCTAAGCAACGCGATGACGAGCAAATTCTGGGGTCAAGGCTGCCGCTTTGAAGTACAGTACTGTACAGTAAGTCCCTGAAACAGAGCGAGCACACGACCCTAGCCGCGGGTGGGGTCTGGGCGGACACACCAGCGCGATGCACTTTGTGCCATTATTTGCGTTTCCTTCGTCCGTATCGAGAAGGCGATATTGTATACAGTAGTGGCGACTTGGAGAGAGAGGCTAAGCGAACCACGAACGCATATCGACTCAAATTGTTGCGAAGGGACAGGGGCGGTCCGTCTTCGATGCGATTCTATCGATGCACCTCAGAATATTGTACTGTGCCTCCCTAATACTTCATCGCAATGCTACATGGCTCCATATGCGTATGTGTCTGCATACTCTAATCTCGTATCTTACTGGAGACTTTCCAGAATGTCCTAACCTATACTCGGGACAGTTGACCCAAAGGGCCACAGCGAATTAGGGTTCCCTTGAGGTAAATTACCAAGAGGTAAATTACCAAAACCTCGAGGTAAATGACGGTCATAAACTCGAGGTTTATGACCGGTCATTTATCACGTGCTCTCATCCGCATTTCGGTCACTATGGACAGCCTATTTCGGGTAATGGTCCATGACATGCAAGATGCAGTCGGAGATCTGCTACTCGTGGAACAGCTCCGCGATCGACACAGTCCGCTACTTTAATCGAATGAGGTAAAGTGTCTTGAAAGCCAACCTATCTACACATAACGTGAATTGCGGACGCTGCCTCTGCGTCCGTGCCGGCAGCCACAAAAATGCAGTCCTGGACGTCGTCTTCGAGCTCCAGCAGCTTTTGCACATCAACCGTCTCCCAGGATTGGCCACTGGGTATTCTCCAGGATGTCTCTCGGGCCGCCTCAAGCCTTCTTAGTACCCGGCTATTCATATATATGAATGCCAACTTGTTGGTGCTAGTGACAGTAAGACGGTTGCGAATTTTGTTGTGGAGAAAATTGATTGAGGAAAAGGACCTCTCAGATGGCACAGAGTTGGCCAGTGCGCCCAGGACCCGTTTGGCTAACGCAGCGAGCGATACATTCATTGAATGAAGATATCTCCAACTGTCGAGGACGTGCTGGTGATGTGGAGCATCATCACATTCTGCCCGGTGAATGCGACTTCCTGGTCCAAAAAGGCTGCCTTCTCGGGCCCTGAATTGGCAGAATTCGCGAAAAATGTTTCCGTAGTCCTCAGCATTTGTGCTTTCCTCGAGGAAGTTGTGCGCCCTTCTGACAATGTCTGTGGTCAGGAATTTGTGCTTCGGCTCAGTAGTGGCAGGGTCCAAAGCAAAGGCCATGTAGTGTATGTCGTCCGTCTGCACGTCAAATCGTTGTTTTCGTAACACCTTCAGCTCTTGGTAGTTTATCAGAGGGTCTTGGCCAGCCTCTTCCAATGCGTCCCAAGCCGCCTGAATGGATAGCCAACGTGGAATGACCTCTCCAAGACCCGCGCGATCGCGTTCAGAGCTGACTTGGGCACGGCCAATCGGCTCAAGAACTTTGAACAACATTTCCACGTCAGCCCAGAATTCGATATCGTTGATGTATGATATCGCCTGACTTAGACTTGACTGGGTTTCGTGCTCCTCCTCTTTTACAATAGGCTGCTTCAGACCGTTGAGAGTAGCTGGATCGCGTGCGAACGCTCGGAGGGCGTCTTT
Organism: Purpureocillium lavendulum; assembly: GCA_029168975.1. Lineage (NCBI taxonomy): Eukaryota > Fungi > Ascomycota > Sordariomycetes > Hypocreales > Ophiocordycipitaceae > Purpureocillium > Purpureocillium lavendulum. The sequence goes on from JAQHRD010000017.1 coordinate 419,842, forward strand.
GTTGTCGAACAGAGACCTGACAGCAGCAAGCTGGGTTCCCCACCGTGTGATTGCAGCAGTAATGAACGCCTTGCGTCGGCCGTAGCACTCCTGCTGATGAATGCGAAGCCTTGACAGCTGTAATTTGGCTTTCTTAAAAAAGCCGATGAGGTACGTGACTTTCCCAAGAGTTGGCATCCACCGCTTGGACTCCACAATGTCTTTGACAAGCAATTGAAGTCCGTGAGAGTCGCACAAAACATAAAGGCAGTGGCTGAACTCTGGCAGCGCCTTCATTTCCCTATGAAGCTTTCTCATCGTGCTACATGTATCTGTGCAGAGAGCATTCAGCCGAGAGAAGTCGTGTCCGAATATGTCAACAAGGGCTGGCCTGATAAGGCTCAATGTCGCCAATGCGCTGTGATCGTGATCCTTTGTGTCAAACGTTGTCCAGTAAAATGCAACCGAGTTTGGGATCTCAACAGCCACATTGATAATTCGATTGCTTGAGATATCATCGGAAGCATCGAAGATGATGTTGAGATGCGGCGCATCATCCAGAAGGGCCTTGACACGTTGCCGATAGTCCAAATAGACAGGTTCAAGAAATGAGGCAATTCTATTGCCGTCTGGAGGTTTGTACGCCGTATTTAGCATTTGGAATAACTTCAGCGTCTCCGGCTCTTCGTAGAGTGAGTAAGGCTTGCCAGAGACAAAGATTGCGATAGCAGCTTGACGATCCAACGCATCCTTAGATGCTTTGCTCACACTATCCAACTTTGTGTTGATGAGCGGCTGTCGGCTTGTATTGGCTTCATGAAGCTGTCGATATGCGGTGCATTGTGTGTGAAGGTGTTTTACTTGTTTGGAGGTGTGTTTGGCCATGCTTTTCGAGCAGAGCTTGCAGGTTACACGGTTCAGGGTAAAGCCATCTCCTGAAGCAGGTCGAAAATATTCATCGATGCCATGGAGTTTAGGGCGACCTCCCCGGTTCGTCATTTTGACTCAGTATGACCTTGATACGGTTGTTCTCGATGAAGGACCCCCAACAGCACAGCGTCTGGAGGTGATGATGCTTCCTGAGGGGCTCAGCAGCTCAGAGTTACCCTTGTCGCAAACTTCTTTCGGGATATCCACTAGGCTAAAATAGGAAGGAGGTTTATGACGGTAAATTACCAGTCAATTGGTGTTTATGACGTCAATTGGTCACTTGGGGTTTATGACGTCAAAAAGGTATCCCTGCAGCGAATGTCGTATGTATCTCGAGATGTAGCTTCGGTATGCCACGAGAACAAGTGTTTATCGTTTGGCATTACAAACACCTTGGAAGCAAAACATCGTTATTATCTCCATAGCCAATACGAGTGCTTTAACTAGCAAGCCGTTAAGAACTGCTGTATATCTATCTGTGCAGTAAAGACTAACTAACGATAATCAGCGTGTAGTTACCCAATAAGACGAAGGTCGTTCTGTCAAGTAAATTGCACGACCGTGTGGTAAACTCAGCGCGAGTTTACGGCAGCGAGGAGTAGTGCCACCAAGTGCTTGGGGTACCGAGGCTCGTCGGGGGCTTGGCTCTCCAACCTATGCTGCACAAAGTGAACGTCACCACTCCAGGCCGCTGTTGTCAGTGTCGAGTTTGCGGCCTCGGTGATTCGATACCGCTCGTCGGTATGCCCTTCGCATTCATTGGAAACGAAAGAGTATTCGCGCCCTCCCAACGAGCCACTGGGTGGGCCGAGGAAAATCTCCTGCCGACATATGCGGACGGCTTCAGATAGCGAAAATCCGAGGACGGCAGCACCGGAGAAGTAACCGTCTAAGTCCTTGGCCTTCAAAAGCCTCCGGACAACTTCGGGGTGGTTTCTAACAACGGCCCAGTAGAGCGGGGTCCGTCCATCAATATCTCGAACATCCACTGCAGCACCGACCGCAGCCATAAGTAGGCCGACGATGCTGTCATAACCTTCAACAGCAGCCCACGATATTGCAGTCCGCCCTTTATTGTCTCGGTGGCCGGCGTTGGCTTTCCCTTGCCCAAGAAGAAGCTCCGCGGCATCGTGATGGCCCAAGGACGCGGCCCAAATGAGAGGCGTCCCACCGTCGACGTCCGGCTGGTCTACCTTTGTATTTTCGCACTCGAGAAGGAACTTGACGATATCAACGTTGCCGTAGCTCGCAGCCCAGGATAGAGGTGTCCTCTTCTTGATGTCCTGATAATCTAGATCGGAGCTGCCACTTCGAACCAGGACTTGAACAATCTCGTAGTGGCCCATCGACACCGCCCTAATAAGGGGCGTTGCGCCATCAACGTCACATAAACTTGCGTTTGCGTTGCCCTCGTTGAGTAGTAGTCTTACGACGTCGATGTGGCCATTGTTTGCGGCTAGCGAAAGAGGTGTTTGGCCATACTCATCTTGAGAGTCTGTGGCAGCTTTGCCGTTCTTCAAGAATAGCATGACGGCGTTATAGCGGCCCCGAGCAGCAGCCCAGGAGAGCGGCGTTGCCGCAATGATGTCTGGTAAGTCAATGTCTACTCCAGGTTCCTCAAGAAGTAGAGCCGCTGCATCAACTTGGCCCTCACGGGCGGCCAAACATAGGGGTGTGCTGCCATCCTTGTCTCGGTGGTTGACATTGGCTTTTCCGGTTCGTAGGAGCAGTTGGACGATACGGCGATGACCTCGGGCGGCCGCCCAGCTAAGTGGCGTAGCACCATTGCTGTCTGGCGCATCAACTGTGGCACTGCCGTCGTCCAGCAGCAGCCCTACAATAGCATCATGTCCTTCACCAGCTGCCAATGAGAGTGGCGTGCGGCCTGTGCCGTCCCGGGCATCAATAGCCGATCCAGGTATCCGCAGCACTAGGTCAATGATAGGGTATTGGCCTCTGGCAGCGGCCCAAAGGAGGGCCTTGCGGTAGTTTACGAGGGAGTCCGAGATTGTTGCCTCGATAGTTGCCCTGTCAGGGTTAGCCACTTCCACAGAGCCATGCAGACAGTATTCGACCTCATACGTTGCAAGTTCAACACCAGCCAGGTCAAATATTCCCTGCGTGGGTGTGGGGCCTAGTGCTGGGGATATGATCGGTTGCGGGGGCTTGACGGCCATGATAGCGGCTGCGATGTTGGATCGCTACGACTAGTGTAGGGATTTTTGGAGATTCCGGTCGGTTGAGCGACGTGTTGGCGCAAGGGTTGATGTCGTATATCAATCCCCAAAATTGATCATACATTGGGCAGTACAGTACTGTACTTATATTGTATATGAACAAAATCGTGTACTGTACATACAGTAAGCAGATAGTTGCTCTATTGGCCAGCTGGCCACCGGGCGTACTCAATTAGTGAGTGAGTGTACGGAAAGAAAAGTACTGTACCCTTGCATGACACTTGGACTGCTGGTTATTACTTCAAAGTGCTGATCCGCGTTGACCTGCTTCGTGTCCACCCCAATTCGTTGCACCAAGAATGGCCCAACTAGGAATCTCCAAAATTGGCTGCAAATTATTTCGCCGCTGTCGACAGCACAACAGTTGGGGGTTATAGCCAGGGAGATACTGTAAAACATCAGGATTGACGCGGCCTCAAGCGACTCAGCGCGAATACCGACGCTCAAAACAGCGGCAGAAAACACGAGAGAGAGAAAGAGGCTCCTTGGTTATGTACCAGGGCAGTAGTGGCACTCTGCTAGCAGGAGCTCCTTTGGGCTGTTGCGAGCTCCGCCTCCTGCCTTGTCGCGCTCCACAACCATCCTCTGACGCTTGCAGCAATTTGGGGACGATTGGCGGACAGATACTGTATAAAATGTAGCCCTCTCTCATCCATTTTGTTGTAGGAACCTTTTCCGATTCCAATTTCGAGACGTTATTGCTCCGAAGTATAATATCCACAGTAACATTTAAGAGTCATTCCTAAATATGCTGAGCTACCGCACAATACTCGCGGGTTCAATCTTGGTTGGGGCGGTCTCCTGTGCTACAGATGCCTTGACCAAGGCGGGCTGCCATGCCGAGTGCAGTGCTCCGTCCTTTGAATGGAACCAGCCGGGAATAATAAATAAGTTGAGTGCGGTGGAGAAGTGTGCAGACAATTCTTCTTACCGCCAGGCTATTGCACGCTGCTTCGCGTGCATGGACAAGAACGACGGGTGGCGGTTTTTTACGTCGCCAGACGACTTTGACTGGCCCATGGTACACGGTCTAATGTACTGCAATGGACATCAGTAGTGAGCTACCCAGAGATGTCACTGTATCCAGCGTATCATCGTCAACGCAATCACACACATGGTCTAGAGTAGTTATCAGAGGCTTGTGGCATCAGGGCTGGATTAGCGTAGCCGTCGCGGTCGTGGAAGGCGGTACCGAGCACCTTCTGGGCCGCACAGTTGTAGATTGCTTACCGCCGTTTAACAAAAATAATTTGTTTGCTAGATGAAGCTGGGGCGGTTTCTCGTTTGTGGCAGCTCGGGAGGGGTACTGTGCCTGTGTTTCGCCTTGTTCCGTCAAGAGGCTGAATGCACGTCAACGACTTGGATTTTAAATATTCATGAGCTGTCTCCTTGCTCTTGATGATTCCAGGGTGCTGCCATTTATCAAGTGAATCAGGTTCGCTATGGTACTCAGTAGCCAACAACAACTGGGTTTGTGACTAGTGCGTGACTGCATGAAAGTGGACGGCAGGAGGCATCGTTACGTTGTCATATCTCCGAGGAGCTTGCCGCTTCGTCCGTGCAAGACGCAAATGAGGAACACTGAAGATGGGGATAAGAAGGCATTCCTATGCTCGATGGGGCGCCGTGTGAAGCACCGATCGAGGCATTCATCCCCGAGGCCGCCAGAAGTCCAAAAAGCCGTCATGGCGCAATCCCCGCAATGCTTTACGCCCACCACTGTCGGCGCTATTGTCGTTTGACACGGATGCGGGGTGAACGTGAGCGTCGGCGATGACTGTTACGGCGATAAGAGGGTATGAAGCAGTCTTTTCGGCAGCCATCGCAGCCGTGATGATGTTGGGGCTTCTCGTGTCAGTCGAGTGAGAAAGTGTCGCACAGAGAACCAGCCTTATGTTTCATAACATCTGCACTCAGAATATTTGTCCGCGGAGGCCGATGCTATAATCCATGTATTAAGGTCGAGCGCCTGCATGCGTTGTGCTTTGACTTCGTTGAGGTCAAAGCTCAACACTGGTTGCATATGTCGGAACACCAGCTTCAATTACAGGTACTCTGCACCACAAAGCAAATCTTTCCTTTGCGTATAAAGAGCAGCGCACTGTCGTGCGCTTACAGATAGCTATTCAAGATAATTCTCATCAATTGCCACGATGCCAGGTGTGATCCCTGTGGAGCCAATTGTCTGACAGAAAGTGATGTTGGGCGAGATCGCCCAATGGCCCGCTCTTGATTCATATGTTTGCACGGGCGACGGTGAGGTAATAAGACGCCATTGAGACGTGCGGGGTTCACGTCAAAGAAAGGCTGGTGGTAGCAGTTCAAATAATACGTCCAAAATACCTCAGGCGGGACGTTCAACCGTGGCTGGGTGGTCTGCACGTGACCTTGAGACGAGTCGCTTGTTGCCAGTTGGACGCGTTCTTAGAGTGGGCCTCCGAAAGCTACGCGGAGGGCGACCAGCGATTTGAGCACTCTGGCCAATGGAGAGCAAGACAGGATCTGATTGTGCGCAAAAAAGGCCCATCAACGGCGTGGCAAAAGGTCCGACAGACGACTTTCGCATCCCTCCCCGCACCAGGCAACACCAGCCCGGATTGGCCTGCTTCGAGCGAAATCGCCGTTGCGTTGTACACCGAAGACACCCAACTACAGGCGGTTCAAGGGCGCCCACACCCCGCAGGCCGCCCAAACGTCACGATCTTGGGGAGGACTGTGTCTGCTCCCCAGCCTCGAAGGACGAACCGCGCGCACCCGGCGACCCCAATCTTCCATACAAATGGTCTCGGCGGTTCGCCAGCGCGGCTTGAGGCCTAAGATGTGCCGCAGTGCTTGCAGCGCATCGAGGGCCACGAATTGGGCATGGAAGGGACAAGCCAGCCGATGCACATCCTATTGTGCGGCCTTTGTCAGGAGTATTGGTAATTATACAATTCTCCGCACAGTCGAGCGTGGACAAGGTGACGCGAACAATGTGAGTTATGGTGTACCTAAGGCAGATCAACAACACCCTAACCCCGCCGCAGGCCGATCCAAGGGATGACACTGGACAGCCTCGGCGGCGGCGGTGGCACGAAGGGACAACCCACTGGCTTCCTTTTCTAGGGACGCCTTCGGCAGGATGCCCCTTGAATCCCTTTGACTCTCGGGTATTGTTTGTTACATTGACTAGGCTTCACGTGCGTCGCTTTTTCGCCGCAGAGCGACGGGCCCGAAGGCAACCTTCGGTTTGCTTGTGGTAGGTAAAGGTGGGCCTTTATGACCAGGGTACCATGTCTGAGGCGACCAATTGACAACCGGAGGATGAGTCCGACGTTTCACGCGTTCACCGACGCGACGCGTGACAAAGACCCATTGCTCCACGTATTGGACTGCCCCGGCCTAACCTGCTGCAAGCGCGTTCGCCCATCGGGACCGATGATTCATTGTCCGTCACGAGATCACTGCTTCCCAGGGATGGCATGTTCATAATGCTACTTTATCTCCTAGCGCATATGTCTCCCTATTACTCGCCATGTCCAGGTACAACGATCTGGCATTCGAACTGCCCAAACTTCGGTCGTCATTTGTCATTGTAGGATTCATCAAGCTCCACGAGTCGCGACTGGTGACTGATTGCCATCCTAGCCTGGCTACGAGAGCGATGAACATATCGACGGTATGGCTGCTCCTGTTGTCAGCAAACTTCTGACTGGTCTCTCTTGCAGTGCTGAACATCGCACCAGAGATTTTCGACATCAAGTTCTGCCCATACCAGCCGTTGGATTGCAAACCCGTATTCGCAGCAGTCGGTACAAAGCACGTCAGTTCTGCCTCTTAAGTTACGGTCCAATAAGCGCCTAACGTCACAAATCACAAACAGATTGTTATTTGCAAACTCTCCCAAGGGTCGGAAGACACTAATCCCTGCGAGATAATCAAGGTTATCAGAGACGCGGATGTAAGGCGCCTACACCTCCCGATAGACTTTCCTTTGGGCCGCACTAACTCATGCTGTTTGTCTATTAGGAGGGAGCTTCGAATTGCTCCTGTACCTGGGCTAGAGTTGCCCAGGCTCCATATATTTGCGTGGCCGGATCTGATGCAAAGGTGAAAATTTACGGCATTGACGGTAGTCTGGTCGAGGTATCGCTCATCGTATACCCTCAGGAGACATTCTGCTAACGTGTTCGTGCTGGAGTGTTTCGTAGGACACGGAGACGTAGGTCCCTGAAAACAATCAACTTCCGTAACGGACAATAGCAGCTCAAATTCAGGTCAGGGTATTAGCGATTTAGCAACCTCCCCGGTAGACTCGTCCGTTATAGCCTCGGCTTCAGACGATTGCAGCGTCCGGCTGTGGAGCATCACCCCAGTGCACCGGGTGCAGCCATGTCTTTGTATTCTAGCGGGCGAGGCGCACGCGTCGAAGCTTCTCACCGTAGTACGTGGAAGGCACCAGCCGCTACCTCTACGAATTCTGAGATTTTATAGGCGTTCCACCACAGTGGTCGGTACCTCCTTTCTGCGGGTCATGACCAAGCAATAAATTTGGTAAGTTTTGATGCGTGGTCTGGCGAGTCCAAAGCTCATTCTCCTGCAGTGGACCATCCCAAACCTGCCGATACAAGCCATCGATACACCGCTTGAGGTTCACTACCCACACTTCTCTACCACAGCAATCCATAGTGGTATCGTCGATTGGTGCGTACAACTTTGATAGCATTCGTTTCGGCTGTGCTGATGGTACAAAGCGTCTCGTTTTTTGGGGATCAGATTCTGTCCAGAGCTTGTCATGACGGAACAATCGTCCTGTGGAGGATTGAAGGCTTCTCGTCGACTGACCCTCCGCCACAATGTAGTAAAGCTCCGACGCCGCAAGCCGCAATCTCCACTAGCGGCGATGGCCAAGGTGGATTCACACGTTCAGCATTTGTGCCTGCCGTGTCTCGGATTTGCCCGACTCAGTACACACGTCTGGTGGAGTTCCACACGCCCAGATGCAAAGAGCAGTTCTTCCTGAGGTTCAGGCTCCATCATGTGCCAGAACAAAATCCTGTTTTGGCATTTTGCAATGCCGCTGGACAAGTTTTTTTCTGGGACTTTGACCGACTAAAGGCGTTCCACGACTTTGAGGAACGCCTGCGCAGCGCGGAGCAGCACGCTTTAGTGCAGCTACCCACCTGGCTCAGGCTGGTGATCCCGAGGGCGCGAGCAGGGGCCACAGGCAGGTCTTCAACGCCGAAGGTCAGGCCTGCTTTAGCGTCGCCAATCCAAGAGTATGCGACGAACAAAGGACAATTCAGCTCGGACACAATCGAGGCGTGGAAACTCAAATACAGCATTGAAGACCCACACACGCCGTTGCTACCTCATAAGACCGTGCCACTGCCGAGTAACTTCGTCGGACGACAAGTTGGATGGAGTCCAGGAGGCGAGTGGTGCGTGGTAGCCGGAGGCACTGTCGTGATGATACTAAAGCGATGGGGTTCGAGTTCTTGAGGTTGTGAGGTGGCTCGTTTCGCCGCAGGCTGCCGCATGAGCGCGGAGCGAATCTGCCTGGTAGTTATGACTAGCAGGACGTTGGAAGCTATGTAGTTCAACTTCGAGGACAATCTTCAGCGCAGCGACGCAGAGCAAAGAGGCGAGCGATTAACGGCACAACAGCGCCCCCACCGCGATGCCCTGGCTAACTCGTCACTGAGGCAATGGCTGTCTACCTGCTTGGGCACCCGTAGCAATGGGACGACACTTACGGAGGATCTCTTGGATACGAGACTCGCCATGGATAATTCATTAAACTAGCCGGGTATCAACCTTTCGTGGCTCCCGCCGCAAAGGGTTGGTGAAGAAGCGACTTCGTGAAGCGACTACGTCCTAGCGGCAGAGACAGAGAGCATTCGTGTAGAACTCTGGCGCGGCACATCCAGACGCGTCAGGCGAGATGCAATATCTGTCTCTCAGCACATCACACAACCCAGAACTAGTGGTTTCTCGGCTGCTCGCGTTCTTCAATGCTGTTCGTACCGGTTTCGACCACGGACAGCGCTTTGTGGCTAATCGCAGGGTGCAGCAGTGGACGTTGTGCTCACCCCAGCCCTTAAAGGCGAAGACGCTTCAAGGAAGGTTTAGAACCGGGCGTCATGTCCCGGGGTGCGCACTACTAGACGCCCCGTCTTCGTGATGTTGCTCTCAGAGCATATTAGACTCAACCTTCAAAGTCGTCCAGGTCTTCAGCCTTGAAAGCCTCCATCTGCGCCCACCATTCCTTAATGCCCCTGACGTTGCACCAGCCTAGCTCCCACGGCTCCTCGAACCACCAACGCTTGCACTTCTTGCCGTCGCTCGCGTACTTTTTCAGGCTGCCACCGTCGAATCGATGGTTCTTGACCCCTGTGAGCAACACCGCGTTGCCAACCTTAGGCGAGAATGCCTCTGGGTCGAGGAAGACGGTGAGGTGGACCTGCTTTGCTGTGGACGGGTCAGCGAGGCGCGCCGTGCGCTGGCGATATGGCAGCAGATTCGATGGCTCGACGGGTGATAGCTCGACAACGATGGCCAGTATGTTGACGGACCAGTTCCGCGGGTACGGCAGATGCGGGACGGCTCGAAGAGTGGTGAGCTTGAGTGGTTTTTGAGGGTTGCGCCAGTCTCCAGGGAGGGGTATGGGCTGAATCGTCGATAAGGTCGCTGATGGCTCTTGGTGACTTGGCGTCGAGGGCTGGGACCGAGAGGCGGTGAGGTTTCGCTGGGGAAATGTGTGCGCCTCAATGGCGTCGAAGGCAGCTTCGAGGTCGGTGTCCGAAACACCGTCGATGGCGTCCCACTTGTGCTTACTTGAAGAGGTTTGTGCAGCAGCTTGGGTGTTTCCATCAGGTATCTTGTGGGTAGTTGGCACAGGCCGCTCGACGGCTCGCGGCTCGCGGATCTGGTACGGCAACTGGGGCTCTTCAGCAGCGAGGGTCTCGTCGACTTGGGAGCCACCTTTCCCGTCCGTACTCGAGTCCCTATCGGCAAAGTCCGGTGCATCCGCGGTCTCGGCCAGGTACAGCGCCCTGACGGTATTGTTCTGACCAATTGTCACCAAGTCCCGGACCAGAAGATACACCATCCTTTTGCCGTCCTCCGCCTTGGCCTTCAGTGTCACCCACCGCAGCTCGAAGTCCTGCACGCGGACGTAGCTGCCCACGCCAATGGACCCTGTCCGGACGAAACGGTGCATCTTGTCATCCAGCAAAGCCTGCACGCATAGGTCGCCGTCGCCGAGCAGCAGACGCACCGCTTGCCACGAGCCCGAGCGCCCAATGCGATGCGAATCGACACCTTCAACAAGGAATATTGACCCTGGGATTGGATACCGCGTGCGCAGCAGGTCAGCCACGACGGGGGTCAGCGTGAAGGGCTCGACGTCCTGATCGAGCGTCACGACACTAGGATCAACATCCAGAGCCATGGCTCATGGCATTTGGCTTTGGCGGGTCGACAGTACGGGGTAACAGAGAATGTGATTTCTGAATGAATGCCCGACGCGCTAGCAGGGCGTGAATTCTGTCTGGAAATGTAAAATGATGGAGATGTATGGCGGAATTCGCACTGTGGAACTGGTGGAGCTGGTGAGGCAGCGACAGTGTTAATCCCTCAGCTCGACAACATCACTGAAATTCACTACCCGAAAATCACGCTCTGCGTTGCTGAGATTCTAACATGAGGCGCCCCGATTCTTGGCCACCAAGCTTTATTGGGTTCAATCCGTGCGGATCTCACGAAGGGACAGCTTGAGTATGTGAGCTCCGATGCGGGATTATTCTGTCTCTCTGACCAAAAGTAGTCAAGGTGTTGAATGACTTCTCTCGAAGCGTCTTTTGTTCAGGCCCATCCCATGCCGCAACACACCAGGTACGGCCCAAGCCAGAAAGGCTGCTGCTCCAACTAACGCATATACCATGCGCTAACTTCCCATAAACTACAAAGCCCATACCCGATGCTGCTAGCTGCTGTTAGCGGGGTGTAGTAGCCAAGGGAGGCGCAGGCGACCGGTCGAGCTTGAAGTGGCCCGGCTGCAGGGTCTGGAAGACGCCCTTAGGGTCAAACTCGCCGGCGATCCGGTGGAGCTTGTCGACATTGGCAGCGCCGTAGCCGGCAATGACGTTCTGGAACTTGCTGCCGTAGTTCATGTAGATATAGTCGCTCTGGACGCCGAGCGTCGTCGCCTCGGCGGTGATGCGGTCCATGGCCTTTTGGATAAATGCGTAGATGGCCGCGTCGTCGGCCGCGCTGTTCCACCAGCACGCAATCTGGATAATGTACAGCGGCCCGTTGCGGTAGTCAAGACCCACGGCGTTGCCGCCGTTCTTCTCCATGTGCCTCATGTGGCCCTCTGTGATGCCCTGGAAAATGAGCACGGGGCGCGCACCCGCCAGGTGGGCTACCGCCGGTCGCTCTTGGTAGTAGATGTCGCGGGCGATGCGGGCGATGCGGGCGTCGGCCTTTGTGGTCACGCACCAGTAGACCTCGCGCAGGCCGTACGGGTTCGTCTTCTGCTGCGCGTCGGCGTACTCGCTGAGGTTACGGTTCTGCGTGCTGTCGGCGATGGGCGTCATGGCCATGAAGTCGCTGAAGATGGCAGCGCCGGACCCGTTGGGCTTGGCATACCACAGCTCCGTCGCCGCGAGCTTCAGCGGGCCCTGCTGGATCCAGGCGACCCAGAGCCCAGCCTTGGGGTCCGTGGGCGAGTTGGCCACGACGCCCGCGAAGGCGTCAACAACGCCGTTGAAGCTCGACTCGAGGTATGTCTTGGTGCCACCCCACATCTGGTTCTGTGGGAAGGGAATAGCCTCGAACGTGAAAGAGGTCACTATGCCGAAGTTGTTGCCGCCGCCCCTGAGCGCCCAGAACAGCCTCGGGAACGCGGTTGGAGTCGCGTGAACGATGCGTCCTGAAGCAGTAACCACCTGAGCAGATAGTCAGCATCGCTAGCAGAGTTGAAAACAGTTCAATCCCGCCTCAGCCCAGCCGAGAAGCGAGCAAGGAGCAGACTTATAGAGAGACATACCTCATAGGAAATAACGTTGTCGCAGGCCCAGCCGTAGATGCTTGAGAAGTACGAAATCCCACCTATTCCCGCCGCATTAACCGACGACGGCCCTTGATCAAAGACGTGATGGCCCACGCGCAACTCAAGAAAGCACTGGCCGCTTACCTCCAAGCGTCAAGCCGCCGGTGCCGACGCGTGCGACCCGGCCACCGGTGACGGTGATTTCATACGGCTCCAACGCCCTGTACACATCCACCCAGCTGTTCCCCGGCTGGATCTTGACCGTCTTCTTGTCGTGCGAGACGGTGACGTTTTTGAAATTTTCAAACGACACAGTGATGCCGCCCTGTGCGCTTGACGCCCCCGCAAACGCAGCGTGGCCGCCGCTCTTGAACGCAAAGGGGCAGCGTGACAGACGCGAGAGGAGGATCAGCAGGGAGACGTCTTTGGGTGCTGACGGCCTGAAGACGCATTGTGGCACGACTTCTGACTGAATCGACGACCAGTAGGTGCCCGTGAAGTCACTGTATCCCGTTTGGTCTTGGGAGAAGACGGCGTTGCTGTCGTAGACGACGGACAGTGCCTTGCACTGGAGCATGAAGTCAGTATTCAACGATTGTACAAGAGAAAAAGCGCACAAAACCTCCGCGACCGTATTTCCAACTTCACTCTCATCACGCAAGTGGTCGGTAAGAACTCACAGCTGCGGCGCAAGGCCCGGGACCGTCACGTCTCGCAAGCCGCTCGAGCATATCGATGGTATTGACACGGACGCCCATGGCCAAGAGCTCACTGGTGACGTTGAAGTCGGCCGGCTCAAAGTCCGACGTCAGCTCGGCGTGGCCCACGCCGGCAAGCACCAACGGGAAAATTAACACGCCGACGATCATGGCGAATGAAGTCGAGCCCGGGCAACAGGCTTCTGCAGGTGAAAGCGCGGGGAACCTGATCAAGATTCGCACAGGCAGAGAGAAGTTGCTGATGCTACGGTGGCTTCAATAGTCAGACCTGATATGGGCTCGGCATAGTATTAGGGCCGCAACATTCATCCATTAATGTGGCCATTATCGGCTTGACTCATGTTGTGCAACAGGAGACAGCCGATTCTGGCGTGGCACATTGCCCACGACTAATGGGGGAGGGCGGCGACAGTGTTGGTAAAGCTGGACTATGCACACGCGCGGTGGCATTTTGTTCACGAGGTGCGTGCCTTCGTGGGGACCACTCGTGAAGGGGAAGGATCAAGGAGAAGCGTTGAGGCCACATGATACCCTGCTACGGGCGTCTAAAACAGTCGCGGTGTCAATCTTAAGCCGCTCGAGGCGTGATGAAGCATCAAACGCGTCAGAAATGCTCAGATAGAGACGCGCGGGCCCAAGAAACTAGTTTTGCAACCTAGCAAGAACGCTGCCCACCTTGGCAACTTAATGGCCTCCGAGTGAGGCAGGCACGGAAATCTAGAGCCCGACTAGCTTACCGACCTGCAACTGGCGAGCATCCACCTGCCGGCAAACGTCCCACCATTTGTCCACCATCTCGCAATAGAACGAGAAATACGCGGAGTCATCATAAAGACGGTCAATTTTGCCATTTGGAAAATGCCAAGGCTTCTCTTCTCCGATGAAGTGAATGACCTTGTGCTTAGGCCGATATCTGAGCACCGCGGAGATGTAGAGGCGATAGACCTTGTGCATCTCTATGTTGTAGGTAAAACTGAGTCTATACCAGGTGCGCACGGTGCGTTGTCTGTTTGTCGCATTACCGAGAACTTGCTTTGCCGGATGCTCAAGGGTGCCGTCGCCGAAGAAGATATTCAGGAGGCCTTGATCTCCTCCATCAAAAGATCCCGACTCTTCGGCGAGTCTGGTCAATTCCACGAAGGTGGTCCGACATGGATGCACGAGCATCATGCCGCTGTTGAAACAATCAGGGAACCTAGCTCCGGCGATGCGGCGAATTCCACATGGTCCGGCAGCAAGAACAGATGGTCGAGATTGGCCAGAACCAGAGTGTCAGCATCCAGATAGAGAACACGCGGCCGTTTTCCTAGGATTGATCAGGTTCGGGCTGATTTGGCCGATAGATCCAACATGTCGGTCTTCTACTGTATATAAAGTCAAGAGACCTGGACTCTCCACAGTACCCATAAGTACAGTACAGTACCGTCCGTATTGTATCCTCCATTCTGTCTAGGGGACAGACTATATCGTGCAGCACGCATCAAGTACAGTATGACAGGTTTGAGTAGCTTGCCACTTGAGCTCCGCCAAGACATAACGTCCCATCTCACTCTGCGTGACAAAGCGAGTTACTTGCAAACCAACGTTTCTGCAAAGGGTGACTGCATACCTGGATACCACGAGAAGAGAGACATCTGGGACCTCATTTTTAAGAACGAAAAGTGGATCAAACGCGTCAGATCTCAAGGAGCATACCCTGTACTTATTGGTGATGGTCTCGTAAGACTACCTCAGCACGGTGAAGTAGAGACGAAACACAAGGGCGAAAACCAGAACAAACCCATCATAATACTCGCATTTTCTGGACCGGAGACCGTCGCAGAAGATCAGGAATTGAGGAGCATGCTCTTGGAATCTCTACGCTTCAATAAGTACTCAGTAGAGACTTTGGAAATTTCCTTCCCAGACTTTACGCTGCATGTCGGTGGAGCCCTCCAAACCCTTGGCCTTATCGATATGCAACAGCCTGAGCGACTGCTCATCCAAGGCACATCGGATACTCGATTGTTGTACTGGAAAGAAAGATCGACAAATCTTATCAGAGTAGAAACGCTAGCAGACAGTGAGTGCGTGGTATTGAAGCATGTTGAAGACGGAAAGACTAGCGTCTGGCCTATTACTAAAAGTAAATGGGAGCCGTTTCTTAGGCGAATGAGCCGGAAGCCTCTGTAGAAATAGGCTGCTTGGTGGACGCAGTCGATGCCGCATTTTGTGTTGGACGTAATCCAGCTGCTGCCCGTAACAGAACCCTTTTCGAGCCCGTATGGAGCAGAATAGCAGATACATATCGATAGCATAGTCAGATCGCATCAATAATACTTACCTACTTTAACATGAGGAGAGAGACACATCTGTATCAATAGTCCTAGGTAGTACAAGCTTTTCGGGCAGGCCCACCTCTTCAGAAGGATGTGAAGCTAACACTTAGCTGACGTCTTACGTCGGACATCACAGAGTATCGCTCCGCGTGGCATCTGTCATAAGAGCTGCAGTAGCGCGGGGGTTTGACTTTGTATGCGTTTTAGTGAACTTCACTTGCACACAGCCAAAAGGCACGCCAGAGGCCACGGCCTTGCCCCTACACTCACCCGCAGCGTGCCAAATGAGGGTCAACGCCCACGGCATGGCCGGACACGTGCCTCGACGCAAGCCCGGCTCTGCTAGAGCGCGGCACGGGGCTCAAGCGTGGTCCGATTCGGGTACTGCCGTGCTTGAACGTGACGGGATTCTTGCACAGAATAAGCTTATTTCTTTCGGAATCGTGGCGTAAATCGGTGTCGAGCCCCTTTCCGGACTCCGTGACCCTTGCGGCCATCCGTGGAGACCAAGCACCAGCCGAGCCGCATGAAGTTCGGGAACAGGCGACTAGTGATGCAAGCATCGCCTGAAAGCATTTACAACTTTGCTACCACAAGCTCGAGCTCAAGCCAAGGGGTCGCAAGATGCATGTGCGTATCGTCAATGCATGTCGTCAAGTGTCACGTATCAGACCTGCACGTGTGGCCGTCTTGATGCTGACCTGTGCTGCCCTACACGGGAAGCGTCTTTCACAACATTGCAAGAACGTCGGTCGACGCATTCCATTAAAACCTCCAGCGCAGTGCATACTAGATGGAGGTAAACGGCATCTAAGCTTTAAATTCGTCGAGCGCTAAGAGCCAGTGATGCAAGCACGTGGGCCGCAGCTCCCTTATTTATCGCCCTGCTGCCCTGGTCGCTAGCCGCCGCTACCTCGCCGCCATCTGGGAGACTGGGTAGAGTAATGCTCCGCTGCAGATCTATAACTATGAGTCTTGAAGTGAATGACGCTCTGGATTTCTGAAAGGGATTGAGCTGTGAATAATCCGGCTCAATCAAAATGGCCCTTGGATGTGTATGAACAAAGTGTGAAATCCCTGAACGGTTTGAGATGTCGATCAGTTGCTGCAGGTTCTCTTCCTCAAGCAGGAGTGACCTAGAAGAATGAGCGCCCAAAGGCGTCGAAGGATTGCGCCTCGACCACTTGACAGGTGCGGCCAAAGCTCAACAGCGCCCCGTAAGGCAGTATTGCGGATGGATCAGGTCAGACAGAATAGCTCTGCAGGTAAGGCTAGTATCTACGGCTTCGAGAGATAATCGTATGCCTCGTTCTCCGTGGAAATCCTCATCCTTGTCCCGTCTGTGATCTCATCTCTACACTAATACTCCTCTAGTACCAAGAAGGTATCTGATTCATTCAAGAGGACCTGAATCATCGAATCACGCCCATGCACGCTCCTTATCTCGTTCTTGTGTTGTATCATGCAATCATCTGTCACTTCTATCTTGAAGTTCGTCGTCTTGATAGACGTAACACTCACCGTCACGAGGTTACCGTTGTGTAACGCGAATTCCTGCGCATCAAAGATGACAGTACGTGTTACATCGCTTCCAGGAACGTCCCGTGGATCTGGGGTCATTGACCCAATAGAGTACTCCCCTATACGGAACGTAGGCTTGAATATTCTCTTGCCCATCTTAGACAGTGAGCCAGACACTGTCTGCTGCATGGCCTCACATGTAAGTATTCGGACGTATGCCGTCGTTTACATAGGGCTTGATAACCCTATTAAACACCAAAATGGCCCAATGAGCTATTATCCGGATCATACTCAAGTCCAATAGCCTCTTAAGTTGAGAGTCTCATGCCCTCTCGTCGAAAAAGGAGTTCTTTCTATTAACTCGTGGCATATGCATGGTGGTTACAGCGAGGGAGGCAAATGAGCGACATCTCGGCGCCATCTACGGCCGAAATCCCTCGCGAACTATGGCTTCCGAAAGGAGGTGACGCTGCGCCTAGACGCCGTGCTCGATTTGGAGACGCGGGGGGTTCGACCCAGACAAGTGTCCTCACACGGGGCCCACTTCTCGCGTCGTCGGCACGCAACGTGAAGCGGACTGGCCGTATTACCCGTTCTGGATCGTCCCTACTCGAGACATCATGCTTAAAGCTTTACGCAAGTCGCGGCCCCGTTCTGTCGCTCGATCGCCTCTTCGAAGAGGCGTAGTCGGGACCGTCTCCGTCGTGCGAACCCGACGAAGGGTCGATTCGGCGGATTCTTGCGCGTCACGTGGCGCGGCCATCTTTTCGCCTGCTCGTACTCAGCCTCAGGTCGTCAGAAGGAATGCCAATTTGATCACGGACGGGTATATTAATGGGTGACGCCAGTCTGTGGTCATCGGAGACAGCGCTTCTTAACTCCCACCGGGTGTTCGTCGCATTGTACGTCCGGACCCTCGCGCTGCCGTCGACGCTTGCAGTTGCTCTCCTCATTCAGGATCCCATTATCGACCGCGTCGTAATGGGAAGTTTCCTTCGTAGGATACTGATACCGGATAATAATGTCGCCGAGCGCTCTACCCAAGTCTTGGGGGTCCAGATATGGCTTCATGGAGACCCGGGTGTACTCGATGTGCATGCCGCACACAAGACCCTCCTCGTCGCGCGGTGCAGCGAACGGGTTGTGGAACCTCTCCAGAAACTTCCGAGTGACATGTCCCTTGTAAACGATAAGTACATCATCGCCCTCGGTGAGAATATGAAGCGTGATATTGTCAAGGTTCGGGCGAGGTATGGGGGTCCCTGGTAAGTTTGTGGTCCAGAACGAGTCCCGTGTCGACGAAGCTGGCGGAGTAGGATAAAAGTGTCGTTGCGCCATCGCCAAGAATATTGCAGCAAATTGGACATCGTGGTCCGGAATCTCTGGTATTGTGCGCTTTGCCTTTGCTTTTTGAAGTCGGAAGACCGGCCAGTTAACGGCAGCTTCCTGATCCGTGGGAGGACGGATATTGCGCATTGCCGACAATTGGCTGCGGTTGACGTAACACAACATGGGTGAGTTGCAGAGGTCGTACTCACTCTGGGAGTAGGCGGCGCGAGAATCGGCAGTCTCAGTGGTTACCGTGGTGAAGGAAGCTTTTGGGGAACAAACGCAGTCTTCGGAGAAGTTCCACAAAGCGTGCGTACGAACAGCGTCGTGATATACCCGGTCACCAAAGAAAAGGTGAAGCTCCGGCATTAGTATGGGTTCCCGGAAGGTGTCCGGCCAGAGCGATGAGAGTGCATTGCCGATCGCCATCGACCTGGTACGAGCAAGTGCCCTTGTCTTCTTGTCCGCAAACGTACTGCAAAACGACTTGAAAATTCGCGACTGATCGGGATGGGCCCCAGTTGACCTAGGCAGCAACACGGGGGGATCCAAATGGGAGCCAGGTAAAGGCATTGGATCGAATCGCACCCCAAGGAGCGACCCATGCATATCAGTCCAGAAACAGGGCCGCACAAAAAGAGACAATCCTGCGTGTTCGTGGAGAATATCGTAGATGGAGCCTTCGGCGGGACGACGGATACGGACACGGCGCCTCGGCGGGGGTACTGAGGGCGGGTCGTTGCCTTTCGCAGGAAGTTCCTTCTCCAAGGCGACTCGTGTCATTTGTGACAGCTGAGCTCGTTGCTATCCGCTAGCGCAGAAGTGAGGTAGCTAGAGAGCGGATATTGGGCCTGGAGACTGCGTCTGAGCTGAGCAGTTGCCACCTGATGTGCAAGATATAGTTGGCCATCCAGGGTCTGGGGAATAGTCAGTTGGTTCACGAGAAAGGAAGGTTATCAGTTACCCAGGACCATACCATTTCTAGTATGAATGAGTACTAACCTGTGGAACACAGCCCTGGCAACCCGAAGTCACCGTCGTCTCTTCCGTGGCGGATAGCAACAGGACAGCCCCCGACGTCACGGGTGGCAACAGATATCCTTAGTTGCCAGTGGGAAGAAAAGAGGCACAACGCAGCAGACTCTCGACTCGTATAGCAAATAGTGAATAACCATCGACTGTGGTCTGTCGTATCGATGTGAAGGTGGCAGCGGGTGGACATTACTGGGCAAAAGCGGCAGTGTTGCAGGAGTTGAGTTGCGCATGGATGGCGATCACGCAGCGATACTCTTCTCGTTGGGCGGTTGAGTACCTGACTAGCCGCATCCGGTTAACGCAACCAACACAGCAGGGGCTCGCACCCTGAAGACCCCGAAATGGCGGGGTGGAATCACGGAGCCAATCGTTATGGGTCAGAACCTCGTCACTACCACAGGCAGCAATACCAGTCCGCTCGAATTCAAAAGGGCTACTGCGGCGATACGCTGTTCCTTGAAGGCCGGTTGACTAATTTTGCGCACGAGGACAAGGTACATTTTCGCAAGTTGTCCGTGGTGTATGGTCTCCCATACCGAACAGAGCAGACCACTTGGTTGTTCGTACGATTGACTGTCCAACACGAGCACACGCCGGGAGTCTTCACCCGCTCGTGAATTTACACGTTTATGCGAAACAAGGACTTTCCACCCCCCCGCTCAGATGCGCCTGTTGCAGTCGTCTTCGGCTCGCAAGTACTCCACAGCAGGCCCCGCCTTTGGACCATTCTTATCTGTCATTGACCATGTTTATAACGGTCTCAAAGTAACGGTGTTGACAGGTAGCTGATCGACAGCAACAAGTATCTTAAAGCTAGGAGAAAGGAAAGAAGCAAACAACGTGATAGATCGCAGCCCTGGAGCTGGTGTGGGTCCGGGTTGAGAGCGGACCCGAGACCCACGCGGGCCAAGCTCGTTACACTACTAAAGCTTCGGGCGTCATTTGCCCGCCTATGATACATCAAACAGCAACCGGGAATTGATGAGCAGGCTGTCCCAGGTCCATTCCTTGACAGTGCTGAGCATCCATCAGAGAACTTCGACATAGAGGCCTCTCTATGCCAACCGCGGATTGCGATCCAGTATGCGCAGTACCTCGGTACAAAGCACCTTAGTTCTAAGCCCATCTGGTCCGCCCAATATGCGCCAGGTCCCTCAAGAAGATCGTTCTTTTATGCCTGGCCCCATCTCAGTGTAATGCACTGAGGAGCGCGATTGCCATTTCTTGCTCGCTCTTAGACACCAGATGTGGGCTGGCGGTGCAACCAGACCGTACATGTTCGGTGTGTGCAAGCCGTAGCAGACTTCCACGACTCATCGACCCGTGCGTATTCGTCGTAAGCGGTTCCAAGACCGAAGGTGCTTTAGAGGTTGGTGATGGAGCAGGCTTTTCTGCGCAGTTCTCAGCACGACTGTCAACATGCTCTCCGATCCTATTTCTACTGTCCATATCTGCCGTCGAGTCGCGCGTTGACATTCCCAGTATCGAGGCTACTAGTGATGATCTACCCCCTAGAGGATCTAGAGCATCAAGCCATGGCTCAAGGTTGTTAGCGTTCTCCTCTTCCACATGTGTGGCGTTGCCGTGCCCGAGGCACAACAGTACCTCGCCTGCTGACGCCGACCGTTTCCGCTTCTTTCGTTCTGGACCAAGGGTTTCTGGAGGCGGGGCTCCGGATTTCCGGAACCGCTGCGATACTGCCGAAATTGTGTTATCGTCATGACCGTAATTGAATCGTGTGCTGTTCACTTCCGTCGGCTGCGTCGTCGTAAGGCTCGGATCACCTCCACCTTTCAACACCTCTTGGACTATTGTTCGCTGTCCTTCTTCTTCGGACGATACCTGGGTTGGACGTGGCGTCCAACAGTCCTCCTCGGTCTCTTGCGGCAAACATAGCGCCCGGCGGTAGCAGTCCATAGCAGAACCCCGGTCGCTTGGGTTCCAAGCGAGTAAAGTGGCAATGAGCTTCTTGAATTCAGAGGGCTTCTCCTCGAGGCTCTTCTTGATCACATCAATGATGGTTCTGCACCAAGCGAGACCCGCGGCGTCGCAGCGTGGCAGGGGAACGACATATTGACCGAGAACAACCCCCAGAGACCAGAGGTCGATAGCGGCAGTGAAACCTTTTTTCGGAGTAGCATCGTCATAGATGCGCCTGTCGCTCTCGATGAAGATCTCGGGTGCGGTGTAGTACCGTGTCCCAACTATTGTTGTCAAGTCGAAGCTGTCTTTGTGGATGCCAAAGTCAGCAAGTTTGACATGGATACTGTCCCACTGACGCGACTGTATAAGAATGTTCTCAGATTTGACGTCCCGATGAACGATTCTCTTAGCATGGAGATACTCCAGCGCTGAAGAGACTTGTCGACATATATCCACGCACTCTCGCCTTGTTATATCGGCCTGGTCAAAAAGAGAGCCGCAAGGAACATATTCCAGCTTCAGTCGTGGAAGTGCTTGAAGCGGGTTGTCAAGCACGTCGGAAGAGTCTGGCGGACAGAACTCAAGTAACCGAACAATATTCGGCTATTAACAAAATGAGCTGGGCCTTTAGTTAGGGTAATGAAAGCTCACATGAGATATTCTTTCCATAATGGCACCTTCTTTCGTCCAAACCCGTAGCAAGCCGTCGATGTTCTGCCTTGCTTTGCTGGATGGTTCCTTGAGCGCATATTCTTCTCCAGTGGTGACGTCCCAGGCATGGGATACGGTGCCGAAGCCACCCTCACCCAGAATCTTCCTGAGAACAACAGGGCCGGAGCTGGGTGTGCCTGCTCCACTGGCTGGTCGAGTTCGAGGCCGACTGGTCAGGTCGAGCCTGCCCAACAGTTTTTCGGGATCCGAGGTCCCCAGTCGGAATCGCCTGACGTTTTCAATGTACGTAGGTGATGCCAGTTCATGGCCAGTGACGACTATCTGAAGCCTGAGATGTCGGCTGAAATGAATGACGGTCGTTTTCTTTCCCTGAGGAACTTCGTGGCCACCGATGATCCAGGCAAAGTCCCTTCGTATTTGGTCTCCCGCTTCAGCATCGTACGAGACCGCTGTACCTCCTTGCGAGCCGAGATCCTTTATTAGTGGCCTATTCGCTGCATCAAACGTCAGGGTACAATGGTGGAAGCTGATGCCGGGAACTTGCGGCAAGACAATGTCGCTGTTGCGGTCCCAACCGAACACTAGCCCAGCATCTGTTTGTGGGCCACGACTGAATCTTAGTTCAAGCCGCGATCGATAGAGGTTTACGTCAACCTCAGCCTCTTCTGCTGGTTCTGTTGACTCCCGATCGCCACGAAAGCGCTGCTTGGGAGAAGGGAGTGTGAGGAGCGGAGGAGCATATCTAGACGTGTTCATAGCAATTGCTCGCGAGGAATAACCAACGCCAGCATCGTCAGCTGAGTACAGGCAGGCAATCAGGTCGGTGTCTGCCATTCTGAGGCTTTGCGGTAGCAAAAGAAGGGAGGCGTGTTGCCAACTGATTGACGGGAACTCAGACGACTTATTTGCACATCAGTTGGCCGTTGTAAACATGAGTTGGCTTTGGCGGGGGGCTACTGTGATACGCCGATTGGTTCTACTTCGCGCCTTGTTTCATGTCACGTCGCTACATCCGAACACGGCCCCACTCATTGGCCAAAGTTTGTACCGTCGTGCTTAGGCCCCTCCTCGGTGGCAGGTCCAGCCCAGTTCTGCCTCAGGCAGCAGCGACCTGAAGTCGCGACCCTGGCTCCGAATGCATTACTCCATCGACCTTCAACATCATCACTAGGCATTTTATCGACATGCCACCGGCCGCACGATCGATTTGTTGCGCGCAGCCGGTAACGAAAACCTTGCCGAACAATACCGCGATCGATACCTCCTCGTTCAATCTCCCACCCCGAAACAAGGATGGTTAACGCACATGACCAAGGCAGCATCACTAGACGTCTTTCGCGAACGTCGAGGCTCAGTTCATGCGGCGAAGTCTCGTCCAACTTAGTCGACCCATTCCAACTTGCGGACCTCCTGCATAGAGTATCCTCAGAGGATCGCTTGTCGCAGCATCGCCCAAGTTTCATCGAGAGATCTCCAACTCCACCTGGGCGGAGTTGCGAAGATTACGAGTCTGAGGCCTATCATGACCTTGTCCGTGAAGGTGGTCAGCCGTTGTACGCCATAGACATCATCGGGCTCATATCCAAAGATCCGGAGCGGTATCGCGACTTGTTGCGCCCGTGGCTGAAATGCCCTACTTCCGAGTCTCCGCCAAACTGGACCGAGATTTTTAAGACGCAACTTGAGCGATGGCGAGACTTTGGGAAGTGGCAATTGGACAATAGAGGCCTTCCCGATGAGAACGATGACTACTTAGCCTTTGTCGAAATGGCAAGGCGGCGATACGACCGCGATGGAGCGCTGGATTTGCTGGACGGACTCGCCACTGACCCCGAGATGTTGAAGCCGGAGTGGGAAGAAATGCAACGGTTACGAGAGATACAGCGACGTACGATACGCGAGATCCGGGGCGATCACAGCTTCTCTGAATATTTCGAGGCAGTGAAGCGCCGGTTGAGGAAGCACGACTTCACGCAAACGTTCCAGCTTCAAGAAGACCCAAGCAAGCAAGATCCCTCAACAACTTGGGTCGAATATTTTGGGTTTGAGTGCTGGTGGTTCGATCGATACACCGCCTTGGCGGCGGCCCGACACTCGAAGAGTACCGAAGCTTGGAACGGCCTTGTTGCGTCGGGGGTGCTGCGGCCATTAGACACGCCGGAGTCTGTCCGAAGCGATGCATCAGCGCTGGCGCGAGCTCGTGAAAGGTGTCTCGCAGAGAAGGATATAGCATCGGCTAAGGCGTCTGCAGATAGTGCTTTGATGCCGACGCGGACTGCGATAAAGAATCCTACAGTCGCCAACATCTCGGGGAGTGGGCGGAAAACTTTACTCGCCAATGCTCTTCACAGACTTGAGACCGCGAAGGGATGCCTCCGGACCATAAATAAAAGGAACAAGCTCATCACCGACTTTGTGCGACAGACATGGGACTATGACGAAGCAAAGCGCAACGCTGCTCGCCAAAAGGATTTGCTGCAATGGATCCTGGAGCGGATGCCCGCCGTTGGAGCCAAAACGGTGCAGGGCATCAATCGACATACAAATGAAGCGCCACAATACAACGGAAGCCATGGCTCTGTGGACTACAGGGAATCGAAAAGGCGGAGAATAGGCCGGTCAACAAAGGCGTCTGTGCAACGGCCACACGCAAACAGCGAGCGGATCGACTATCCCATCATCGATGTTGATGCAGACACCGGTTCACCGCCGTCGAAGAGATCGAAAGCAGGAAGACGCGTTACGGACCACAGGACAACCGACACAGGCTCAACAGCGCTCCGCCGTAGTGCTCGCATTGCTGCCCTGCAAGCACAAACGGATCCAGCCGCAGTACCATTGCGTCGCGACACAAAATCGGCACAACAAAAAGATATTAGGACTATCCAAATCCAAGGGTCAGCTGTGTCGAAGCAGGGTCGTGTGGCTACGAGAACTAGCGATCAGCCGCGCAATCTAAGGTCCAAGAGAAAGCTCGCCGAACTTTAGACGATCGATGTGCTTGGCTAGCGATCATGCCACCCACTCATATCTTGAAAGCGACGAGAGCTGGCGCTTTCCAGGCCTAATGCCCCTTCCTACTGTACTAATTCAACTCTGTATCAGGTCCTGGTACAGCTTTTGTTGGTTCGTGCACGTACCCTTACCATTTGTAGTAGTTCATGATATAACTCGTGCCCCAAAGCAATACAACGACGAAGAGCCGGACGGCAGAGACATTGGTACACGGGGCAGCAGGGGTTCTCGCGACAGAGGCGATCGGTCGCCAGTAAGGGATATTCAGTGGAGCGATGTCCTCGCCTCCGTCATGTGCGCCCCTGCGTTCTGTCACTCTGGTTCGGATGGCCGTGCCCTTGTGTGTCGTGTGGGTTGCTACATCCCTGTGTGCGGTGCGCGGCTGGTCGCTTGGATTGGATGGATACTCTTACTTCACCTCCAAGCTCAGAAGGCGTCTTGTCGCGTGACGAGGCCAGCTATCTTCACGACATGGAGGGACGCTACATGCGGCAGGAAGCTGCGCCTGGAAGCGCAGCGGGCGAGAAGCTTGCTCAAGCAGTGGTCGGGTTTCCGCGTGGCGGAAGGTGGCAAGGCGGAGTCCTGCCTTTGTTGCCACGTTCCGGCGCTCGTCTGTCGTTTGCTTGAGAGCGGAGTGTTCGGCGTGTCCGGCGTGTCCGACTGCGACCGGAGCGATGGAAGGTGTGACTGGACTGGCAACAGGGTGAAGCCCCAGGCGCTTGTGTCGCTGCTGACAGCCCGAAAGGCACACCTTAGGCGACGCCGTAACATGTGAAGTTAGGCGTGGAGAGGACCGACACGGGGGGTTCGAGGATGCATCGCGGGGTTGGATGGCTGGGTTCCTCGGGTCGTAGAGATCTTCCCAACGAGACTTTGTCGGCTTTGAGGGATTAGGTCAGCGCCGGTGACTATTGGCAAGCTAGGTGACGGAGGCGGCCCGGGCATGGAGATGACTGCAGTACGTTGCACCCCTCTCGTAGCGGCGTTGAAATGTTCGTGGCGGTGTCGACGGACAGCACCAAAGTCAATTTTGTGCCTAGGTGGCCCAAGCTCGTTGTCTCTGCCAGTGTACAGTAAAGTACTGTACTGTACAGCACTGTAAATGTGGCTGTTGGGGGATCCTCGAAGCTCGACGAAGGACTTGTAATACGCCAACGATAGCGTTCAACGTGGTCTGCTCTATCGTGTGTGCAGCCCCCCTTGGCTTCCACAGGCACTCCACAGAGGGACGCATGTATCACCGAGGCGGCGTGGCGCCCGTGCCTACGGAAGTGGCGCGGACAGTGCAAATAGAAAAGCGACGCCCTGGTTTGGCGGCCATGAGGAGCTGAAAACGGCAGTGGCCTGCCGGGGCGCGCAGCGGTGCCGGGCGCCAACAGACGACAAGGTAGGCACCACGGAAAAACATTCTACCGCGTGTTGGCCCCTCAGCCTTGTGGAATTGCGGCGCTGGAAACACGCTTCCTTCAATCAACATTACCACCCACCGACTCAGCGACTTTCCCAGGTCTCTTGCCCGCTACGAGCGATGTCCGAATATCTCCGGGAGATTGAAAAGCTCCAGCATTTGTTGGACAAGGAGCGGCGGGAGAAAGAGCAAGAGCGGCGGGAGAAAGAGCAGGAGCGGCGGGAGAAAGAGGAAGAGCAGCGCAAGAACCGAAAAACCACCCTGGAGGAATATTTACACAACTGCCATGTCCACCTCTACCAGAAGCTTATGCTCGCCGACAAGTCCAAGTCTTCGACGGGACTCGCTACGCGCGTTGACGGCAAATACTATCCTAAGTGGCTTCGTCCCTGGAACAACTTCACCAACTACCAGCGACAACGGCATTTCGAGGATATCAAGAGGGTTTGCGGCGAGAGGCGACTCTTCAATCAAGAAAGTACGACCATAGACATAGGGATCACTGTGTCTCGCAATCAGGCAGGCAACGAAAATGCCATCGATCGTTTTGAGAAACTCGCTGTCGAAGATCCTGTGTGGGACGTGTTGGCGCCCGTTTGGGAAGAAGGGGGGGAACATCGCCAGTATGCATTCATGGGGCTAAGATTCAGTAACAACATCCGCGACTTCACACAACCGAGCGATGACAGCCAGGTTCGAGATATCGACGTCATACAGGCACGGCAGGTGCGACGACGGCGGACTGGGACCAGCAAACGAGCCGCACCTGTGCAGGGACGCAAGAATCCGCCG
Source organism: Purpureocillium lavendulum (assembly GCA_029168975.1). Classification (NCBI taxonomy): domain Eukaryota; kingdom Fungi; phylum Ascomycota; class Sordariomycetes; order Hypocreales; family Ophiocordycipitaceae; genus Purpureocillium; species Purpureocillium lavendulum. The sequence continues at coordinate 446,754 of JAQHRD010000017.1, forward strand.
TTACAACCTGATGGATGGGGCATCCGTACACGCCTGGACGGAGAGGAGATCTTGGCTTTCGTCTACGACTACAAGGCAGCCCATAAGTTTGCGTTGGAGTATCTCAAGGCGGCTCTCACGAAGGAGAGGCTGTTCATGGAGGTCATTGAGCTGACCAACAGTGATCAGTATAAGAAAGATACCGAGCTACGAGACACAGAGAAACAGGAAGCACGGATCGCCATGGCGCTAACACAGGTCTTCAATTACATGGTCTGGTATGGCGTGGCGTATGGCTATGTCGCTGCCGGCAAGTCCTTGGTATTCCTTCATTTCGACCGAGCTGAGCCACAGACCTTGTATTATCACCTTTGTGTGCCAGACGAAGCAGTTGGTGAAGCGCGCGGCGGGGATTGGGCTGATCGGGTGTCCTATACTGCAGTGGCTCAGCTGGCCTCATTTTGCCTCTTGAGTGTTCAATCCGAGGCGCTCAAGGGGCATTTACTCGACGCGGCGTTGCAAAAGGCGAAGAAAGAGCTAGCAACGTGGGGCGAGCCGTACGAGGATGCGGCGCGCCTTCTCGAGGCGCCGGGCGAGAATTCGCCATCGGCATCATCGTCACGAGGCACGGATGGCTCGGTGTTTCGATCCAAGGCGGCTCCCGCCACTCGAGAGTACCCTTTGCGTTCGAAGTCGTCATGCATGGCCTTGGCAGTGCTTCCCAGAGACAGCGACGAGGACGAAGAGGATGGGCCGGAGGGCCATCCACGCCACATTGGGACAAAGACCGACGCATACGAGGAGAAGGAAGGTCCGTCGAGCGGCAGCAGCGAAGACCGTGATGTCGAGACTTCTGGCTCGGGCCCCACCAAGCAATACTGCACGCAGGCCTGTCTGTTAAGCCTCAAGACGGGCGGCGATCTCGACGACAAGTGCCCCAACATGCTCTCGCATCGCATCGTCAAAGGCGCCACTCGGCACCCCATCGCCGCAAGCGAGTTTACCCGCTTGGTGGGCGAGCGGCTGCGCCGGAATCCGTACGAAGACTGCGAGGCTCTGGACGGTCGGGGCAAGGCCGGGGCGATAGGGGTGCTCTTCAAGCTGGAGCTAGCTCCGTACGGCTACACGTTTGTCGGCAAAGGAACCCTGTCGTGTTATCTCCGCCGCCTGGAGCATGAGAGCCGTGTCTATGCGCGACTCAACCGGCTTCAGGGCAAGGTGGTGCCGGTGCACCTGGGCATGGTCCAACTGGCTCAGGGCTATGTCCTTCCCGGTGGAGCAAGGGTTATGCACATGATGCTCATGTCATGGGGAGGCGAAGAAATGTCGGACGCAAACGTGTCGGACCTGAAGGCGGAGGTGCGACGCTCCTCGCAGGAGGTATGGGCCGAGGGCGTCTACCACGGCGACGAGCGTGATCCTAACCTGCTCTGGAACAACGAGCGCCGCCGTGTTATGCTCGTCGACTTCGATCGCGCCAAGCTTCGCCTAATCCCCAAACACAAGCAGCTTATCAGATTGTCTGGGAACAAGAGGAAACAGCGGGTAGACGACGTCGGAGTTCATACTCGGAAACGCGGTCCGCTGAAAGGTCGCGCGCAGCTTGTGGGGTAGCCGTGACATATTATGGCCTAGTCGCTCTTGGGCGACAGGTATTTATGTCGAGCACCTTCCCTCTTGGGCGGGTTCATTCTCGTGGACTGCCGCGGATGCCGGAACACGCCTTCACCCGCCGAGCCGAACACAGGACTGAGATCTAGACGGAGCCGGCGCTTGGCCGTGCGACCGCGTGGAGGCGTCGCCGACGACAGCGGTCAACGCCGACCGTAATGCACGCAAGAGTGTCAACTTGGCCTGGTTCGAGGACAGGATCTGGACCGCAGCTGCCCCAACGTCTCTCTGCACTGCCAGTGAATAACGTGTCGTGGTGCTGTCCGTCACCCCATCGGTCATGCCGAATGGCTGCAGCCGCTCCACGCCAAGCCCAAGGAGACATTGGACCACGGCATTACGTCCCACGGTAGGGCCGGCGCTCGCACTCTTCAAGGTAACGCTGCTCGATTACGGATACACGTTTGTAAGCAAAGGGACATCGAGGTGTTTATTCCCGACCCCAAACACGAAGCGGCCGTGTACCAACGACTAGGGGATGTGAACGAGATTTATGTGCCTTATGCCTCGGCGCCGTGGACTTGCGATCCCTGGACAGGAAGTACTACTACGACCGCAGAGTGTACATTGCACCTGACGCTCGTACCGTGTACGGCGAGAGTCTACATGAAGCGCGAGGGCACATAGTGTCACACACAGGGACTTGTATCAGACTGGCGGTGCGATGATAGTAGATTTTGAGCTGGGCAGCTGGTGGAGCCCACTCGACCACCGCTGGCAAAGAATGGGGTCAAACGGGTCCCTTGCAAGGTGACGTCCACAATCCAACGCGCCAAAAATTGCGCCCGGTTTCTTGACCAGCGAATTGCTGCGAGGACATCCTGGGTTGCAGGATCGCCTTATCACAGTGACATCCTTGGCTTTTCGGTGGACTGAAGCAGCTTTCTAATAGCCCCGTAACGTCTCCCACCTTCTTTCGTATCTGTACGCTCATCTGCCAAAAGCAGCCGCCGACGTGTTACACAATGACACAAATTGTCACGCGCTCCAGCAAATGCGACCAAGATGCTGTAATTTAGTAACCTCAGACAAGGTGATATAGTGTAGTGCCAACCATTCGGATTGTTGAAATACCGCGACGGCGACGCCCAAGTAATGTCTAGCATCCGCGATCGTGCTTGAGATGCATGGAGCTTCCTGGCGGGACAGGAAGATAACAAGTGCCGGTGGCAGCAAGCTCCAATGAGTTTAATCGGCAAGCCTAGAATTTGAAGTGGTGTCCGGATTTTGTGGAGCAGACTCTGTTCTAGATTCCAGTGGCATACATACACTCAGTCGAACTAGGTAACGGCCTCAACAGCGAAGTTTAAGTTCACAAATTGACTTTGCGCCAGGGTGTTTCAGCTACATCTGATCAGACCGGTGAGACGTGATTGAATGTCGTGTGAGACCCTTGCATCCAGCAACGTCCGCTACATATATATAGTCCTGGACTCCTGGCATACGCCATGGGAAGACTCGTGGTCATGCAGCTTAACATACCTGATTCACCTTGCATTGCCAGCCTCTACTACTGTACAATGTTGCGGTTATTTACCGCGGACATGGACATTGAACAAGTCACCGCCGCCGTTAACCGACTCGACCTCAATGCTCAACCATACAGCTACCGCACCATCCTCGAGCGGGTCATAGCCAGGGTGGGAAGAGTGCGGCACGCCTCAGAAGCAGAGAAGAGGATCACGAGACAGTTCTCTCGGCCATATACCCAGGGCGGGCTACTCGTCCTACTGCTGCAGCCGAGGTCGTCCCATCCCTGGGACGATGGTGCCGACGCTGTAATCTCAGATTGCGCGACATTAGACTCTCTAAATGAGGGCCTTCGGTTGTGCCACCTCCGCGGGATCGGCCGAGATGTATCAGTGCTAGACCTCTGGCCGCTCTTGCCACCGGCATTTACCAATGGGATGTCCACTGAGACACTGGATGAGATAGCATCACTTGTGTTGGCTGCTGTCTGCGAAAAACGGCCAGACTGCATACTCTCCATGGGACAGGTAAGCAAGGTATCTAGAACGCATTGCGTGAGAAGCTCCCTGACAATCAGTAGGAGAGTGGCAAAGCCGTAAGACAACAACAGTCCTGCACAACTACAAGCCTCTTCTGGAAGCAGGTTCCAGTCGTATTCTCTGAGCATCCAAGCCGGTCTGTCAATTATGAGCGAACAGATTCGCAGATGCGCCGGCGGTTGTTGAGCAACATCGAACAAGCCTGCGACACCATTAGGGCAGAAAGCGCTCCCCGAATCAGGCGGCTACCGACAATTCAGTTATCGAACGATGAACTGGAGACCTCTAATACGCTATACGACTTTTTGAAGTTATTGAGTATCTGTTGTTTTGAGCCAACGCACCTACTGCCCAAGCGGAGTCTTGTCAAAGGTGAACGACCACTGGTCCTAGAAGATTGGCACAAGAAGTGGCTTGTTCGTATGGCTGCTAAACCTCATCGGGATCCATATCGTCAGGCTCGCGCAAACCTGGTTTGCGTGTTCGAACAAGTGAATAACGCTCTTGAGTTGGTTTCTTGGTACGAGCCAACTTACAAAGTCAACTGGAGACTAGTTTCCCATGTTTTAGTTGGTCAGCTTTCCGAAGTGGAAACAGACTGTTGCCGGCTCGCCAGCGATGTAGGATCACCGACGCAGTCGATTAAGTCTGCGGAGAATCCCACAATGCTCGATGACTCCCCTCAGACTGTTTTGACACAACTAAGGCGGATTACGGCTCGCGGCAAGGAGCTATGGGATGCCCGGGACCATCATCCACGGCGTGCAGTTGGGATCATTGGGTTTCGCTCGAGCAGGTAGTATTATCGGCTCTCGGGTGTTGCGGCGGCGATGGCATAAGCATCTTCATAAGTTCTGACAACACACGCGCCTCCGATACCTTCCTGTCCAATCAAGCGTAGCATGGAGTAAACCATGGGAAGTGTAATGCGAGGAATGTTTGCGAAGATCATCTCATCAACTGCCTCCGGGACTCGGCTGCATGTCAAGGCTGGCTCTTTGGTGGGGGCGTGTGCTATGGGACGAGCGACGCCGAGACTTGGCCCGGGGCCTGGGGAGGGCAAAGGGTTCCATGGGTTCATCCGCGCCGAAAAAGGACCTGGAGAGAGGTTGGGAGATCACAAGCATACTCCTCTCGCTCCCCAGCTCTAAGGAGCATGCGTTGTCGTCTCTCCCTCGCACAGCGCAGTACCGAATTGAAAAACAACTCAATAGACATACAGCTTGAGGCTGTGACATTGATGGGCGACGAAACGTAAGTCCCTAGCACGCAAGGTACCTAGCTGTCAAGGTAGGCGCTTCCAAACAAACACCATCAGGGCCACGACCCCGCCTACCAGGGAGCCGACACTTGCCCACAAAGCATTCCCAAGTGTGTAGAGTAGGGACAGCAGATGTCCGATCATCAAAGCTGTACCCCCCTTGACGCCGGGCGGCCTGTCCCAGCTCGCACCCGTGGCCGAACGAGCAATGCCAATCGCATGTTCGATTCGTAAAGCGGCGGAACCGCGGAACGACTGCCGTGACAGCTCCGCGTTCCACAGTGCCGCCTCATCGAGGCGATTCAGCTCCGCCTTGCGAGACTCAATCTTCTTTCGTTTCTTCTCCAGGGCTGCATCCACGTCCTTCTCTTCAGTATCCAATTGCAGCAGAGTTTTCTGCACATCTCGCCACAGACGTTCCAGCCACTCTGCGCGCTGGTTGTCGCAAATACCGTTCAAGAACTGCACAGCATTCTCCAACATCCCGTCTATGACATTGGAGCTAAGCCGATGGCGGTGGACAGCGTCGTGTCGAATATCGCAGATTGAAGACATGAAACTACCCTGCAGCAGCTGAGTGGCCGTTTTCGGGGTGTGCGGGCCCAGGGCTCTCTCTTGGCCGAGCTCCTTGATGAAAAGGTTGAGTTCAATCGCCGCGGGGCAATCCCATGCGTTTTTATGCAAAATGTCTGGGCAAGAGGCCTGAGCAAAGTCGAAGCACGCGCTCTCCAGGAGACCTTGTGTATAGACCAACAGGTGGTATTGCACCTCGTAGCTTATGTTCAGCATGGCTTTTGAGAGCCCGGGCCGTGGTAAAGCGCTGGCTGGTGCATCCGTGTCTGCCAAGCATTTCTTGTCCTGCTTCGACACTGTTGGGACTTGTTCTGGAGTTGATATCAGCCACACCGATATCCTGAAGAGAAATGCCACGATTCTCACCAGCCTCAAGCATGCATTGTTGTTTTCCATCCTTCCCTGTGTTGACCCTGTCTCTGAGCACCATGGGCTGTTTGTTTCCCGCAGCGGCCGCAGCCGAAGGCACAACCGTGACAATCGGTGTCTCCGAAAGGGAACCTGCAGCTTTAGCAAAGCGAGCCTGTGCCTTCTTCTCGGAGCCGAAGATCTGGTTAGCAAGGAGGCTCTGCGCACTGTCGCAGACGTCCTTGAGAGTGTGTGAGTGAAGCAATGCCTTTACTTGATCGTCCTGGTCATGTTGACTGACGATCTTCCGGATCGCAGTTTTTGTCTTCTTCGCTGTTTGGCCCCTGAAGATGCCATTGAGGGCATGATAGACTTCCTCATCCATAGTGATTTGACGACAGGCGCTGGGGGCGCCAACAGAAATCAGAACTAGCTACTACGCTGTTACTCTACTTGCACCAGGCGATTGCAGCGGGAGGATGCCATTTTGTAGACAACAGCTCCGACGGAGCCGAAAATCTATCGAAGATTCCGAAAACGGACTTGGGTCTTCCTACCCGGTGGCAACCCCATGCTAGCCGTCACTCAGCGCGAATTTCCGCAAACGGGCATATGAACTTTTGTTTCCATGAACTCTGCGCCGTCGCTGTTGCCTTCTCGATACGTCATGAACAGGATCCAGGGTCCTGCGGGACGGCGTTCGTCGAGCGAGGCTTCTTGAAGCATTCCTGCGGATCTCCAATGCACGCGCCACTATACAACCTCTGCCCACGATGGGCAGAGTCCGACCCGCCGCGGCCGTCCTCCGGTCGCTCTCACGCACGCCAAAGACACCATGTTGTCATGAAAGTGCTTGCGGTGGGTTGGAATGATTTCGCCCTGCATGTCGAGACTGGCGGACTTACGGCTTCCACAACTGAGCGGGCATCCGCAGATGTGCGCTTTCACCTGTCAAGGGGTACCAGATGCGTGGTGGCGCGGCGTATCGCCAGCGGCATTGCAGCGCCATTTGATGCGGGGGCGTATCCCGAGCAGTCGGAGGTCCAGTGTACGTTAGCGGCCTGGATCGCGTGCAGGGAGTGCCCTTGCAACCTTTCTTGTGCGAAAAAGACGGATTGGGGTGTGATGCATTCCTTCGGCAGGTCACACCGATGGCGTTGCTTGAGGCACCCACGTCGGAATCGCCATTCCCCTAGACGCATCCCTGCTCCGTGTCTGTGTCATGTGTCTTGGGCGGTTGCCAGCGCCTACATCGATTGGGAAGCCCCCTGTCGGCGACAGGCGTGTCGCAAAACCGGCAGCGTAGGGTACCAGTGCACTGTGAGTCACCGTGCCGCTTTGATCGGGGAGTAGCGCATCATTCACGGCTCGCAAGTGCTCTTGAACAAGTCGGAGACTTGACAGGGAAGTATCGCTGCACAGCGCCATGCGTAGGCATAAGCATCCTTGATCACTATCGTCAACGAATCACTGTCTAGCCGCAGTGAATTATTAGTGAGGCGTTGACACCGCTGCGACCCATAGCAGCCTAGCTTAGCGACAAGTCCAGCCCTTAGACCGCCCCCGCCGGTGGCCCAGTCGGAGTTGAGGAAATGGTTCTGCAAACCGTATCTACGTGCCTTCACCTGGCGAGGGCATATGAGCTCTAGCCTTCACTGTGTATTCTGGCGACGGGATGCGGATCATCTGCAAAGGCCGAGTGGGAAAAAATCTCCTGCCACTGCCAGGCCGGTTGCTCTCGCATGTACGGCGCATTACGCCGACAAGTCGTTCGCCTCTGTGAGGCCGTCGCTGGGCGGTGTGGGCGGGAACGGCGGGTCCAACCGTCAGCATTGACAGCAGTGGGAAGGGGAAAGGGGAAAGAGAGACTCTAAACGGATGCAGAACATTGCTTTTTGCATGGCACTGGACGGGCTCCGGCACGGCCCGCGTTTTGCGGTAAGACCCTACCTAGTCTAAACACACTCGGACACGTTCTCGTCACGCCGCAGCCCCGACTTCAAGCCTGTATCCGCGGAGCCGTCTCCAGGAATGGCATGCGCACAATGAGGACAGTTTGTGCGGGCCCGCGGTGGACAGCAGACCCCGACGAAGTACCCAATGTAGAGATACATACCCGTGATGGCGTCCGCCTCATAGCTGGTATTTACTCAGACGTTGTCGGCCAACCTCACGGTCGTTGTTGAGCACTTTGAGACGCACCGGGCAGCATGACTACGGGCGGCCAGCGACCGAGAATTACAGGCGAGATGTACCCTGCATGAAAAGTACGGGGCCAGTTATCATTTTGGCTCAGACAGGTTTCGCAGGGCGTAAGCACCACGTCTTGAGTCACCTGGCGCCGACTGACGCCGACAGGTGGCTCTAGCAGCCATATCCTCTTCATAAGGCTTGCTCACTTTACCTGCCGCTGGGCACCCAAAAGCGTTCTACCGACCCCAAATACTCTGCTGAATACACTTCTAGGTTTCCAAGTCCAAATATCCCGCCACGATGGCCCCTGGATCGCATATTACAACTTCGATGCTACGAAGCATCGTCAATCATGTGTTCCTCCCTCCGAAACTGCCCTCTGGCGAAGACAACGGCATTTGGGTGCCGGCTTTGATCGATTTGACTCTATCATCACTGCGCGCCTTCCGCGCTCATCACACCGACACGGAGGCGGATTCCATAATGGCGGCGATGGGTAGTATCCGCAATTTTCGGGACACGCGAACGGCATCCGGAGAAATTTCCGAGCCGAGCCTAGAGGCGATGCTAGGAGCCGAAGTGCTCAAGGGTATGGTATGGGCGACATCATTACGCGCAAATGAAACTAACACGGCCGTAGATGCACCAATCCCATTGCACGTTGTGGCCCAAAACGCTGGTGTAATCATTCGCTTGGCCGATTCAGGTGTCCATTTCGAGGCCTTTGAGCTATCACCGGCGAACGAGGCTGTCTACCGTACTTCCGGTCGGCTGCGTCGTTTCTTTCCCGAAGATGCGGTCGCCGTACCACTGAAAGCGTTTGATTGGGAGTTCCGGAGTACCATCGCCGGCACGTTAGCAAGAATGGGTCGAGAGCCCGTTCGCGAAATGCAACCACGGGTAAAGAAAGCCAATGCTGACCAGGTGGAAGAGCGAGAGACTGTGCAGCCTTTCATTGTCAAGAACCTGCTCCTGGCCATCCTGAGAAGCCTGGGCGGTTCACAAGTCTCGGTCCCGTGCCTCCAGAAAAACACTCGGAAGGAAGTCATGTGGAGCGACAACAACAAGCTACCATGGCGTCGGTCTCCCGTTTGGCTGCTTATCAGAATTGCTTTGCAGCAGGCACTCTCTCCAGCCCGTGACGCGGGATCTGGCGGCCTTTACAAGAGATACATGGTTTTCTTCATGTCAAAGGTTATGGAGCGATGTCTCGATGCCGCGATGCATTCTGACGAGCTTGCCGTTATGAACACCAAAATAGGCCGGCGCCTCGTGAAGCTCGACACTCAAGAAGAAGCTTGGCTGCCCACAGTGGCCGCAGCAGTTCGGCGCGCGAAGGAGACTCTACATCAGCGCTGGCAGGATACAATTGTCCAAAACGACAAAGTTCTCAACATTCCTCGGTTTGACCCGGCAAGGACAATTCCGGGCCTCGTCTCCGAGATACCACCACTGGATGATTATCTACACAGCACCATGACCAGAGCAGCGAGGATTGCAACAACATTCGTCCCCCCATCGCCAGGCATTTGGTCGCTGGGAGAAGACACTCTCCCCTCCCGCTCTATCTTTCGCACGGAGCAATCCGCTGCGTACGCTTTATACAATATTGCGTCTTTTGAGCACTGGGTCGAAGTACACCTTGCCTCTTGGATTGCCGACAACGAAGCCTGCACCAGTTCTAGCGCCAATCTCTGCGACATCATTGAAGCATACCACGACTATGCCTCAGCTGCGTACCAAGGATGCCCAAACGCTCTATCAAGGATGTTTTTGACTATACTGGAGCTTTGGATTGCATGCGACAAGGCCTCGATCGTGTCGTGCCCTTTGATTGCACACTACGAACCCGAGATACCGATCGAGCCACTCTCGTCGCTCTTGTTGGGGCAGGACGGCGATATGAAGAGGCTCTTTGCAGCGGAGAAATACTTGTCTGAGCGGAAGAGAGGCGCAACATGCCCTCGCTCCATCCTGTTTGACCATGGCAAAGCCGATGACTTTGGTGTGAGGTATTTCGCCTCCTCGCCGCACCACCAAATCCTTCTCCAGCATATTGAGGAAGATGCTCAGACAGCGAGGGTTGCCAAGCTTGGAGAGTTTCGACGTCTCCAAGCAGAGTACAACCGGCTCATGGTCGACGCTGGTCGCTTATTATGTGAGTATCGGACGGCCACGGATGGGTGGGGCGACGAGCACCTCGTTCATAAAGATGGCTGCCACAAGTGTAGCCTCGAACGGAGAGCCAATGCACTGAAGATACAGGCACATGAATGGCCTTTGCCCAAAGAGAGATCCCTGGCTCAAGCTGTTGTGTTTGAGCTTATAACCCCGCCATCGTTTGGTGCATGGAGAGACTGCACGCTGTTCGTCCTGCGGACAGTCCTGCGATTTGAGTCTACCGACCAGACACCAGACTATACCTGCAGACTGAAGGATTACACTGAACTAGCACATCGCTTCCGCCAACATTCCTCGAGAGTCAAGGTGGAGTTGTTTTCTGAGGCGAAACCTCATGCCAGGACCCACCGCAGGGAACAGTTTGTCCGCACTGCCGACGAGAAGGATGTGTGTCTAGACACCGGACCAAGATGGAAGTTGCTTAACAGTACGACTGGAGGGTCGTTGGGCCGGCCAAATCCGTCGCAGTATGTTTCTGACGCCTGCACGCTACGGCTAGAGGGCCCGTCCCGACCCTTGCAATGCTTCCTATCACGACCATGGAACGCACCGGATGGAGTCGACCCCAATCATGTCATCTCCGCACAAAACACATGCCCTCCGCACCTCACGGTTGATGAATTCAAAGCCCTGGCCTCCCTGCCTCTGGGAAGGCTCACCGCATGGCTCAACCTTTTGACGCAGCTAGCCATGCCTGCCGTTGATCTCAATAAGGTTGAGACCCTGGCGTTCGTCTGGCAACTCATCGAACAGTGCGGTCCGGCATCCGTCACCTGGAGAAGGGCGACACATGGGCGGCTCGAAGACGAGAGGTTTCTTAGGCAGTGCGTTGACTGCCTGACCGCCTGTTTGGGAAGGATCAAGGAAAGCTGGGAATCGCGCCTCGCTCTTGCTACGTTAACTCTAGTGGCCACCCGGTTATTATCACTCGGCTGCAGCAGCCTGTCTTCTCTGTTTTTGGAATTCCTCGCCTCGAGTCGCGAGGTAAGCTGTGGTTGGCAACGTACGCTGCGACAAAAGGCAATTACCTCTCAGGATTATGAAACTCGCCTTGGCCTTTTCCGACGGACTCGAGAGGCCGCTTTCGTCTGTCTGTTGTCGTTTGACGTGAATGATAAACACCTGGCGACTCTACTACGTAACCCGGATACGGCGCGATTTTACTGGGAAAGTCTCATCGTTGTACATGAGACCGAGTTTAGCTCGGATGAGAACAGCTTGAGTCATGTTCAGCTCGGTTACCGATGTCGGCATCTCATCTGGAGGTGCCACAACCTGACACAAATAATCGACATGCCAGAAGGCAGCGCCATGGGCTTCGACCTGGCCATCCGGGCCTCGTGGGACAATTTTCAACGGGCCAGCGGATGTCAATGGCAAACCATCAATGACGTTTGGATCTGCACTCAAACTGTCGAAGTCGTCGAAAAAGGTCCCAATGTCGTGGTGCATCTCAACTTGGTGACGGGCGAGTTGCTCGTGGATGGGTCGCCTCGGGATCGACTTCCGGCCGAGTATGAGCGACATGCCACGTACAAGGAGCTCTTCGGCCATGCCGCGCTGGAGGCGATGCCGAGTTCGGACCCACAAATGTCGTTCACCGCCAGCAAGCTGTTCCACGGCTTTGAGCTTCACTTCAAAATGGCCGAAGAGACCAATGACCTCGTCGTTCGTGCTGTAAAACACGGGCGAACATGCGAGCTTATTCCCAGACGAATATTTCGCAACGTCCTCCCTTCGCAGCTCGTGAAAGATTTCTTCCACTGGTACGAGCCCGCCGACTCAAAAATTTCCCTATGGCCCCATGAAGGCCACTGGGACAAAATTGGACCGCGCTGGACAATGGTTCGCTCTGGCTCCAAATGGAGAGTTAGTGATGGTGCTGGAGTACGGCTCGTATTCCCCGACAGCTGCACGGCTAGCCTGCTGGCGGATATTTTCGAGCCTCTCGAAGAAAGTTGGGGCTTGAATGTTCTGTTTGACGAGCATACCCTAACTCTAAATATCCACGTTCCACGACTGAACCTTGATTTCTCGATTGCGCCCGGTTCGGACAAGATTCAGTCACGCCAGTACAGTGGAATGCACATCGATAGCAAGCAAGGGATCGGAACACTCATCGGGCTTCAGAGCAAGCTCGTGCTCTGTCGCACCAATGGGCCCCTGACGTCCCGCTCCGTTCTGATCCCGGACGGTATCCCGAGCACGTCATTGACCAACTATGGCACCACACGATCGCATTCAGCGGTGACGATTGGATACAATATAACGTCCGTCCAGACTTATCGCTTGGATCAACACATAGGCACCCTCAGGGGAAACGGCAGCCTCAAATCCCTTCTCTTTATTGCGGAACTACATGCTGTCACGTCTAGCATTTTGCCAGATCCTTTCACTGGTACCACCGGGACTTCCGAAGCGTTGAGTATCTTAAGCTCCGCCGCTGTTCGATCTTTAGAAATCCGGCAAGCTGAAATCACTATCTTGGAACGGATTGCTGGCTTATCCCCGACTCGATATTTCTACCCCAAGCATGCCCGCTTGATGCACGTGGCAACTTGGAACCCCATGTCTCCAATTGCCCAGCCGGACACATACGCAATGCTGTGCCAGAAGCTTTATGATGATGCTAAAGGGATGGAATGCTTTCAGCAAACCCCACTTCCACTGGCGGATTTTAGTAGAGGACATGACGGCCTTGCCTTGAGGGGCCGATCCCGCTCTTTGTTCGTCCATGGGCATGCCCAAGACGAAATACCTGCGCCAGTAGATCTCGATTACGAAAGGGAACCGGAGATGTCAATGAATATGGAACACAGAATGCGGCGGGCCATTCGCTTTGGATCCGCAATGAATCTACGTCGCGGTGTTCTACCCCAACAAGGTTACGCTATTACCGCGACTGTGTTGTACAAGATCTTGGAGCTGCCCACAGAAGCTACCCCCGGAGCTGGAACATTAGCGATGAGCGAGATACAATATCGCGCAGGCCTTCTCGAACCGCATTCATCCTACATTTCACCATTATGGTGCAGCCTTCACAGAATGCTGGCAAAGACGACGCATGCGTGCGGACCGACCAGACTGACTTGTTGGCTCACTACCCTTGCATTCGCTAGAGATGTGGATCTCTCATGCCTTCAAGCGTTGTTGGCATTTGCTTCTGTTCCAGCGATGAGGCATATCGAGATCCCGTCGAAGCGGCTCTACTCTCTTGCTGAAGGTTACAGCTACCAAGCTGCACAAGTCAAGACCTCCATCAAGTTGGCCAAGCATGGTTTTGACTCCAGCACGGAAGCCACCTGGGCTCGAAGACGTAACGAAACCATGCGTCAGGATTTTAACAGGCGCCATGGCGCATATGAAGCACGAATCGCGATGGAAGTAGACGAAGCGGAAGCTTCCATCAGATCTCAGTGGCCTTGTGAAGTGCCAGACACCACTGCAATTAGCGAGACATCTTTCCGGGCAAAGGACGCCGCCACTGCCGTTACTCAGCATATCAAAACATGGTTCAAGAACCTGGAGTTCTTTGAATACCTCTGCTGTGTATGCAAAGCCCTCAACGAAGCTGACGTCACCGAAGTGGTCGTTTCGCCGCCTCTGAGCCTGGATCGCGTAACTCTCACAACTACGATGACCCGCCGCTGCGTCGACCTTCTGGGCATCATGGACCGGACGTCACCCGTCTCGGGATTTGGCGACAATACTTTGTGCGCCCGCGACTCCCGAGCCCCTCGTGCGTTGGAGACGTCGCAAAGTAGCGGCCTTGACCGGCTAACCAATTGTCTGAGAGACAAGGCTACTTCCCGACATAGCTTACAGTACCTCGATCGGCTCGACGAGAGCATATCAAGCCTCCGAACTCACAAAACGACGGTAAACCAGAACAACACGCTCGACGACCCGGATAATTTAGAGCTTGAGGACCTCCTCAAAGGGCGCCGGAAACGATGTGAAGGTATTCTACGACGTCTTCGTGCCGCTCTGCTCCTGGATTGCGAAGACCACCAGCCTTCCCCGGCGCATGCACATACGTCCTGGAAGGTAGCTGCTCAAACTCAAGTCTGGCCTGATCTGTCGAAGAAAAGGCTTCTAGCTCTAATGGGTCGGCTGTATTGGCGAGCGATGCCTGCCAGGTGGAAGGATGCAATTATTTCTCTCGGCATAAATACTTGTGACCTGCAAGCCATCGAGCGCCTTTTGGCGGCCAAAAACAACCGACAGGATTTTAATAAGGAGCTCGGCAGCCTCGAACCTCGAGATTGTGACGCTAAAAAGTATCCCGACTCTCTCCTTCTCGAAATTGAGGGGAATATCCGGATCCGGCGAATCCAGGGGGAAATCGCAGCAGCCATGCGGGAGCCACCCGAAGGTCGCAATGCCGTCATGCAACTTAATATGGGAGAGGGCAAATCATCGGTAATTGTGCCCATCATCGCTGCGGCCCTTGCAGATGGCTCACGGCCGGTCAGAGTGATCGTGGCAAAACCCCAGTCACGCCAGATGCTCAGTGTTTTGATATCTAAACTCGGGGGGCTCATGAACAGGTGCATATATCGAATGCCATTTTCCCGGTCCGTCAAACTCGACATGCCGCAGGTGGATCTTCTCATCCAGTTGTATCAGCGTTGCGTGTCAGATGGCGGCGTCATGATCGTACAACCCGAGCATGTACTATCTTTCCAGCTTTTAATTGTTGAGACTGCAATTCGGGAAGAAAGGGCTTTAGCCAGAGGCTTATGGCGTCTGCACAAAATACTCAATCTGGCAGCGCGGGATATCGTTGATGAGAGTGACGAGAACTTTTCAACAAAGTTTGAGCTCATCTACACCATAGGCGACCAGCGCACAGTCGAACATGGCCCAGAGCGATGGGTCGTGATACAACGGGTTCTCGGAATCGTCCTGAAGTACTCGCGCCTCGCCAAATCTCAATCCGCTCAAGGCGTGGAGTTTGACGCCGATTCCCGAGCTTCCTTTCCACTTACACGATTCCTCACCACCGAAGCTGGCGACGGTATCCTACATCAGAGCGCTACTGAAATATGCAGACTTGGCTTCCAGGGCTTACCAATTGCACGGCAGGATGAGTATATGAGATCCCGACTCCACGATTATATCATCAACCCTCAACCCCCTATCGAGACCGTGATGGTTGTGGAACTCAGTTCATTTTGGGCCGGGTTCCAGAACAACATTCTGCTGCTCCGTGGGCTCTTCGCCGGTGGGATCCTGAGATTTGCATTCGGCCAAAAGCGATGGCGTGTAAATTACGGCCTTGACCCGGCACGGAAACCTACTACAAGGCTGGCGGTTCCTTACCGCGCCAAGGATAACCCGAGTCCTCGCTCCGAATTTAGCCATCCCGATGTCGTCATCTGTCTCACTTGCCTCTCATACTACTATGGGGGCTTGAGCGACGAAGAGCTTACTCTCTCCTTGAAACTTCTCCTCAGATCGGATCAGGCGGATTCGGAATACAGAGAATGGGTCGCAACCAGCGGCGATCTTCCGGAGTCGTTCCACCATTCCAAAAGCATCAACCTTCGGGACCGGGAACAGTGCTCCAGATATGTTTTCCCTTCGTTTCGGCATTCAAAAGGCGCCACGGATTACTTTCTCGCTCACCTCGTCTTTCCCGTAGAGATGAAGGAATTCCCACACAAGCTGTCGGCAAGCGGCTGGGACCTCGCAACTCCCAGGCAGCATCCGCTAACCGGCTTCAGCGGGACGAACGACTCGCAACACGTTCTGCCCACCACAATCGAACAACTCGAACTACCCAGCCAGGAGCACACCAATGCTTTAGTTCTGGAACACCTTCTGCGTCCGGAAAATGCGGTTGTGTCTTTATACGAAGAGGGCTTACGAGGCATCTGCAGGGCTAAACCACTGTTGCAGCTCATAGTGGCAATGAGCCCCAAAGTTCGGGTTGTCCTGGACGTCGGCGCTCTGGTGCTTGACATGACAAATCAACAGTTTGCAGTCGAGTGGCTGAAGGCTACAGAGGGTCGTGGCGGCATTGAAGCTGTCGTCTTTTGCAGTAACGACGACGATATCTGTGTCCTGGACCGCCGTTTGCAAGTTGAGCTGCTCGCCGTCTCACCTTTCTCGGAACGCCTTGATAGCTGTGCAGTCTTCCTCGACGAGGCGCACACAAGGGGTATTGACCTCCGCTTGCCCTCCGACTACCGAGCTGCAGTGACTTTGGGCGCGGATCTGACCAAGGACAGGGTCGTCCAAGGTGCGTAGGCCCATGTCCTCTTAACTTTGTCTGACGTCAAACAGCATGTATGCGAATGCGCAAACTCGGTGCCGGCCAATCCGTCGTATTCTGTGTACCAGAAGAGATCGAGATCAAGATACGGGATATGACCACTGCCGCCAAAGACGGACCGATAAATGTTCAGAATGTTCTGGAATGGGCTATCCAAGGCACTTGGGCTGACACCAGCCGCTCCATGCCCTTGTGGGCTACCCAGGGCAAAACCTTTGCGAGAAATAAGTGTCTCTGGGAGGCTATCGAGTCTGAAGATGGGAAAACTCTGGTTCATGGTAACACGGCTAAGACTTTTCTGGAAGCCGAGTCACAAAGCCTCGAAGCGCGGTATCAGCCCGGTTATAAGGATCACTCCTGCACATTGGAGGTTCCTGAGCTGCCTGCCGACTCAGCCATACTCGATCAAATTGTACAAAGATGCGCACTTTATGGGGAAATGGAATCCTCTTCCGCTAAACTCCTGGAAGAGCAAGAGCGCGAGCTCGCGCCAGAGATTGAACAGGAACGACAGCTCGAGCGGCCGGCTCCTGCGGCCCCCGCCGAACATTTTGTCCATGATGACGTCCGCAACTTCGTCAAAAACGGTCTTATCAACGAAGACACAAGAGATGACGCCTTTGTCTTCGCTTTTGATATCCTTAAGCGAACGAGCGCATCCGCGTATCTGGACCTTGATCTCTTCCCTCGCACACTACTGGCGACCAGAGACTTTGAAAGAACGGTCATCACGACGGGAACTGCTGGTCAATGCATCGACAGCTACCTTCGGCCAGTACAATGGGTCCTCAGTAATGCGCAGAAGCATCGACGACAGACAATTTTTGTTATTCTTAGCCCCTACGAGGCGAATGAGCTGCTTCCGGAGATAGAAGTGTCCGAGGCTGTGGTCCTACATCTTTTCTCTCCACGCACAAATCAGGCACTAAGACCACTCGACAGCTTGGATTTGTACACAGTACCTCGCGTCTCTGCTCAGTCAATCCCGACGCGTATCAGGATCGAGTTGATGCTCTTCTCCGGGCAACATTACTTCGAGTCATACAACCAGTATGCAGACACTTGCGAGTTTCTGTGCTTATCACACGAGGCCACTTCGGGCTGCCGAGCAGTCCAACCGGATGGGTTCATCGAACCAGACGGGCATCCCTCCAGTCGGGACCCTGCTACTGTGTTCAGACAAAGCCCTATTGGCTTCCTGAAGGTTCTGATGACAAAAGTCTTGGGCTTAGGTCGGGGCATAGAGAAGACTCACCTAGGCAGGATATTGGAGGGGGTACTTTTGAGCGATGAAGACTTTCAAACCTAGGCATGCCAATAGCCGGCTGACCGAGGGTGGTGGTTATCCACCGGTGGTTTCGCGAGCCTCATTCGGGGCCACCGAAAAGAGATCTGTCTGGGCTAACCTGATGTGCCCCGTGGCAGGCCTGCAAGAGTTCATCCGTAATACTGGCCCACTTTCGGCAATTGTCACCGTAGCAGCGAGTTATCACGGTAAGGAGTGCGCTAGAAAGAGGGCTGCATGATCGCTGAAGATAGTCCGGAAGTCCCTGTCCCCCGCTGTCATTGCACGCCCGGAACTCATGTTACGTTTGCCATTGCAGATTTTGCATGTAGGCTCCAGTGAAGGTGCAGTTGATCACTAACCAACCACTGGCCTCGAAAGCTTCTGCGTGTTGTGCGTTGCGCAGTGTACATATGTATTCCTCATGTATACTAGATGAAGGTCCCGTGGTACACACGGATGATGCTGCCGAGGATGGATCAGCTTACTATGTCACGGACACCGCGGCATTGCCTGATTTCAGGTGGACGTCCGAATTGCAGCACATGAAGCTGACATAGTCTCTGTAGTTTCCTTCCGGACGTACAGCGCAGAGCCCCAAAGGCACGCGGCGTCTTCCTCCGGCAACGAATACTCGTTATACCCCGTGACCATCTCACGCACCATGGACGTCGAATAATCCGTTATGGACTGCTTGGTTCACCGAGCACCCAACAGCTTGGGCCGGGTCAGAACTCACAAGACCCATATTCCCCCCTCATGTCTCGTCTATTCACGCAGAACCTCACAGGGCTCCACATAACCCCAGATCATTCCCGCCGGGTGCGCCAGCCCCGTCAAGATTAGCCTCATCGGCATACACTCAGTTGAGACAGTCACAGTCTCCCGGAGCAGGTTCCCGAGACGGAGTAAAAACGCATGCTGCATGCAGGAGGTTTGGCACTGTTCTCCCGGCCCGGCTTCTAGTGTCAAATTTCCGAGGCCAAAAGCGACAAGCTTGTCAATGCCGGGCCGCTTTATGTCAGGTCTACCAACCATATCCACCAGCATCTGCCATGCCTCGGTACCAGAGACCCTGTCTATACAAGAATCCAGTATTGTGGTTACTTAGTCGACCTAACCATGATAGTATCGTCAACAGGACAGGGTTGACTCGACCGTTAGATTTGGACGGGGGTTACGCCGTTTCTGTAGTATACAACCCCGCGCCAGGTGAGGTCAGTCAATGAGTGTACCGTAAAATCGCATGTCCAGTTTGAACCTAGCGTTGCTCAAGATCTTAGCTCCAGTAATGTGCGGCAACGACTCGGTGAAGGGCTCGGGGAGGCTCACCTGCTGTGGCGTTCATGGTCAATCATGATCGGCGTGTTGTCGTACCGTGGGATGCCGTCGAGATGCTCCCGTGCGTCCACGCCGGACCCGGACCCGGACTCTGAGAAACAACCAAGACCTCGCAATGTGTTTGTGGGGGGCCGGTAGAAATTCGGATTGGAACTTTTCATGCAATGTTCGTTGCACGCATATAGTTACTTCAATGCTTTCCTCGTGGGACGTCTACGAGAGGGGTCCTGCGCCCGACGCCGCCCCTCGCGTCCTGGCAGCAGATAAATTCCAGCAGCTCGAGCGTGCTGTGCATCAGGACTGGGTGCGACTGATGGACCCGGCCATCGAATCGGCCACGGAGGATGAAAAGAGCAAGCACTGCCGTCGCGCCCTTCGCCATAATTTTATTGGCGGGCCCCAGCTTGGCCGCCGACAAGAAAGTAGACCACGTCGTGCCTTGGCGACGCGGCAAAGACGACTTCTTTCGGCTTCCTGTTGAGGCGGCGAAGAGTCTGCGGGAGGGCGCCGATGATCTACTCTGTGAGCCGACAATCTTTTTGCCAACTCGACACAGTATCATGAAGACGTCATCGTTTTCGGGCCTGAGCGCAGAGGTCAAGCAGTGTATCAAGTGGGTCAGGCGCCGTCTCAACAATGGCGGCAACCAATATGACATCCGCAGTCACCTGGAAGCGAGGAACGGAGGTGACGCGGCAGTCCCCGTCGCTGCTGGGACAATTCCTGTCGCAGACAGAGCCACCGCAACGATGCATACAGCCCGGGGAATCGGACGAGTTGGAGACGGATTCTGACAGCGGTTAGTTTGGCAGTGAATCGGAAGAGGAGGAGGTGCCAGAATCGGATGATCTGGCGAGTTTGGTGTACGATAGCGCTATTGAATGAGGCACGAAAGGCTTTGTGTGGTTTTCGGGAGGGATGCTGCCACGGACCGTTGGCAGGTGCCTTGCTCATTCGAACACATCGCAGTGGAAATGCCCGTAGCCGTGTCGACGGATGGCGCCAAATCCAATCTCTGAGCCTTTGCCGGCCCAAGTTCATTGGCATTACCGATGCATCGCTGGCTGGGTTGGAGTGCCTGCCCCTCGGGCTCGACGCGGGCCAGCTAGTTGCGCCAACAATAGCGTCCGCGTCGTCTGCCACCCCTTGTCTGCGGCCGACAATGGCTTATGTAGGCAGTTGTCGGAAGGGACGCAGGTGTCATGCGCCACTACGGGCCACAGGGCCAAGTTTGGCCGCAATGCGACGCCGAAGCCGACGCTTTTTCGGGTCGATGCAAGGCGTGCTATGTGGTGTCCAACGCAGCGATGGGCGCGGGCCGCCGTTGCAGGCAGACTCTGTCGTCTGGATCTGGGACGGTCGGACCGGACTGGGGCAGTCCCAGTATGCGGGATGTGCCCGACAGCCGGAAGGCGGGGAATTGGCATCAGGGCCGGATCCTGCGTACGATGAAAATGTGTCTGCCATGTCCGGCTTATGGGTAGCAAATGGCCGAATGCTGGCAGGCGCGCCTTCTAAACCGGCAGTATTGGCGCACAGACCGCCGCCCCGCGGTCTGGCCGCCACTACTTGCTTCTCATTTGCTCAGCATTGGATGACCGCGCTCCTCAGCTTGTGCCGGGACACAGAACACCCTGCCACCTGCAGCAGCCACGCCCGGGTATGTAGTGACGCAGTCCCCGGCGTCGGCTAGTTCGTGAAAGTTTCGCCCGCTCGCCCGCCCGTGATGATTGATGCATGAACGTTGTTACAATACGCCGAACCGTAAAAGAAAGGAGTTGAACAGAGTGCCAGCGATGTCGATTAACGAGGCAGAAAGTGTCGAATAAATGAGTAACTCGCACCACACCTTGGGTGCCCGGATATTGTAGGAAAACGACCCTCCCCCTCAATACATCACCGAGAAGAAATGGGAAACTGGGCACACACATGCCCAAGAAGGCCACACCACAATCCTGAACGACACAGGTTTTATTTTGCAAACTGATTCACATGCCGATTTATGTTGGACTGAAAGTTCAATACAGCTGTATTGGACAATCTGGGTCCCTTGGGCGGTGTAACGGGCAGAGGCATGGCTGAATGGATCGCGTCAAGGCCAGCCTCGTTGCAGCTACATTGGCGCCGAGCCTGGGTTCCCATGCGGGGGCTGAACATCCCCCACGATTGGCATCTTCCCACTAGGACACGCGGAAACTCAGATTACACGATGCCCTTGACAACACACTGCCCTACTTCAACCCCTAATCTCTACACGTCGTTCTTTCTTATTCACAATTACCTTAACATCATAACCCCACCCGATTTCTGGCTTCCACTTTGGCTCCCACTTCACTATTGTCTCGTGGGCGACATCGTCGTCGCCAGGAGAGCTATCCGGTGCTCTAGGCTCTTCAAACGTGCTCACGAATGCCCGTAACAATGGGTACACTCTGTCCTCGCCGCGAACTAGAAGTTTGGGATCCGACAAGATTATATGTTGTCCTCGGTCACTGTTGAAAAGGCTGTATATGTTTAGCTTGAGCTTTTGCAGAGGAAATGTTATGATGAAGTCATCCTCCTCAAGATGATGTGGTTGTTGAAGAGACCTCTTCAAGCCTTGGTAGAAGCCTTGACCAAGCCGGGTGTTATTATCGTTGAATACGACCAGTGCTAAATGACTTTCTGCTCTCCAACCTTGGTGAAGATGACCGATGACTGAGAAAAAGACTCCCTGACCCCGGCAATCTGAAAGGAATTCTGTGTTGCGAAACAATTTGTACCATATTTTACCATAATCACCGTAGGTAAATGAGCGTGTGTCTCTGTCCATCGTTGGGTATAAAGTTTGGGCATCGGAGCAGCACCCATTATATACCGGACAGGACAGCTAGCGTCGCGAACCATGATTGTGATAGCTATTGATCCACTAACGCCACAAATTCGTATCAATCCAGGAGCTTTACGAGTCGCACTCACAGGTGGTAAGTACACTCACTCACTAGTTAATTACGCCCGGTGGTCTGCTAGCCAATAGAGCAACTATCTGCTTTACGTACAATTTGCTTCCAAAATTTGACAATCTCTCAAAATAGCCCGTACCTTCTCCACCTCCAGCTGTTTGCCTTTCCGGTTCGTCATGGCGCCCTGTTCCCGTGTGTGAATTTATTAACAAGCACGCTTGAAGGCGATTCTTCAAGTGTTCAGAGTCCTATCTACGGCGGCTGAAGCTGTGCCTGTTGTTGTATGCATGGGTGATGTGCGAGGGGTTAGTAGTGAATGGCTGGTCCGGCGAGGCCGATCAATGCCGCGTGTTCTCCAATCGTCCAGTTGCTAACGCATAACGGATCGTAGCCTGCACTGCTTCCATGTTTGGTGCCCACTTGTCGTTGTCTGATCGTTGCTTGCCTCCAAGGTAGAACGACATGTTCCCTCGCTGTGTGTCTGTGCACTGTATCATCTCCGTGCGAAACGCTGTCCATCTGGTGCATCGAAAAAGAAAGTGATCTACTGTTTCTCGGGCGTGTCCGCAAGCGCACTGTTGCGACGCTATTGCCTTGATGCGGTACAGGTAGTCGTTGAGTCGCGCCATGCCTGTCCTGAGCTGTGCCAGCACATTGGCCTCCTTCCATGTCAATTGGTCATACAGTTGGCGAGTGTGTTTTCCGGGTAGCGCCCCGTCGATTCTCTTGGTGAAATCCCCGACGTTATTCGGGATCTTGTTATCTGCACGCTCTTTCGTCCTCGCAATGCCCAATGTTGTCGATCGTGCTCTGGGGAACTTCGCTGCAGGAGTCGCGCCCTCGCGCGTCGCGTCCCGCGCCTCGTCCTTGGCCAGTTTGAGGAGCCCATGCTCGCTGCTGACGGGCACCCACGTAACTGTCACTGCGTTTCCCTGGTCTCTCAGAGCGCCGATGGTCTCGTGTATCGAGTCGACATACTGCTGGCCTGACTGCTGTCGTGGGTTTCGAAGGGTAAGAACGGCTGCCTTATTACTTGTCAATACTTCCACGCTCCGGTTTCTTATCTCCGGCAAACACCTGAGCGCTTGCGCAATGGCTGCTAGTTCTCCGGAGAACGGATTCTGCTCTGCTCTCGGGCCAAGTGTGAAGGAGTGGCGTTCACGACCCGATCCTTGTCCATTCTCTGAAGGCACTTCAATCACTGCTCCAGACCCTACAAGACCATTACGGGCTGAGCTGCTCACAGCTACACGCAAAGCTGGGCCGGTGTCTGCGTCTATACCTGTCGCTGTGTGGTCGTCATCAGTGATCGTCCGGACCCGCTCAGCCCACGGCGCCAAGCAGAACGGGCTGATCGTCTCCAGCTCGTCGACCGGAATGTCATTGAGTGCCGTCGCCAGCTCGTAGAAGGGTGACCGGCAGAACCGCTTGAACTTTCGGATGCTCTTCGTCGCGTTACGCAGTGGGTTTGTTGAGGGCAGGGTGTGCAGGTCGGTCCACATCTTGACAGCCCGCCTCCAGAATCGCTCCTGGGCGCTAGGGATACTCGCCTCCGCTTCGGCTATGCTGGTGGCCACCGTCATAAACGTCCCAATGATTGCTTGCGCCCCAACCCTTTGCACCCGGTTGATTGGGCCAACTCTTTTGTATCGGCACGCGTGCATCCATACGTTCGAGGCGTAATCCACCACCGGCGTGACCATGGCCGTGAACAGCTGTCTCGCCGTGGCCGGCGTCAGACCGCGAAGCCGCTGAAGCTCCATGGCCGACTCCAGGCCCTTAGCGGATGCTCTCGCCATATGCTCCTTGTACTTCAGGCTGGAGTCCATGATCATCCCCAGCACTTTGACGTGTCTCTTCGGTTCGACGACCTGACCCTTGATGACAAATGCGTGCGTGTCAAACTTGAAAGCCTTGCGGGTGAAGTGGATGATGGCCGTCTTCTCGGCCTCGAACGTTGCTCCGCTACGTCGCTCCCATTCCAGCGCTCGATTGATGATGGTCTCGATCCCGCTCCGGTTGCTCTGCGCAGTTGGACCGGTGACCCAGGCTGTGTAGTCATCCACGAACGCCAGGGAGCCGCCATAGCAATCGATCTGTTGTTGCACGAGATCTGCATTGAAGAACAGAAAGAGGACCGGCGACAGCGGCGAGCCCTGCGGCAAGCCTGCTTGTGGCAGGACCTGTGCGTCTGTTGACTGCCCGTTAACTTGTAACGCGGCCGTCCGATTAGAGCAGAATGCCTCTACCCATCGCAGCAGACCCTCCGGGAGGCCCCTAGCTCTCATACGCTGGATGAGTCTGGCCTTGCACACTCCGTTGTACGCTCCTGCCACGTCGAAGCTAATCAAGCTCACAACCCGCCGGCCACGCCAGGCGGCGTAGATTTGCTCTTGTAGCAGCATCAAGGCCTGTTCAGCGGACCGCTGTTTGCGTGCCCCGAAGTGGTTGGTTGGCAACAGGCCGTATGTTTCGACCGCGTGGGAGATTCTCTCCGCGACCACCGATTCTAGGACCTTGCCTAGCGTCGACAGCAGCGAGATCGGCCTCCACGCCTTTGCTACTGCATAGTCGGGCTTGTCCGGCTTTTTGAGCGGAATGATCTTGGCGTGCCTCCATTGTTCTGGCAGGGTTCCTTGTTCAAGCGACGCCCGGAACAGCGCCACGACTTGGTGCTTGACACTGGGCCAGAGCTGCTTCCAAACTACGACCGGCAGCCCGTCGTCGCCGAGTACTGTACAGTACAGTATGTACGCAGAGAGGCTGCCCGTCATGACAGTACCTGTGCTGTGTACACAGTAAAAGCTGAGAATTGCGACAGCCAGAGAGTTGATGGTCCAGTGCTGGTTTCGCCGGTAGCAGATCTATTCAAATTGCGCTAGAACAGTGACCAAGATGTGACCCATGATCACATAAATTAGATAAGACGGACGCTCAGGCATAGGGTCGTGGTATCTTTCATATTAAACAGTGGCACACCATACGACAAGCATCATGACAGAGACAAGTGCTAACAGGTTGTTAGATTGGGCGGTGGAGTTGAAATCCTTTCACAAGTTTCAGGAGGAGCATAAGGGAAAGTACCAATACCAGTGTTGGATCACCGACTTCCAAGCTTTGCAATTTCGACTAAAGACTCGCGTTTGGTTTCACCAGGAAGAAGGTTACAAGGATGGAGGGCCACGATACATCGAATTTCTAAAGGACATGATCGAGTACTATACCGTTGACCGCCTCTCTCTCGTTATTTATGACTCGCCGGAAATGGCTCGCCTTGCTGGTTTAAAATGGCTGGAGGGAGAGATGCCAGAGATATTTAACGAAGTAATCGCGAACATCACCCAGTTGTCCGAGGGGAGGAACACATACGATCCGTCAGGAATATTCTGTTGCGTAGCTACTTCGGACTTTTTGAAAAGCCTTGACTCGATCGATTCAGCATGCTCACACTGTAACAAGATTTTCGATCAAGGCGCGACAATGTTTCGAAACTACTGCACCAAGCATTTTAAGTGCTCCAAATGCTCGCAGTATCCTCAATATTTCGGCTGTGGCCTTTGCACTCCGTTTCCAGTTTGGTACAGGTATGGCACACATGAGTCTCTTGCCGCCGTGCGCGAGGGCCGCGTTTCACTTGAAGATTAAGCACCGGGACGAGTCTGAAGAACCGACTATAGTGAGGCAAAGTACATCAGGGCTGGATTTCGGGTTAGGGTTGGGCCTTGCGGTCGTCGTTGGAAGGCCCACAAAAGCGCGTTAATGTCCTCCAAAGATAGATTTTGAATACTTGTCACGATATTTTGTTCAGGAGATGAAGCTGGCTTACTTCCTTCGACCGTTGACAGCAGACACGGAGATCGTGTATTTCGTCTCGTTCCACCAACAGACCGACAACGGGTCAACGACAAAGACCTCATCCATCAGCGTTACATCCCTGTACAACTCAGCGTTACACCCATGCAACTGACCGGGCTTGTGACCAATCTGAAGGCGTCAAAACGGCGACGGCATCCTGGTCAATTTGGAGGAGCCAATTGTATTGGCGGGAGCTCCCTGCACTTTTCCAGGGCCCTGGTCACCGCGTTCCAGGGTCCAGACGTCTCATACCTACCACCAGATATCCAGCCAGATGGCGCAGGCGATAACCACTGATGTAAGGCGGGGTTTCCGCTTGTTGCCTCCGGTTCAAAATTCAGGCTTAGCAGGGCGATGACTGCTTCGCGCGATATCCGTCCCGCTGCATGCTTTTGAGGAGGCGTGGTTGGACGTTGTATAGAGTTGCTAGCATGTTCACAGCGCGCGCCCCATGCCGGCTGCGGTCGGCATCAGATTTGAGACAAAAGCTGAGAGCCACATGAAGGCGAGGAAAGTCACCCAGCCACCCCCTGAGAAGATTCTGGACGGAATAAAATACAGGCATACCGACATGTCGCGGGTGTGACCGACTCAATTAGAAGCTTATTGAGACACAATTGTCAAGCTAACGCTTGTCAGCAGTGCACCATGGCTCGAGCCCCAGTTTCCGCTGAAGCTACGCGACAACGCAAGAAGGAACAAGCGAAAGGTTACCGAGAACGTCGCCGACTACGAAATCAGCAAAACCACTATCACGAGTGTGCCCAAGTCCAGTCGCTTAGGCTAATCGGGCCAACTGCATCATATTCCGAGCCCATAGCCGCAGTGGATGGCCTGCGGGGAGCTACTTCCGAACCGCACAGCGTGCTTCCTCAGAACGAGCCTGCACTGTTTCGGCCGCCGTCGCCCGCAATACAGCGCGATGGCGGTTGTGAGATACATGGGCAACGTCCCACCTCAGCGTTCGAGACTGGGTCGGTAGCGGCCACACCAGTGATCCATTCGCTCCAGGATGAAATATCAGAAGAGGAACAGCAGACGAGCTCGGAAGCGAACCATGAGAGGGAGCATGGGGCCATATCGCAGCGAGAGCTGACACGACTGCGTGTCCAACGATTTCGTGCGAGGCAGCATCAGCAGCGGCTGGCCAGCGTTATTCCGACAGAGACGGAGAGCGGTCCATGTGATCCGCGGAACGAAGTGTGGACCCTTCCCGACCTGGCTGACCTCACATTGAATGAAGGGTCGTGCAATAATGAGCCAGAACTACATGCAACGCCGGACCCTGCAGGCGCCCAAGAAGACGGTTCCTCCTGCATTCGACAAAATGACGCCTGGATAGGCTCCCAAAGCGCTTCTACACCGCCTCGTCCCGAATCACCTCTGTTCTTGCCCGACTCCCCCCGCTCCTCATATCGGGAAACCAGACGTACATCTCAGAGCTCTGAGCACCTTGACGCGATTTTGGAAAAGTTTTTGCGAGAGCTGGTCAATGATGAGCGCCGTCCGGGCCACTATGTCGATCCACACATCCCGTTATATGATCAGATTTTCCAGAAATTCTTCTGCAATGAATGTGACTGTGCGTCCAACAGCAATATGACTGAGTGCCGGTATACTAAGATGTTTTGCTTAGGTTCACAGATAACGGAGACTCGTGGAGTTGACCAGGTCCACACGCTTCAGGAGGGCACTCGATCGTTGCAGTCGATGCTTCCCGACCTTGCCACAATCTTTGGCCCTACCAGCTTCAGCAACCCTCGTGACGATTTACCACAATGGCGCCAATTCTTGTCAGCCCCTCCGGATGAACACGTCTCATTATCCCAAACAGACTCGAGTCTTTCAGACTCCCTCGAGATCACGCGAGAGTGGGACATCGATAGCATCTGGCTCGGTGCCAGAGGTCTACAGGCGATTCGACCCCCTAACGAATTCATGCTCTCCTTTCTTCCCTCTAACGCTCTGAACCAGTCAACAGATCAAGTTGTGCAGCCACATGGTCTCGAGATTGCAAAAACCAGGCATATTCACCTTGGCTCGTTCAACGCTGCGAGTGTGCGGTTCTCCGTCTTTGTACTGTTCCCAAATGCCGCACACGGTCGCCGAGCACGGACGTCGGCAACTTCGAACTCACTCTCTCTTGAGCGTCAAAAGGACCTATATGACAAAATAATCATTCCGGCGGTGTACGAAACCATTCCTGGTCCATTGAGTCAGGAAATCCCACAGTCGTACGACATGCTGTATGCGAAGTCTCGTTCCTTCCAGGAACTACCTGGTAACAACCGATGGCAAGCAAAGGATGAGTCTCGCTCCTGCCGTCTCCAGTACGGAATACCGGCAGAATACCTTCATTTGTTCTGGAACGCCGTGGTATCCAAAGCCAAAGAGGTGCGGATCACTACCCGAGGAGGGGACACCGTAGCCTACTTCGAGAATCCGCAACTGCTTTTTCATCTGTAGTGGGATTCGGGTTAGGGATAGAGGGTGGATGCGTGAGACTTGGTGAAATCGCATTGCGGCGCGCTACCACGTGTCAAATTTACAGGCGCGGTGCAAGACGCAAAAGACGTGCAAAAGCCGGCAAAACATACTCACTGGTAAAATATGTAGCCACAATCTGAAAGGAGATCTTTTTAATTTACCGTAGTGCCGTAATTGCGATGCAATTGCTCTGCGTCAGTCGAAGAGCTGTTATGACACCAAGTTGCGGGAGGCCGGCTGGTCGTGGACATCGTTGCGTGGACGAGCTGGATGCTCCCCTGTCAAGCCAGGAACAGGCGACGGCGATTGGGCACGAAAACGCGGTCGGTTCCACTGGTCGGCTTCTGAGTGGCCAGTGAAATCGCGGTCGGCTCCACCGGTGGACTCACACTGGGAGCCTCATCGGTATTGCTAGCCGCGCAGGCTCCTCACCAGGGCGAGGAATCTCATTACAATACGACGTGACGAAACGCGGCTGATGCAGTCGCGATGGCAGAGGCAATAACGCTGAGGGGTCAATGGGTGGCAATAGAAGTGGTGCAGGCTTGTCACTTCTGCTGATGTCGACGCGACGGACTGGGCTCTGGCCCCTGGGGGCGCGAGGTTTACGGGTTGAACATGCTTTTTGACTGTCAGTGAGGGGGTGCATTGCCGCCGGCGAAGCCGTGTTGCCATAGGCACATTACTTAAAACAAAACCTGAAGCATTGGTTGGGGGCGGCGTATGAGAGCAGGCCACAGCCAGAACCGCGCGGCTCCAGCTTTGGTTGCATTGGTCAGTTGAGCTACCTCAGAACCTGCATCCTGGCTTGGGCTCATTCAAAGTCGAATCATGAACGATGATGTCAGCTCCACTGCAAATGCCTTGTGCGATTGGCTTCTGAACTCTTTGGGCGCCAGGACCTGTTCGGACTCATTTTAGTGCCGGGTAGCGGGACGGCTCGCATCTGCAGAACCCCGGCATTGATTGGGTGGCTTAGGATTGTGCAGTTTCGATCAGTGCCACTCAGTGACGCTTCCGCGGGGAGGCAGCTGCACGGAAGCCAGCCTCATCCGACGAAAGCGCTCTCGTGACCATCGGCATGCAGGTCGAAGACAAGAGCCTAGTCGATTACAAACTATAGATCGTATTGTACAACGTCAATGTTTCTCAGATGGTGGACAGGCCGCGAATGTCTGCCTGAAAAGACCTATAGCGCGGGCGGCCAGGCACGGCTTGTGGCATAGGCACACATTCTTAGTCTTCAGTCTCCCTATTCCTTCCTCAGAAGCGCGATCCAAGGTACTGTCCAGGCGGCTACGAAAGTGTAGTACCTACAGCAAACACCTTCCGACCGCCCAACACCCCCTCGGCCCATGACCGCCAAATACGTCACGGGCCACTCCCTCCTGGTGTTCGTGATGTTCTGAACAGTCCAGCGTCGGTCACTCCGTTCCCTCCCTGGACCGTAACACTGCAGGTGGCTTTCCGTAGTGATGATATGCCCTGCGGGGCTGCGCTCCATATCGGTATCATGTGAGGCAAAGGAACAATCACTGGGCTCTACATCACTTCACCTTGGAGATACACATTGGTAGCTACAGCTCACTCTCTGTATCACTCATTCACAGCTACTCCTCCGCCTTTCGCCCCAAGGCGGACATGCATGGCGTCTTACACCGTAAGCCTGAACCCTCGAAAAACCCCTTCCTGTCACACGCCGAAATCGCGGCACTTCTCAATTCCAACCACTCACGCAGAGTCGATTGCTCCACGAGCTCCACCGTGACAAACCTTGACAGCGGCCTCCAAGGAGGATTCTGGCCAGTCTGGTTGGAACACCAACCCAGATAGTGCTGTACAGCCCGTTCAACCTCACCATAGGTCATTGGTCCCACCAAAGGAGACACAGCGCTGAAGAACAGTACAATGGAAGCACCACCCCAACCAGCGGGAGCGTAGTGGTACGCCGTCACATTCACGGCCAGAGAATTTCGAAGCGGTTCCCAACACGCATTCCTGTCTTCGACACACCTGAAGGGCAAATACACCACCACTTGGTAAGAAGCCGCCGCCTCTACACATAGTCTGTCCTTGGCCCAAACCTGGCCCAAGGTGAAGGTAGGCACTCGATCGGTCCGGAGGATCAGCGTGCGCAAGCAGTTAAAGAGGTCCGTCTCCGACCTTAGCTCCGCAGAAAGAGTAGCATCACGGGCTTCACGCGCCCGCATCGACCATGTCTTCGGCGGAACGGCATCCGCCACCGCCTTTTCGGCACTCATGTTTCGACTATTCGTATGTTTGCTCGTCGCCCACTCGCAAAAGTAGCAGGTATCACCCCCCCAAAGGTTGATTGACTATCGGGGTTCAGCAAGATGCCTCACCAAAAGCCGGATTCGATCTCGTCGAAGACACCATGTGTCTCTGTGTGGAGTTGTAAAAGGAACAATGTTCCAAGAATGCCTCGCAGTATGGCCCCCGGGGCCCAAGGTTGGGAGTAGGAAGTTGGCAACGCCAAAGGGTTACTGTCGTGAAGTTGGTCCACGACCACCATAAAACAAAATGTTTACAGGAAGAAGTTTGCTCGGTGCAAAAAATGTTCGAGCCAACAGCTCTTATACAGCCAGACTCGGCGTTGGATCATCAACATCATGGCAGACCGCCGATTCTGGGGACAGACGATGGAAATCCGGAAACGGCCGTAGGAAAGTTCCCGATTGAGCTCCCATTCCCTGCGCTTCGATGCAAAACGTCAAGAACGGCCGTCAATCCAACACTGGAGACGACGACGGACTACGACCACGTCTGAGAGCACGAGCACAGCAGCCATTTTCGGCTGCTCCGGGGGATGGCTCGCTACCTTCCACGCCCCACTTGCGAGCGACAGCCAACAGCTAAATATGGCGTTAGAGGGCGTCGTCTTGCGCTTCAACGAGCGGCGACCAGAGTACAATGCAGCAGCCACTCTCAGAGGTGTCCCTGCCAGATCGAGAGCGCGACTGCCAAGGTCGGCGAAAAGGGATCAGAGGTATCCGAACGTCGATATTGGCGAATTGCGGGCGGAGTCATGAGCACGAGTGTTGAATGAGCCTGCCGCGGCCTTTTTCCTAGGATTGATCAGATTCGGCTGGTTTGGCCGATTGATCCAATGTCGGTCTTCTGCAATGGTCCATGGAGCTGTGGCCCTAATACTGTAGCTGGGAGCCGTGCGCTAGCGGCGGGCAGTGCCTGCAGCACTGGCAGTAGAGCCATTCCCGGCTTGGCTCTGCATTTGTGTTGGCAGACAGCCGATTCTGGCGTCAGCAGGGGCCTTGTGTCAGGGTCCAGGACCCGCGGCCCGAATAGGTCGGAGTCGTAAGTGGCGCGAGCGTCGGGGCCTGCGGGCAGTATCGACAGTACAGCCATCCCTGGCTTGGCTCTCCCGCCATGTTTGCAGACAGCCGATGCTGGCGTCAGCAGACGGCGAAGGTCCTGAAGCGGCTGTAGCTTGAGTAAGCCGATTGTGGCCACACAGAATGGCGGGCTGGACCAGACGGGCATTTTAGTGGCGTGGGCAATATGTACTCTGGCCAGTCTCGTTCGCTCTACCTTCCACACGCACAACACAGCACTACACTTTACTGCAATCTGGTTCCGTCCCAAAGCACACACAATGCATTCATTGAAGTGCCGCCAACTGGCCATCCTGTGGACTCTGCCACGCGGAGGATAGCAGGCGGATGATATAACAGCTCCCTCATCTCTTCCAAGTGGTGCACGAGGCAAGATATCCGACAGCCGGCAAGCATTGTGGCACAGGAATGAACTCCATGAAAGGAGCTGTGATTACTCTGGCTAGGTCTATTCAATTTGGATGGCATCGAGCTCTGGCTAGAGCTGACAAGCTTGACAGACAGGACCCGATGCCCAGCAACGCATTGCCAGGGCTTGATGGCATACCCTGGACAACGCGATTCCGGCGACACAGCGACGCAACGCAGCGGATGGCTGCGGCTGTGCCAGGGCTGCTTACCCCAAAGGCAATTTAGGGGTGGCAGTTTCGGGTTGTTCGCAATTCGTCGCGTCCAGCGCTCGTCCTGGCCAAGCAATCCGAGCGTTTTTCCACATCCACGATGGCGATGCGGGGGTTGAGCGGACCCAATTTCAAGTCGTCCGAGCGTTGGGACGTTCAAAACGCGTGTACAAGCACAACCCGCTCCCGTTGGGTGCGTCGTGTGCGGTTGGGAGGCAGGCAGGCATGGAAAAAAGGAAAGAGG
The DNA here is from genome assembly GCA_029168975.1 of Purpureocillium lavendulum. Taxonomy (NCBI): domain Eukaryota; kingdom Fungi; phylum Ascomycota; class Sordariomycetes; order Hypocreales; family Ophiocordycipitaceae; genus Purpureocillium; species Purpureocillium lavendulum. The sequence continues at coordinate 479,394 of JAQHRD010000017.1, forward strand.
ACGTCGGAGGACCCTGTCGGAGCCGGGGACCCCCGGGCCGGAGGCGGCGCCACGAGCGGCGTAATAAAATCCATCCATCTATCCGGAGGCGAGTTAGAGGGCCCGCGGGGCGGCGGCGGCGGGCGGGCGCATGGGCGGGCGCCGCAGTCCGAGGTACGCATGAATGCTCAACTCTGAATTGAGCGCACGTCATGCCCAACAAACATTTGGGCAGCAACGGAACGAGGCGCCAAGCCTGAGCAGAGGCACAACGCATTTCCCGACGATCTGCTGTGGAAAACAGTCTCAGCTCGCCGCAAGAACCGTCACGTGGGACACACCTTGCCACTCCCATGAGGACAAACACCCTTCCATGGGGCACGCTTCTGTGTTCCAGGTTTCAGATATGGCAGTACTTGGTGAAGATTAGGCTCCGAGCGGTATTGGGTGCGAACAATAGGTAGCTGAGCACCATCTGGCCAGGCAACCTCTGTTAGGCCGCCTTGCATTAGGACGTCAAATCGCAGGACGCTCTCCATGAGAGACATCACACGCGACGAGTGGGACGAGGCGCCGGGAACGGAAGGGTATAAGAGGCTGGGACCTCGCCCTGGGATTTCCCAGGGCAAACGTGCTTCCACTCCTTTAACCTTTTCTTCGTCCTGGACGCTGCGAAGGTGCTCCGTCTTGGGACGAGACGTCGAGCGCTGCACATCGGTTGTGCAGGCCACCCCTCTGCCCCCACCCTACGCCGAGGAACAACATCGACGTGCTTTCCCGCCACTCTACCGTCTGGCAGACGCGTCTTGGGGCACCTGGATGTCCATTCCACCACCACGTTGGGAAGGGGAGGCCTCGAGGGCCGACACGACACCCGTTGACCGTTTGGTGAGGCTCCCTGCGGCGCCTGCACGGGCCTTGGTCATGCGATACATGGCTGATCGGGACGATCACATATACCCCGAGGAGGGGACGGCTTCGGTGGAGAAGACGGAGGAAATGGCGTCTCCCTTAGACAGCGACCACGCGGCGGGTCGCCTGCCTCCGCAGCCGGTCGCCGCGCAGCATGGTATTGTGACCGTCCCTGTGGATGGCGTCGCGACCGGGAATATCGTGTTTGACCCGGATCGGTTTTGGTGCAAGGATGCACCATGTTTAGAGAATGGTGAGCGTGTTCACCCGGTGGTGACACTCGCCTGTGTGGGCGAGATATCGTTGAACGAGTGCTGGGACCGCCTGCGGTGGGACGCGAGTGTGGAGGCAGACGCCTACGTCAGTGACAGTCGTTTTACGGTGGAGTTGTGGTTTCGCAGCATTTCCCCATTGATCGGGCCGATGACCTACCGCGAGGTAGAATGTGCGGTGGAACACTATCTCGGCTGGTGTTCGGCGTCGGGCAGCAGCATGCCGGCGTGGAAGATGAAGGTGGCGCACAAGACCGTTGTGCTTGTCCGGCCGCACTGGTTTGAGTTGATGCGCAGCCAGGCCGGGTCAAACATTCGGCCATGCATAAAGCAGGCGGTGCGTGCTACGCGAGGGTTCCGTTGCAGAACCCCATGCCGAGGCAAGGCGGAGGATGACGGCGATTGTGTACCGCTCTAGGAGTTTGATACGATAGTGTAGAATGGGTGGTTGTTGCACCAGTGTTTTGCTATCGTGATAGTGTTGCAGAGTCCAGGCAGCAATGTAGCTCTATCAAGTGATTGTATCTGTAGTGGGATTCGGGTTAAGGATAGAGTGCGGATGCATGGCACTTGGTGAAATGGCATTAGGACCGCGCTACATACTATACCAATCGTCCCCTTGGTTGGGTACCAATGCGTGATTTCTTGGTGGGTGCACGCGGCCCGTGCCTTCCAGACCCTTGGGTCGCAATGGAAGGATTCTTGGTCCCGGTCTCTCTTTAATCCGCGTCGCGTGGCTTAAAGCTTCTTATAGCAGTCGGGACGAAACTGTGAGGAACCGGCCCAATGGATTCCACTAGAAAGTGCCTGCAACGACGGTGGCTCCTGCCACGTCAGCCTCACAGAAAATGGCGTCAGCGTTAATCACACCGGGGCGGCATGTTGGTGAGGATGGCACGACCCATCCAGTGAGCTTCGGACATTCAGCAGCGTACTGGCCGGACTGCATACTGGCGATACAGCTTGCCCGCTCTAGTGCATCCGATATCATGCGTCGATCAATCAGGCAATGACACGTCGTGTGTGGTGCAGGTAGGTAGAGCAGGAAAAGTGGCGGCCGCGCAGCAAGACCGTTATATGTACGGTACTCTCCGCCATGGACATAGACACAAATTTGCGTCCATCGCCGTGGATACCACAGTCATTCATCGTGAAAGCAACAGACCTGGATCGTTGTTGGCTTCTACCAAGACTTGCTGTATAGAGTCCAAAGAACTCTGCCACGCTGCTCAGGATGGAATGCGTCTCAGCAAACCGCAACGCGGCACAAAACAGCGACCACACACCTCAGAGCCAGGCCTTAAACAAGACCCGTAAAGTTGGCTTGTCTGCCAAAACATTGGAATTCGCCAGCGAGGTGATCGTCCCGTATCTTAAGAGGCATTGCGCCGCGTACCGCGAAGTTCATGACTTGCGACAGATGGTTTGTGCCGCCGGGAATTAAGCCACGGTGTTCATTCATTCTGACCTGCTACAATCTTAGGTTTGGGACAACCCCAAGGCAGACCAAATATTTAAGACGCAGAGGCGCAAGGCTGATCGGCCCACTGATAGGACGGCCAAGTTTTTCTATGGTTTGATGAAAGACGTCGGATATGAGCTTCACCAAGCCACCGGAGGCTTTAAGATCCCGTGCACCCAGAAGCAACCGCACTGGATCCTTGATCTTTGTATGGCGCCTGGAGGCTTTCTCAAAACGGCGTTGCACATCAATCCTGGCTCTCGTGCCTTGGCTTTCAGCTTACCGCATCGATGTGGAGGGCACAAGGTGCAACTGGAAAACAATGATCGTGTTGACCAGAAATTCTTGGACATCACAATGCTGGCGGCAGATCTAGGTGTACTTGACGTACCTCAGGATCATGAAGACGTACACAATTTTCTGGATCGGCAATTCGACCCAAAGGTTTGCTTTAACCTAGTCTTGTGCGACGGCCAAGTCCTCAGGCCGCAGGCGCGGGCCAATTACCGAACAGGACGAGAGGAAACGAGGCTGCAGGCTTGCCAGTTAGCCTTAGGCCTCCAGCAGCTACACCCTGGCGGAAGCATGATCGTGCTGTTGCACCACTTGGAAAGCTGGAACACGTTGAATATTATCCGAAGATTCCGTCAGTTCTCTAATGTGCAACTATACAAGCCACGAAAGGCTCACACGAGGCGGTCATCCTTCTATATGATTGCCACTTCCGTTCAAAGTCGCCAAAGCGAGGCGACCGAAGCCGTGCATTACTGGAAGTCATCTTGGCGTGCGGCCACGTTCGGCACAGAGCAGGAATGTCTTGATATTCTCAGGCAATATGGTCCTGACCCCGAGACCTTGCTCCAAGATTTCGGCCAAACGCTTGTGGAAATCGGGGAGCATATTTGGCAATCCCAGGCCACCGGCCTTGCAGAGTCGCCGTTCATTGAACGCAGCACAACCAGTAATGCTTCGTCCGCTCAAATGAGGCTTGATGGGTAGCCTAGCACGTTATTGTGCTGCAGTGCAAAACTCAGCTATCGAGGAGTCAGTGGAACAGGTTCAGTGAAAGAAGCCATGCCATAGAGATCCGAGGTGCATTGGACGTGAAGATTTGACTTTGTATGTGTTGGAAAGTGCAATTCACTTGCACGCAGCCGAAAAAGCCGCCTCCGCGCCGCCACACGCCAGCACAAACGCACAGAACAGCGAGCTCATGGCAGTGACTGACAAGTCTATGGACCTCGTTGTGCTTTGTTGCTACATCGGCCTATGTACAAAGGTTCCTCCGTAACACTTTTCGTCCGTGCGTCAGCTCGGCCAGCGCCATTGGCCTCGGTGGTTGGCGCCAAATTGCATCTCATTACACGCTTTCCGTCCGTGCACGCGGAAAGGGGTTGACCCATGGCTCATACAACCTCGCAATCGTCCACTGTCTAGTGATTGATGAACCGAGACGCTCTCTTCTGCAATCCTATAGATGCCGTACCCTGCGACAATTGCCAAAGCGAGAAGCGCCGGTGGACGAGCGAGCTGTCGTCGCAGGGCTGGATCAGGTCGGAGGCATACGGAAAGAAGGTATCGCGCATGCAGCGCCTCCGGGCAGCATTCAAGGATGTACATAAGCTTCAGAAGCTGTAAAGCATGGCTTGCGTCATCTGCTGGATGTTCGAGGGCAGACCCGAGGTGAATCATCAGTGGGGCGTGTGCAGCGAGCTCGACGACCGCCTCAGCTTCTTCGGTTGCATGGAGTTCAACAGGGCATTGACTATCGTCGCGATCCGCAGGCTATGTTCCTCAGCTGCTTCTTCTGCCACGTGTCGCAGGAGCTCTGCGCCGAAGGCTACAAACGCAGGGTGCGTCTCGTCGGTGGAATCACGCCGTCATCCCCGTGCGCGGAGGACGATTTCTGGGGTAGAGTTATTCCGTTATATTTATTTGTAGTGAGATTCGGGTTAGGGATAGAGGTTGGATGCGTGGGACTTGGTCAAATCGCATCGCGGCGCGCTACCACACGACAATTTTCCAGGCGCGATGCAAGATGAAAAAGACGTGCAAAACTTAGAAACAAAAGACGAATCAGTAGAGTAACTAGCTAGGCTATGAAAGGACATCTTTTTTGACTTATTCTAGCCTCGTAGATGCGATGCAATTCCCTTGCAACGTTCAATGAGCTGTTATGAGATCAAATTGTGAGAGGCCTGCTGGTCGTGGACGTCGTCGCATGGATGAGCTGGAAGCTCCCCTGTCAAGCCAGGAACCGGCCACAGTGATTGGACGCGAAAACTCGGTCGGTTCCACCAGTCGGCTTCTGAGTGGTCAGCAAATTCGCAGTCGGCTCCACCAGTCGACTTACAAGGGAGGTTCATTGGTTTGGTATTCGCAGCAGGTCCTCCCTCGAGCCCCCGTCGCTCGCAATTCCGCTACTCGTTGAAGACAGCATCCCACTGCCATCTTGGTGCGGTTCTGCTTCATCGCCGCCGTCATGCAGTGAAGCATCTCCCACCTGTCCAAACCGGATAGTAACATTCGTCATGATCACCTTGCGTTCGTCGCCGATGATCGGATTCCACTCCCATCCTTCTGTCGAGGTACGGTACAAATGCTGACGGGACAAATGCTGCATCATCGGAACAACCTTCCCCGTATTAAGAAGCTCAACCTCGAATGACAAACGCCTCGTTGGTCGCTTGCTCAATCTCACAAATGGCCCTCCCACAAGCCGATGTCCAGGGTCTAGCCTGTACTTGTGGAGGCAGTAGAAACGGAACTCCGTCGAGACTGTGAGACATGCCTTCCAGGTACGGTAATCGACGAAGTCCAGGATTCTTCCGTACAGTTCTGAAGGAAACATCCCTCGCGAACTCGTTGCAACACGGCGAGTCGCGGCGACATCGAAGAAATTGACGAGCGCTGCAAGACCCGGGAAATGCTCTTCGAGACGAGGTGCAGTCGCGGTGCAATTCGATTGCATAACCACCAGCCCATGCTGGGGCTGAGGATGCATCCCGCCTTTCAGCGCAGGGCGCTCTCGTGGATGCGTACTCACACAGTACTCCGCACGCAAAGGCGAGAGATCAACTGCGTCGCTGACTTTAACGAAAGGCTTGTTGCCATCGCCACGTACAACCTCCACAAAGACCACTTCAAAGAGCGACAGGATGACGACTTGAAAGTTGACACGACCCTGCTGGATGGCCCAATCGACCGCCTTGGTCACCGCCTTGCCGTCGAGCACCATCTCTAGGCTGACCACCACACCCTCCACCCAGTATATGGTCTCCGTCGGTGACGACCCTGGGGGCTTGCCCGGCCGATGGGACATTGAACCAAAATGCAGAGGGACGCTGTCGCCAACCCACTGATCCTCGGCATACGATGGTATCGAGGACCGAACTGCACGGCAGCATTCTCCTTGGCACCGCTGTCCCCGATAATCATAGAATCGAACTTGATTAGCAGCAACAGATACGACGGCAAACATCAATTCCCGGAAAGGGAACGAATCTGCGCTCCACTCCCTCCCGAAGTTGATGATCTCGAAGGAATAAGCGACGAGTATTTCGGCCAGAGCATGTGTGAGGAAAACGCTCCAGGCTTCATTGATAGTTGTCTTTGGAGATGCGAGGCAAGCATCAAATGGTATAACCGGATCCGGCTGGGGGAGCTCCAAGGCCAGGCTAGCCATGTGCTCTTCCGAGCACATATCTAGAGAGACGGTAGGCTTACCCTTGTAGATGCTATCGGAGATGGCCTTCATCCACAAGTCCCCCTGGCGAGGGATGTTGTCCAGCTTCCAGTGGATGCTGTGGTTCATTGTGAGAACTTCGCTGTCGAGGTTGATGATGTAGAAAAACTCAATGGACCAGTCGTCCAGTCGCTTTGGAATCTCAGTTGGAAGCTCATCGAATCCATGGTCCCGCTCGTCGGGCTCGGGGCCGTTACGGATTTCGTAGACTTGATCTTCGAGCTCGTGCTCCGTGGATGCATAATGGTTCCGCATTGACTCGAGCCACTCTAGACGGTTTTAGCGGCGTGGTCTACACGGGAAGGCGTACAACATACTCCGGTATTGATCAGAGTCAGCAGGGATGCTTGCGACGATGTGTTTCCCGAGGCTGTCATAGTATGAGTCATACTTATGATGGCGAATGTAGTACCGCTTACGGAAACGGACTATCTCAAGACCTCGTGTTCCCATGGCAGCTAGTTGCGATCTCCCGTATCTATCGTCCCGGGACGAGAAGACCTTGAAGGTGCAGTACCTCAAGGACAATGCAGTTTCGATCTTTTGTTGGGTTGCTAGCATTTGTAGCTTCTAAGTGAAAAGAGAGAAAGACAACAACGCAAGTCGTTAAAAGCCTTGGCATGTTTTATTTGTGAGCAAGGGGTTGACGAAGAACCAACAGAAAGGTTGAGCAGTCCCATGCTTTGCGAAGGAGGCGCACAAATGTGCAGCCGGCTGTGCAAACATTCACCACCCATCTCCTCCACGTTCACGACGAGCGAGAAGTTACGCTATGCACGCCGACCTTGAGTGTGCTGCGTGGATTCTGTCCAAGACAATTTAGGCAGCCAGAAGCGGGGTGAGACATAGTAAAACCGACTATGCCCGCCGGCCTGGGCCCGTGCTCAGCAGTCGCTCTGAACGGCATCAACTGGATGCGGCGAACAGGATGGGAGGAGACGTTTCGACATGCGCGGCGCAACTTTCTCGTGTCATTATCGGAGCTACCAGCCGCCCACTCGGGACCGGTACTTTTGACTTGGTATGATGGTGCCACCATAGAAAGTCCCCAGGTGGACGAGTGCAGACTCGAGTCCATCGTCCACTTTCTTGATCGCCTGTTGTACCGTTGTGGCGATACAGTACGCGAACGGATGTGTCCATACGTCGTTGGCTTCGAGGCAGATTTCTCGATCGCCCCTTCAAGGCCCCGTTCGAACTCGTCGCGACGAGCCACGCGGAGAAGCAATACCGCCGTCTTTTGAAGCGGTGTATCTGTTTTTGGATACGATTCTGGAGACTCCCTCGCCAGGTCACGAAGAAACTTATGTACCTGCCGCACATTGTATGCAGTACAGTACAAGCAGGAGCCATCAGCATGCTTTGGAATGACCCTGTTTGGGGCGTATACTATTTAATGGAGCACCAGTGGCGGAGTGAAATGGGCTAACCAGCAGCAACTACGAGAGCGAGCCTGAAGATGGCGAGAGAAGCGAAGGAATGGAGAACTGCGAGTACGACGAGGGCATAGACGATATGGACTCCGATCAATATCATGGCGGACCTGCCGAATCTGGCGTTGGACAGACGATGAACGTCCAGAAATGGCTGTAGGAGTGCCCGATTGTGAACGCCGAAGCGTCGCCTTTGGCGAAAGTAGGCAGCTACGTTGAGTGCGAAAATAGGTTGAAGTCGTTTGTCGGCCCTTTTCCCCAGGAATAGATCAGAACCCGGATGTTTTGACCTTGGGTACTACATCTCGAACACGCCCTGCACTTCGACACAAAACGGCAAGAATGGCCATTTTGGCTTAAAGCGCCCCGGGGAGGCCCAAGCGACGTTCGAACTACATGCACGTCCACAGCAATTCCGGTCGGCTACTCTGTGTCTATGGACTATTCGTTCGAAAAGTAAGGCTCTGGGGCTGATGCGGCTCACTGGCAGACAGCAGGAAGAGAGGCTTCGTTTGCTGCCAAGAAGTCGGAGAATCGTAGCACAGCGGCCATTCTCGGCTGTTCCGTGGTACTGCCTTCCGCGCCTACTTGCGGCGCGACGGCCGGCAGCTAAACCGTACGTTAGAGGAGAATGGGTTGCAGTTCAATCGGCGGCCAGGCCTTGTGCGGCCTTTTCTTAGATTAGATCAGATTCCGGCTGGTTTCGCCGCTCGATGCCGTATGTCGCTGTTTTGGCATGGTCCAGGACGGCAGGACCCACGACCCCAGTACTGTAGGTCGGAGCCGATATGCAGGAAGAGTTTGCCTGATGGAGGGGTGTCGCATGAAGACGGTGAGGCTGGGGGCAAGGGGTGGGATATCGCCAGCCCGATCGCCCCAGCCCCTGGCGGTGGGAGGCAAGCTTGACCAACCGATACGGGCGAGACCCTCGGGAGCGGGATCAACTGTGTCGCCATGGGGACAGCAGGCTTTCCTTGCCGCGCTGAAGCTTTTCTCGTTCGAGCATGGCGTCGCGAGAGGTTGGCAGCCTAGCTGCATCCCATCGCCGGAGCACGCTGCCCACTGGTTCGTACTGAACGGCATGGCCTACGCGGCAGGCAGAGACGCAACAGCAAGGCGACCTCTGCAGTTCGCCCAGACCAACGAGGCAACTTGACCTGGGCCTTGCCATCGCCTTCCCATCCGTCCCTCGTCTACCTTTGCTCTCTCCAGCGTCCTTCCTTCATCTCGCTCTTCCTACCAGCAGCACAGTTACCACAGATGAGCTTGCTCACCTCACGACACGACAGTACTCGATTAGCCATTACTTGGTGTGTCTGAAGCCAAGGACAAGAGTAAAAGCCTGTGCCTTCTGGCTCCGGGGAGACGTTGTCCGCCGCCGCCCTTGTACGCTCCAGCATGGCTGATACACGGCTGTTTACGCCTGCCTCATACCGCTCACGGCGCACGCCACGGCGCGGGGCGGTGGCGTGCGATAGCTGCAGAAGAAGCATGGTGAGAAGCCCACGACTCGATACAAACCCGGACTGATATTTGTCTAGTTTGAATGCACCGGCTTTCAGGACGCAGAAGATGGTATGTGCGACAATTGCCGCGCGAGAGGCCTCCAATGTGCATTTGAACTCGCGGGAGACACATGGCCTTCAATCGCCGAAAGCAAAGCGATCAATCGGCGAAACGAGCTCCTTGGCGCCTCGAATCCAGCCGCCAGCATGGCCAGGAAAATGGCCCTGAGGCGCAGAAAAGCAAAAACTAGGCGCCACTTGAAGCCGCATCACATGCCATTCAAGGGGTCAAGAGATGGGGTGACAGACGTTCCTCGCTCATCCCGCCAAAGCGCGCCGTCCACGGTCATGTTCGACCCTGTCAGAGCAGCTACACAAGATCGAGGTGAGGTAGAGAAAGAAGGTGATGCCCGTGCCTTGGATGGTGCCTCTTCTCTGGCTATTCTGGCAGACGCAGCGGTTGGAGAACATCCCAAGGCGATATCTGATGCGACGGTGCGGCAGGATGCAACATACATTTGTACCACTAAGGCAAAATCAACACCCACAGGAAAGGTGTCTTTGACGCCTTGTGCACCCTGAAGATGCATTCCTGTCTCTCTTAGCTTCGGCAGACTTCCCGTTGTATTGTAGACCGTATTATGTACTTCAACGCTCCGTTCCTAAATCGTATCCATGCCATTGCCGTCGCTCATATGCGCACACAGCTTGTCTTGCAGCTGAATAGGCTCCCAGTCTTGCCCAAGTGTCATGACTGCCATCACTTTGAGTGCGCCCAGCGAGACCCCAGCCCCGAGCACTCCACACGCCAGTGACGACGAGGTCGTCGACGGGCTCGCCAGCAAACGAGTTCTCCCACACCCTGTCGAACCACGGCAGCAGCGCGACCAGCAAGACGCCCGAGACGCCCCAGAAGGTGAGGTACTTCCAGACCCGAGCACCCCCCCCAGTCCGGATGCCACAGGAACGGCCCCAGAGGCAGGCCCTTAAAAGAAAGGAGTTGAACAGAGTGCCAGCGATGTCGATTGACGAGGCAGAAAGTGTCGAATAAATGAGTAACTCGCACCACACCTTGGGTGCCCGGATATTGTAGGAAAACGACCCTCCCCCTCCATACATCACCGAGAAGAAATGGGAAACTGGGCACACACATGCCCAAGAAGGCCACACCACAATCCTGAACGACATAGGTTTTATTTTGCAAACCGATTCACATGCCGATTTATGTTGGACTGAAAGTTCAATACAGCTGTATTGGACAATCTGGGTCCCTTGGGCGGTGTAACGGGCAGAGGCATGGCTGAATGGATCGCGTCAAGGCCAGCCTCGTTGCAGCTACATTGGCGCCGAGCCTGGGTTCCCATGCGGGGGCTGAACATCCCCCACGATTGGCATCTTCCCACTAGGACACGCGGAAACTCAGATTACACGATGCCCTTGACAACACACTGCCCTACTTCAACCCCTAATCTCTACACGTCGTTCTTTCTTATTCACAATTACCTTAACATCATAACCCCACCCGATTTCTGGCTTCCACTTTGGCTCCCACTTCACTATTGTCTCGTGGGCGACATCGTCGTCGCCAGGAGAGCTATCCGGTGCTCTAGGCTCTTCAAACGTGCTCACGAATGCCCGTAACAATGGGTACACTCTGTCCTCGCCGCGAACTAGAAGTTTGGGATCCGACAAGATTATATGTTGTCCTCGGTCACTGTTGAAAAGGCTGTATATGTTTAGCTTGAGCTTTTGCAGAGGAAATGTTATGATGAAGTCATCCTCCTCAAGATAATGTGGTTGTTGAAGAGACCTCTTCAGGCCTTGGTAGAAACCTCGATTAAGCCGGTTGTTATTATCGTTGAATACGACCAGTGCTAAATGACTTTCTGCTCTCCAACCTTGGTGAAGATGACCGATGACTGAGAAAAAGACTTCCTGTTTCCGGCAATCTGAAAGGAATTCTGTGTTGCGAAACAATTTGGACCATATTTTACCATAATCACCGTAGGTAAATGAGCGTGTGTCTCGGTCCATCGTTGGGTATAAAGTTTGGGCATCGGAGCAGCACCCATTATATACCGGACAGGACAGCTAGCGTCGCGAACCATGATTGTGATTGTGATTGCTCCACTAACGCCACAAATTCGTATCAATCCAGGAGCTTTACGAGTCGCACCCACAGGTGGTAAGTACTGTACTGTATCTGCCAGAGAGGAGCGGTGAATAAAAGCCGCTGTTTCTGCTGTGGCGCTGGGCTGTGAGTACGGCACATGTGGCTGTCGAAAAGTTGGCTGGCACACTATTGCATGGAGGAATGGTCAGGCCGGGCATTTGGTGCAGCCGATAATGGTTGGGGGACTGTTCCTTGAACGTTGCCATTCGAGCTGCGTCAAAGATGGACCTTTGGATGGTCAAGCTTGGTCCTCGTCCGGGATGGGTCGCCCTCGCCAGGGCCATGGTGCGAACGAGCAGAAATCGGCGCAAGTGGAATTACGTCGAGACTGGCCCTCTTCTGCAGGCCAAGGGCACGCCTAGCGGCGCACGGACGTGTGACGAAGAGAAGCTTCCCGCGCCAGTATTTGCTTTTTACAGTTCAGCAGCTGGTATCTGCTATTTTGATTGGGCGGTGGAGCAGACAACGAACGGTGGCGCCAAGGGTCCGTCGCGGGCCGCTGAGGGCGGTGGCTGGGAAGCCCCCATCAAAAGGGGCCGCCCCCCATTTCTTGTCGGTTGGCCATCTCTCTCCTCCACACGCACACCCTAAACAAACGCACGCATCAACATGTGCTCTTCGTGCATCTCAATCCGGTCGTTTGCCGTCGGCTTTCTTGTCGAGCTGCAGCCGCCTTGACTTGTCTGGCCGCTGCCGCCTGCACACATCATTACAAAGTCGTCATCCTCATGCGCACAGCCGTCGAAGGGTCACCAAGCGAGCCTCCACATCGACACGAAACTCCACGTACCCCGCAAGCGACGAAGGGGACAACGAACAACGCACGACGCGGCCCAAGCATCCTGTCGAACTGCCCACTACGAATGAGTCAAACGCACGAAGTCGGACGCAACGAACGAGACGGCACAAGAGAATACCAAGAGGTCGACGTGTCATGCCCTTGGGCTGATGCTCTCGACGGGGAAGCCTCTCAAATGAGATGGCTTGGTGCGGGGATGGTGGATGGGCTGGGTGAGGGCGGGGGAAGGGCTTGAGTGGGATGCCTATCGGAGGCGTCTTGTCCCATGATGGCCCCCGGGGATGGTGGTGTCGCATGTGGTGATGGTGACCATACAGGTTGCCAACTGCATGCCATACCGCCATCACCTGGAACCATCATGAGATAAGACGCTTCCTATGGGCATCTAACTCTAGCCCTAACCCTAACCCTACAGTGGTGTCGAGTTAAGTTTGGCTGTCGGGTGAAAGTGAGACGGAGGCGCAAGCCGGAGCTCTCGAGGCTGTCTTGGCTGTCAGGCGATACAGAACCCTCGGGGCAGTCTTGGCTGTCGGGCGACACCGAACACGTCGGGGCTTTTTTAGCCGTCGAGCGGAACTGGAAAGGTTTGTGCGGGGCGTCTCGTCTAAGCGTGTTCGAAACCCGGTCGGCCTCAGCCAAGGGACTGGGGACTCGTGGAGCAGAAGACTTGGTGAGTTACCCAGCCTGTCTGGCGCGAACCTGCGCAGCGGAGGAACGGCCCAACGCAAGCAAGGTAAGTTGACAGGTTGACCCCGTAGTCTTTTGGGCAGACTCGTTGGGCAGACGTGGGAGCGTTTAGGGTTGACGGCCAGCGCAAGGTAAAAGTCGACGTAGGTCTAAGTTGACACCGTAGGTTGGCTGCGTAGTCGTCTAAACCTGGTTTCCCCGGTGCGAACGGAACGGCCGTAAAACTGGCGCTGTAACAGCCCGTTTCGTCGTCTGGCTGGTCAGCGGCGGCGGGCCGTGCGTAGTGGCGGGTTTCGGCCGAGCCGTGGCACGGACGAGCGTAAGGCAAGCCCCGCACGGAGGACGGGCCGGAGCCGAGTGGGTGACGACAGTTGCCGGGGCCGGACCCTAACCCTTGAAAAGCGGCGGTGCGGGGCCGGACGTCGTAACCCCAAGCGGAGTTGGCTGCGACGACTGGGCACAACCCTCGGCGTCGTCCTTGTTGTCCCGACCCTCCCTCAGTCACGTAACCCTGACCCTAGGAGGGGACAACCCTAAGTCCGCAGTGGCTGTCAACCCGCCCTGTGGCAGGTTAGCGTTCGGCCGGCCGTAACCCTGGCTTGAGGCGTGCACAAAGAGCGGCCGCAGCTCGAACCGGCAGGAACTGCGAGAGGGAAGGGTAACCCTCAGAGAGTAACCTTAACCCCGCAGACTGTCTGAGCTGAGTAACCCTGACCCTTGCTGTAACTAACCCCCGTGGCTGCTGAGGTTAGTGAAGCGCACGTTCCGTAACCCTGACCTGGAGCTTTGAACCCTACCGCTGCCGGAGTCAGGACGGGCTGAGTTGCCCTTAGTCACGTAACCTTAACCCTAAGGAGTCGGCGGTGAGGAGCGTAACCCTAACCCTCCACAACCCTAACCCTGGAACTGTCCAAACTCGGGTTCACGTACAACTACAGTACCTGCGGTAGCCTGGCGGCAGGTAACCCCGAAGGTTTCTGAGTCTGGTCGCCCCGGAGGACCTGGCAGTCGTAGCCGGCGGCGAAGGCTAACCCCGGAACCGTAACCCTGACCCTGTAAAGAACGGAACCCAGAGTTAACCCTCTCTAGTATTTCGTCTTGGAACGGGCCCCGTTCCCGCTTCTGACCCAATCATAGTGCGAATCCTACCCCCGGTCATTTTGCCATCTCGGAACGGGCCCCGTTCCAGGATCTGCGTTTTTCCGTCCTTGTACACTGGGAACGGGGCCCGTTCCTACTGGTTGTAGCCCTGTAGATTTCATCAAACCCCATGTAGAGTTCGCAAATGAAGGTTATCTTGAAGATGAAGCCCCTTTTTGCGTGTGATGACTATGATAATATCCCGCTGGTTCATCACGGCGCGATGGGATATGCTTTTAGACATGTAGCATGAACACCTGAGCCAGGAAAGGCCGAGAAGGATGAGTAGTCGAATGCGTCAATGCCGCTCCAGAACTTGGGCCAGTCGATGAGGGTCTGGACCGCCATGTTGACCTCGAACCGGTGAAAGCTGCGACCCTTCCAAGACCAACACCAAAAGTCATTGAAAAGCTGCGTGCGCTTGGTCTCCACTACAACGAACCAGAGCGCGCGATATTGTGCTCTCGCTGTGGGTTCGCTCTCAAAGCAGATGCTGGCCGCGTTTCACGCCACCTCGATAAGCACACGGCCTTGGGAAAGGCAGAAAGGCATGAACAAGTTCCAGAAGTGGTTTGCCCGCCTGTGCAGTCTTATAATAGGACCTTTCGTCCCTAGGCCACGTGATAATATACTGCCTCGTCTGCGCAGCACCGACTTGTGCGCCTGAAGCTAGACGGCAACGTCGAACCCGCTATGAAGTCGAGCTCCTGCCTGAGGTGTGCTTTCTGCTGGCATTCCCACCGCGCCATATCGCCCAAGACACAATTCAGTCGCTGTTGCTCCTCAGTGCCACGTTCTCCATTGAACACTATGTAGCTAGTTTGGAACCCTTTTGGACGCGATCGCGCCGGGGCTGACGTACCAAGGTGTTCGTCTGCCCTATCGCCTGGTCCTTCACCGTAGGGACTGGGCCCGAGCTGTGTGTTGGAGATCCGGCCGAGAGACGGAATTCCAAGCGATCCTTCCAGCGGGACATTAGGCAAATCTTCTCCAAAGCTGGGCCCCACGCAATGCAGTTGCTGCCACGATGCAGCCTCGACGGGGCCACAGCGATCAAATATTCGCGGCACGCAATCGTGGGATTTTGTGTGCAGAGGACTGTTGCTATTGGACGGGTGCCATTGGCAACGACGCATCGACCGTGTCGGCGGCCAAGTGGCTTCGCCCCGTCTAGCCTGGTCACTTCTTCCATCTTGGAAATCGCCTCCTGTTGAGAAAGAAGCTCGTGTGTCTCGGTCGCAGGCCATGGTAATTTGATAGTGAAATATGGTCGTTGTGTTGTGAAAAGTATGATAGGGCTCCCGAATGACGGGCGACACAAGGAACGCCGTGTGCGTGTCAGCAAGGCGGCTCCAGACCTGTATGACATCACCGATGACGAAACTGAACGTATCCCATTGATGCAAGTAGGCACGACACTGTATTGCCCCACTTGCCATCCTCTCACCAGCCCCCCGCGGGCTCTGTCACCCAAGGACTGGGTGTCAGACAGTTGGCTCCACAGGGATCACAGCTGGCATCGTGTAATTGATGAGCATTATCCAAGGAGCAAGAGCTCCACGAGAAGCTGCACGGCTCCCGTGCAGCTCTTATATGCAAATGAAAGCTTTACCGGTTAGGCAGTGGCAGCTGCCTACTAGGCTGCAGCTACTGTAGGCAGGCTGGATATGCGACAGTGGGGGAAGCGACCTTGCGAGCCGGGTGTATGTCCACGAACAATTGCGACGCTGCAATAAGCATGCCTAGCACTCCTCTCTCACCAATAGCCGTAGCCTAGCCGTAACCCTCACTAGACAAGAATAGGGTGGGTAATACTCATGCTGCACAACGCGTCGATACTCGACTACCTTACCTGCAAGCGTGTTATGCCATTCCTTGGTTTATTGCCAGACGAGGTGGACTGTAGTAGATTTCGTAGGCCGTATGTGGGCAGACTACTATGGGTAGCTGAGCTTGCGGCCGTGCCACAGTGCGCATGCCAGCACCACCACCTCGCTCTGCAAGCCCATGCGGCTCGCGGTTCGCAGGCATCGCGGCCGGTTGGCCGGTAGGGTTGGTTCTGGGGGTAGAGGCTGACGCGCTCCCTGTGACCGATGCCTCCTGCGCTGCAACAGTGGTTCCAAGTGCAAGAGCGAATCGGGCCACAATGGCTGCACGGAAGCTTGCGTCCCAACGCCTGTTCTGGTCAGTTACTTAACAAGGCCAATTTCGGTGCGATAGGTCAGCGCAGTGAACTGCGCCCGTCAGAGCCTCGATACATACTAAGTCGAAGACCGAGAATCGCTGTCGGCCCAATCTGGATCTGGACACTGGGTTCGTAACACAGACCTCCATTTATGAATCTCGCGGCACCAAATACTGTATATAGCTGCAAACTGGGCAAACAACGTCGAAAGCTCCAAAACAGCTTCAGATGAATAAGAGCAATTATCGACGCAAGGACAGCATCAGTGAGCACGAGAGACAGGTTTCGTTGGCCGCTGGGAGTTGCGATATCCTCGTAGCAACGGTCATTTCGGCCGTTTTACGGGGCGCTGGCAGACTACTCCGAGCTCAATTTAGGCGCGATGTCTGACACAATAAGCAGCCACTTTGAGAGGTCTTTCGGCTGGATGCGTGCGCGACATCCAAGGTAGCTAAAACAAAGCATCCAAGCGGCCATGGTTGCGAATTGCATACAGAGCCATGCAAAGCAGCGTCGGGTGGCGGATTTTTGAGGGATTTTCTCCGGCTAGATCAGATTCCGGCTGGTTTGGCCGCTTAGTGCATTTCGCTGTCGTCGCCATGATTCAAGTACCTCCAACTCTCGCTTAATACGAACTTGGCTTAACAAAATAGCACTCCGTTGCATGTTTGGCCCCTGCCATTGTTTGCTCACTTGCCGTCGTCTGCGTTTGCCGAAGCAGTGGCCTCGACCATTCACGACACACCGCGATCGCTGGGCCTGCTGAGCTGCCTCGCCATCCCAGGCGTCTGGAGAGAGCGGGCACAGTAAGTTGAAGCATAACAATTTAGATTCGGGAGATAGCACGGAGCGTATGCTGAAGAACTTCACAGAATGGGGGCGCGGACGTGTTGCGTCATGCTTTCAGCGCGTCCCCCAACGCAACTGTTGCCTCTGTCGTTGGCGGCACTGCAACGCCTTGAGATAGGCAATGTCTAGTTTGGCTGTTTCTCCATACTGGCCCAAAAATGGCCAAACCGCCGCGCTGTCTCTAGGCACATGATTGACTGTTGCGTGCTCGAAGCTCACGTGGTCTCGCCTGGAACGAGCAGAAGCTGAACACGACGAACTCACACTACCGAAGCACCCAGCTGGGTGTTGCTCGGCAACAGATGCGACCAATCAGATTCCAGTACCCACATAACACTGGCGAAACATCGGGCACACACCCTGGACACAACCTACCATTGTTTAACGTCACTTGTCGCTTTCATACATCACGACAAGCTGCTACGTTTCCGGCCAGATGGCGAGAGTCGGAAGGAAGCGCCCGCAACCGGCTTTTCATGACAAGGAAAAGTCTCGGCAGCATCTGAAGCACCAGCCTCTGCAAAAGTCGTAACGGAAGGAATATCATTCAGTGACCGGTCGAAAGCCTGGCCAACTCGATGAGCTCGCGGAGAACGAGTAACAGTCGCGCTCTGTTGAGTAAAGACACCAAGCACTAATACCTTGCAGGTTCATTGTGGAGGCTATCCAAAAACACAAGACCACTAAGCATGTATGTATATGATCCTAAAGATATTGCGGTCAATGCTGATGCTTGCCAGGGCTTGAAGTTTTTAGTCAAGTGGGAAGGTTGGGAGAAGGAGTCCGATATGACCTGGGAACCAGAGGCCCATTTAAGGCAAGCAATAATCCCTCTGGGTGACGGACTCACAATCTAAGTCTTCATGCTCTCAAGGGACTGTTCTGTGTTGAAGGAATATTTCGATCAAGTCGGCGGCCCCGAGAAGATATGGAAAGAGCCTGCCAGAGCAACCTCAGGCAAGAGACTCGGAAGGGGTCCGATGAGAAGCGATTCCCCAATGACCGGTCAAACGAATGATACTCCCTCGACCACAGCCGTCGAATGGACTCCTCCGGCAGGCTCATGGGAAGATGAAATCGACTCCATCAGCGGCTTCGACGACGAGAATGGCGGCAAGTTAACAGTATACCTTGCTTGGAAGAATGGGAAGAAAACACAGCACCCAACGGCCGTCGTTTATGGCAAATGTCCCCAGAAGGTAAATGATCATCGCCAAAAACTCGAGCCGATCTGACCGCCTTAGATGCTTCAATGGTACGAAAAGCATGTGGTCATTATTCGCAACGCCGGGGCCAAGCTTCCGGAAGAGCCCAAGTGTCGAGTTCCAGGTCAGTCGATGGTCGATTAGTCTTTGACTATGGTCATGGTGCAACACGGTACTACTGAGATTTAGCAAATAGCAACAGCAACTCTTGGATGATGTTTCTCCTAATCGCCTTACCCTCATGCTGTTCGACCACATAGGCACTGCTACTCTGCTCCTGATCTCATGTGCTTGGTACGGGAGTGATGGCTGTCTAATCCACCAGTGCACCATATTTGTTTCAGAGACCGCAGGAAAGAGCCGTCCTGTGTGCTTTACGGTGTTGTGGACGTTGGTTGGCCTTATCCGCTGAGGCGGTCGGATTGATATTGGGTCTACATCATGTGTAGGGTTATTGCTCTAGCTGGGGATAGAAGCCGGGTGGCAGAAACGCACATGACTTCCCAGTCCTGCCCGCAATGCGGGAGTCGCTCCGACATGATACGCTAGTGGAGTTCGGGATGCACTTCCGCGCGACGACCCCACCACAACGGCTGGGGCCATTTCTCTGGCTACCCACTAGCCAAACTAGCCAACCATCCTTGGGAGACGTGCATTAGCTCTTCCCCTGACGCCCCATACAAAAATTGGTCGTGTTTGTTGCCTGAACTTCCCGAGGACAAAACCAGGGCAAACCCCTCATCCGCCCGCCGAGTTTCCATCCATCGCTCGGCGTCCCCTGGAGCCTCGCAAATGGCAACACCACCGGCTGAGTCGAGAACGACGCCAACAATTGACCAAAGTCGGCCTGAAATGCGCAATGCAAGGCCTCCGGGGAACCATTTGGCGGACCAAGTCTTTCAAGGGATAGAAACTTGTGTTGCGCGAGCCGCCTCCGAATTGAGTTCGATTAAATCGCCCCTGTCACAATACGAAGAGGACATTGCAAAGCTACAAACTTCTCTGGATAACGTCTGGTTACGCTACAAGACAGCGGATGCACACGATCAGGCCAAGCTTCAAGACAGGGTTAAACGTCACCACATCGATTTGTACCTGTTGGAGTCAAATTACAACAGCAACCTTGAACAAGCCACGAGCGAGTACGAACAACGGACCGAAGCGGTTGTGCAGAGACTCTGCGACAAGTTGATTGCAACGCTCGGACCGGGTCGAATCAAACACTCGCTTCGAGGCCTCGAGCCGCAACGACTCGACGAGTACCTGCTGGGAGATTACTCCACTTCCGCAATCAATGGTGCCAAGGGCGTACGCCCGACGGCAATACTCGAGACTGCTGCTGGTGTAGCTCAAGGCCAAGACAAGGTTGGTGTCCCGTTGTCGATTGTCCACTAGAGCACGACAATTGTTATGTGCCCTAACGCATACCAGGACACTACGGCAGCGACGCGGAGAGGAGTGAAACGACGCGGCGTAAACACGACAGATTCCGAGACAGCAACGAAACGACCAGCGATAGCAGAGAACGGCCCACGTTTGTCAAGAAGGCAAAGAAAGAGGAAAAACCGTAATATTGGCGGCAATGATCAGGACCAGCAAGCCGCGCCTGAGGATGTCATTCCAGGCAACATCTACCTTGTATGGGAGCGGTCGAAGATGTGGTCTGCAGTGCTTCTCCTCCCTACAGACGCCATGGATAGTATTGGCGTACCGGAGACTATGGAGACTCTTGGCCTTTCGGCGAACCCGCCAGACTGTTACGTGGTCGACACTCGCTCGAAGCAATACAAGTGGCGGAAAGGCTACGAAGATGGCGGACCACGTGTTGCAGAACGTATCTATCCTGTCCTGGACTTTGATGACCTGCACAAAAGAAGGGCGAGATGGGTTACCGCAAACGAGCTTAAAGCTTTTGACGAAGAAATTGCCCAATCCCTGGACTATTACCCCCTCATCCAGGAATACCTGCGTCGTCGGTTGGTGAAGGACCGATCGGACGATGAGCGGACTATATTTGTGAGAGGTATGTTTTACTGCGGCCGCCAAGGATAGCACTAATGAGTATAGGCGATTCAAGTCCCAGCCCTACACTGAGTGAGGCGGGTCCCGAACTGGCCATCTCTGACTCAGAAGCCTCGACATCAAACCCCGCGTGCGGTTTTTCCAGCAGCGAACCCCTTGCTGTGACTAGAGACACGAGTGTACTGGAAGAGGCCGAGGCAACCAACACCGGCCCCAATCCCTGCGCTGAATCCGACCAGGAGCAAGTAAGAACGTGTTCAGTCACAATACTGAAGGCGCCTAAAGAGAACAGCTTGCCAAGGCAAGCGGACGACCCAAGCGCACACGAGGAACACTGCTCGGGAAGATCTCCGAGCCTAGGGACACAGGAATCTCCTGTCAGGGAGCATGCGATCGCGCCGTTTACTCAAGGGTCAGAACTGAATGAGGTGCAAGTACGGGCAGTTGATTGTCCATCGCTATCACCAGCGCTGGTACCGGACCCAGCGACGCTGTCGGCACCTGGCCGTCCGCTCGAGAATGTTTCAAGCAGTGGTAATCGGACACGGCACCCTGACTGCTCGCAGGCAGTTGATTGTCCAGCAGCAGCAACTGTGCAAGAATCTGTCTCGTCAGCGCTATGTGCACTCGATGGTACGCAGGAGAAAGTATCTGTATCAGGCCAGGGACACTTCTTTTCGTTACCGAGTGGCCCGGCTCAGCCTGTCGCCAACCTTTCGGGGCTGGATGATCCGGACGTCGGTGGGTGCATCAACACGACAGCATTATCCAACGAACCTCAAGGCCCACAGACCAATGCTTGGGGCACGCAAAGCCAATTGAAATCGGGTTTACCGCACTCCAAACCAAATCCGCCATTATCGCCTCGACAACTTGACGGTGTACAAACCACTTCGCAAGCTGTGCCGAACCTTCCGCAGCACCCGAGTCACATCCTCCCACCCTCCATAGAACCGCTGGGACGTCAAAGACGCGCAATGCACATATTGCCGCCGATTCGCACACTGGAACAAGACATGTTACAGTGGCCAGCCAAGCCAGTAACAACGGGAGCGAATATTCATGCGGGGCCGGTGCGTGGCGAGCCCAATTTGCGTGCGATGGAGCGTGATAACTCCTATTCGATTCAAGCTCAGTCTTCGGGGCCGCCAGCGTCAGAGTGGGAACCTTCGTTGGATATGCAGATTATGACGCCGCGGAATTTCCATCGTCCCACACATGAGCATTCTGGTGGGTGGCCGGCTGATTTCCCGGAAGTACTTGTGAGGAAGCTTGAGGGAGTTTTGAGGCGAAGGAACGGCTTGCCGAGCGATTTCAGCGTGTCTGCAAGCCACTTCAGATATGGGGACAACAAATACCACTGTCCATTCTGCTCTGCGGGGAAGTGGAAGGTTGTCACAGATTTCTTTAAGCATCTCAAGGAATTTCACTGCAGCGCTGTATAGCGGCATGAACTACAAACATCAATTCACGGAAAGGGAACGAATCTGCGCTCCACTCCCTCCCGAAGTTGATGATCTCGAAGGAATAAGCGACGAGTATTTCGGCCAGAACATGTGTGAGAAAAACGCTCCACGCTTCATTGATAGTTGTCTTTGGAGATGCGAGGCAAGCATCAAATGGTATAACCGGATCCGGCTCGGGAAGCTCAGTTGGAAGCTCGTCGAATCCATGGTCCTGCTCGTCGGGCTCGGGGCCGTCACGGACTTCATAGACTTGCTCTTCGAGCTCGCGCTCCTTCGATGCATAAAGGTCCCGCATTGACTCGAGCCATTTTAAATGGTATTAGCGGCACGCTCTACACGGAAAGGCACACAACATACTCCGGTACTCAGTAGTATAGGTAGGATGCTTGCGACGATGTGTGCGCCGAGGCACTCGTAGTACGAGTCATTCTGATGATAGCGAATGTAGTATCGCTTACGGAAGCGGACTATCTCGAGACCTCGTGTTCCCATGGCGACGTGGAATCTCTCGTACTTATCGCCCCGGGATGAGAAGACCTTGAGGTTGCAGTACCTCAAGAACAATGCAGCTACGATCGTTTGTTGAAACTAGCATTTGTGGCTTTCAGGTGAAAAGAGAGAAAGGCAAGAACTCTGGTCATTAGAAGCCTTGGCACGTTCTATTTGTGAGCGAGGGGTTGACGAAAAAGTTGAACAGAAAGGTTGAGCAGTCTCGCGTCTCGCGAATGTGGCGCACAGCTGTGCAGCCGTCTGTGCAAACATTCACCACCCATCTCCTCCGCGTTCACGCTGAGCGAGAAGTTACGGCATGCACACAGACCTTGAGGGTGCTGCCTGGATTCTGCCCAAGACAACTTAGGCAGCCAGAAGCGGGGTGAGACATAGTAAAACCGACTGTGCCCGCCGGCCTACTGTACAAAGGGTCCTCTGTGTTATCGTTAATTACACACTTTTCGTCCGTGCACGCGGTTAGGGGTTGATCGCCGACAGCCCTGGAATCGCCCAGCGCGTGGTGATTGATGAATTGAACTCCTCTGCTCTGCCGTGAAACGCCCTTAGGATTCATATTCTTTGTCGCCTGCCATGATGGCGCACAACGCGCAGGATGCGCAGCTCCTGGCAACTCTGGGACTGTCAATCGATGACGGCGCCAACGTTCTCATCTGCTGTCCCCAAGGATGCAAGCACGCGCTGCCCGCTGACGGGTCCCGCACTACTACGCACCTGCGAGACAAGCACAAAGTTTCTCTCGATGCAAGAAAGGGGCCTCACGAAAATCCTTGGAACGTTAAACCTGCAGAATCCTGCTCAAGTGGCCCCGCGTCAGGACAGGTCCCCGGAGCATCCCCTGCTGCAGTTGCACGAAGGCTATGCTTGTCGCTACTGTTCATTCCGGACCATCAGCCTTCAAACTCAGCAAAAGGCACTATACAGACCCACAGGTCGCGGATGATTGCCCAATGGTCAAAGTCGGTGGGAGGAAGGATCCCCGTGATGCCGACAAATTGCATTCGGCCAGGTCAGCTATCGTAATGTCTTCTTCCTCCTGTGAACTTAGCCTGCCATTGCCTGCACAGCAAACAACATGCAGCAGCTCGTGACACAGCACAATCTAGTCCATGTCGCTGTCGCTGTCGCTCGAAGTCCCCCTTATCTCTTTTTCCAGCCCTTGGGCGGCGTTATCATGCCATCGCAAGAGCGCTAAAACGTGGCAAAGCGCAGCCCTGCGTCCCTGTGCTGCTTGCAAATTGAACCACTTCGAGCATCGCATATGCACACATGTATCCTTTCTAGTATCTGCAACGAGCGCTTTTTGAGTCGCCATATCGGTAGAGTCGATAAGTTCCGCGTAGTGTGACCCGAAATGGAAGTGCACAAATCGTAGGAACGTATTAGATGCTGCAATGAGAAAAACGCTGCGCAACGAGTGGCCATCAGCAGAAGAACTCAGTGAGAAGGAGAAAGATAAGGAACGGATTAGATCTGACTCTTGTCCTATCAAACGCCGGTTAGCCATCCAAGCAACAACTGCTTCTCCAAAGCACTGTGCTATGACGCCGTTCGACACTATTGGCCTGGTCTCTCCGGTTGTGTTGTTGACTTGGACATGTCTGAAAGCCCTCTTCGCTTCGAGCAAGGCGATATATGGGTGTGTCATCGTCCAGCCTACAGCCTGCCGTTCCATTCTACAGATCCCTCCGTCATCTTCTGCGATGATATGTCCAATACCATTGAGTGCATGTGACCGTTGGCGCTCTACACGTGCTCGGATTTCGCTCAGGCTTCCGGAGTCCTGCAAGAGACATATATATAAGGCATGTTGAAGGAAGCTCATGGCGAGGTGAACTGTCACCTCCTCGGGTCTAGCCCGACGAGCATCATATTCGTCCTCATCGATACTCTCCATACTCATCTCGAAGTCGGACGAAGAGGAGGGCCTCGTCGGCGAGGAAGAACCCACAATGGCAGTTGCGGAATTGACGAAACTTGGCCGCTCTACCTCTCTCCTGTCGCGTTGGGGAAAGTGCCTAAGCTCTGTGACTTCAGGCTGCATTGCCCGAGCGAGGGCGAGCCAAAACTGTCCATTTGGAAGCCGCATAAGCTCGGCCTCTGTCGCATTGCGAAGATCAACAGGACAAGAGTCTTGTATGAGAGCCGCCGTTCTTCGATGATCCAACGTCTGCAGCAAGTCATCGTGCCGGTTGCTGCAGGCCGGACATTGCGCGTCGTGCTCGGACTGAAACGTGACCAGGAAATCCGTCTCCGACCTGAACAGCAGGCGATAGGCAATCAGATGCCGAAGGGTCCATCTGCTGGTCGGACTGGACTGTTCCTTAGGGTCCAGCTGTAGGGGTACCCGTAACCCTCCCTGCTCTGTAGATAAGGATTCAAGGTCTTCGGGAGTCGCAGCCGAAAAGACTGACTGCGCCATTGCAAACGTGACAAATCGAGAGCGGGTGAATGAGGTGGGGAAAGGTGGGGGACTCCAGATGGCGTTTTTGTTGGTAGAGGCACGTGAGCGAGTGGGGAGTTGCCGCTACCGCGTCATTTGACGCGTCCACAGCAACCCTGCCACCAGACAACCCAATCCTGCATCATCATTCTACACATTTAGGGTTGTCCGATTGACGATGCTCGCACGCCGAACGACATGCGTGCAAACAGGTCGACGGCAATCACGAATGCTGAAGCTGATTCTCTGCTTGCCACGACATCAATAAAGCGAAAGGCGCA
Organism: Purpureocillium lavendulum; assembly: GCA_029168975.1. Lineage (NCBI taxonomy): Eukaryota > Fungi > Ascomycota > Sordariomycetes > Hypocreales > Ophiocordycipitaceae > Purpureocillium > Purpureocillium lavendulum. Next base: position 504,462 of record JAQHRD010000017.1, read on the forward strand.
GGCAGACGCGCAAGACTACCTCAGTACCTCGAAGCGTGCCTGTCCAAGCCCACAAAATGAGTTGGCTCGCAGCCATCATCATGCACGTTGCACCCCCCGATACGGCTCTTTTGACGCACCAGAGGCGGGCTCGCTTGCCGATATCATGCGAGAGAACTGCAGGGAGCGTCTATACCTTCCGCCGGTGTTGTGGACCCCGAAGCATTTGACGCACCTGGGGTGCCAGTTCATCGCTAAGGAGCTGCCCAAGTCGACGAGATTGGATCATACCAAACCTCTCACACTGCGAGTTTCGAGTGGCGGGAGGGCCACCGTCGAATTCGTCAACAGCCCTCGCCAGTGGGCAGTCCGCTCCGCGCAGTTGTTATGCAAGCCCTCCGTACCGGAAGCAAGGGCCTCAGCGGTAAGAGGCATTCTCGCTGCGTGCCATTTTGACAGCTCCAAGTACGGCACCACATTCTCTTCGTACGGCCGAGCGTCGCTGAGTGTTAAATGCAGATTCTTTTCGCCATCGTTCTACTTCGGTCCCATCGCTGTCGACCTGAAAGTACATGGTGTGTTCGCATCCGAACCAGGGAGTTCTCCCTCCCTCGCATACATTGATCTCGAGCTCCTACAATTGCGCCGCGAGGATTATATTCGCCGCAAGTTTACCCCGCGAATACGTGAGGAAGGAAATGAAGCAGAAAACAACAACCCTGTGTACGAGCTGATACGGAAGAAGATTCGTCGTCTGCAACCAAAGAACCAACTGGAAGATCCGTATGTTGTGGCGACTCTTATCGCTCTTGCCCAACACCAGTATCGGAGAGCACGAGGTCTTTCAGATAGTCCTATGCTGAGTAATATGCGTGACAAAGATGAAGGGGGACGGCTTGGCGCGCTTGCAACGGTAGTCATGGCACACAAAGTGCAGGAGGCACCTCTTTCGGAGTCATTCAAGGTGAGACAGACCATCTTACGAAAGACGGACCGTCAGTTGACATGGACAAGGTTCATGTTCTGGCCATGCCCTGTGTAACCGCGCCAAAGCTCTGTTTATACACCGCCTGCATTCCGCCGGCCTTCCTGGAAAAGCTCGAGTCCCCGTCGACATTCTCAGCGAGCGACATCATCCCAGTTGCTCGCTATGCACTTTCTCTGCGGAAACCTGAACGGTTACCAGATAAATTAGACCATGCTCTTCGTACGGCAGAGCAATAGCCTGCGCGCTTAGCTTTGCGCGGAGCTCCTCTGACCTACCTCGGTCAAGTTCGGCTTGCTGTCGGCTGCTTAGCTTTGCGCGGATCTCCTCTGACCTACCTCGGTCAAGTTCGGCTTGCTGTCGGCTGCTTAGCTTTGCGCGGATCTCCTCTGACCTACCTCGGTCAAGTTCGGCTTGCTGTCGGCTGCTTCCAATCCGCCGGCCCACCTCGATAGAGCGATGACCCGATGTGTGGTTTTCGGGAGGGATGCTGTGGACTTGACGTACTGGGTCGCGATTCGGGTTTGGGGTGGGGGATCATACAACCCACCATCTGGCCGTCTCGAATTGCTATCTACTAAGAAACTACACACATGGGTTGCAGACGCCCTTCTCCGGAGCAGGCCATATTCACTGTTCCATTTCGTCCGACACGACCCCGTCACGCGCCCACTCTTCGATGCTGAGTTGCATCGTCTGCTCGAACGTGGCCTTGCTCTCTGCCACACCTTGGCGGGCGGCTTCCGTCGGCGTTGTCCAGTAAAGACGGTGACTCTGGAAACGGGACGACGCCGGGGAAGGTTGCCTTATGATGTCGAACCGTTCACCGAACTTGGCGAGCAGTCGCTTGACGACTGGGGCGATGTCTTGAAGCAGTCGTTGGGTCCTCGGGTCGCGGCCATCCCATGGCCCGTCACTGAACAGCACGAAGAGGATGTGACTGGCGTTGACAAAGCCGAAAAGCTTTTCCAGCCAGTCACGTCTCCATTGACACATCTCCAGGATACCGCCGTCTGTGTTTGACGACGCGACATGTGATCGAACGTCGGCACGTACCGTGATGGTACCTCTGACCAATGGAGCGATCTGCACCGAAGTGATCGAGTCGGCGAGGCTATCAGCCATGAACTCGCCCAGCCAGTGGCAACGCACGACGAACGAGTTCTCCCCGTAGTACGTCTCGGTTGCCTCTTTGACGAGCCGTCTGCCGACATCATTGTCGCCCATGAAGTATTCTTGGCGCAGCAAAACACCGTCTGCAATCTTGGGGTTCACGGAGTCGTCGTCATCACCTTCCTCAATTATGACGGGCGTTGGCTGGACTAGCCTGCGCCGAAAGGTGGCCTTGCGCGTGTTGTCTGGCAAACGAGCGAAGTCGGCGATGGTCCGCCCTCCGAGGAGTTTGCGTACGACCCCGTCTGTTTCCTGGTCCATTTTCGACGTAGCGTTGTCCGCGGTGGCACTGCTGAAGTCTCTTGGTGCTGACATTCGCTCGTCGCGATGAGTGGCCGCGTGGGGACGGTGCCTTTTTCTGTGGCTGCGGGGGGGAGGGGGGCGTTCTTGCAGGACACAACGTCCCTTCTGGCTGCTGCTCTGGGACAACCCTGTCACGGGGTGTGCTCCAGAGCGTGCAGGGGACACCCGACGACGTGTGTGGAAATTGGGCTTTGTTTCTTTTTGCAGTCACCATCAGCCCCTGTCGCGAAACGTGTGCTGCAGCCGAGCCACCGCTTTGATCTGCTCGGCCTGCTTTGCGGCGCGTCGTTTCGCGTCGCGTTTACAAAGAAGTGCTTGACCTTCTGCATGATATTAGCCGTTGCACCAAGCCCTCGCCATTACGGCGCAATTATACTGGACGGGACGCTTGACGCGCGACTTCGTCTCGTTTGTACGCTGCATCAGAACACCGAACGAAGACGAAAAAATGCCATGCTCTCGGAACTGTCCCGACGGCCGCTGCGACTGTCGCGGACGGTCTGGACTCGACTTGACGACATTTCCTGGCCTCCAGTCTTCGACGGCGGCGTGTCGCGCGCTGCCTTGCTCGCCTCCGTCTCGGAAAAGGAGCCGGGAAGAGGATTCTGCCGACGACGAGACGCTGGTCGGTCATGACCCGTACTCGTGGCTGAGCGATACGGCAACATCATCGTCAGACGGCGGGTCGCGATGGAGCCCAACGCCGGACCCACCGAGCCCACCACCTCGCGCAACATCAAATCGTTGGCGACCCGTTCTATTGCGGGACAGCTCTCCCACGGAACGGGGCGAGAGGTCGGCGAACGTGTATTGGACAATGCGAGAGGGTCTCGAGGGTTCGTTGATACACCGCGACGTGTCGCGGCCCATTCACACCTGGCCGGCAACAGAAGTAAGCGAATGGTATCGGATGATCGACTGGAACTGGCGTCGCCCTGCTCACAAGCAACGATGGGACGATGACTCCGCAGGGCGGTTCGGCCTAGAGCGGTTCAAGGAAGCGACCGTCAAACGCCAACTGGAGCGATGGTCCGTACGATGCCCCTTGTGCCTACTCTACCGAGACACCGCCTGCCACGGGCATACATTGTCGTCCTGTCCAAAGAGCGAAGGCAAGGAGGCACGGGGCCTCCGTGGTCGCTTGTGGGAAGGCATTGTTGAACTCCAGTATCGGGGATTCCAAGGCTATGGGCCCGTGCCATGGTGCGGCAACTGTCTACTGCCTAAGAGTGCATGCCCCGCGTGGACAACTCGCATCCCGCCGGAGGCGTATGCGGATCCCCGCGAAGGCAGAGTTAGCCAGGACCAAGCAGTCGAGGATGGGAGCCGCTGTGCCTTCCGGGAAGTCGTCGTAGACGCGCTGTCTGCCGTCATGTCCTTTTCTGGCCCGCCGACGGACATGGCAATGGGCGGAAAGTCGTTTCGGGCTCACGTTGAAGCCTGGCGAGGCTCCAGCGCCATCCGCTTCAATCGACATATGGGCTTGGAGGGCTGGCTTTTATCGCCGGCGCGATGGGGGGAACAGGACGTGGCGGTGATGCTACGCGTCTTCTGCCATCTCGACGCGGGCGTGGAGGACATGTGGATCGAAAAGGAAGTCGCTCAACGTCGAGCTGCACTGGCTGTCGATGTCGTCAGGCCCCCTTCGCCCGCACTGTGCGGCAGTACGGACGACGGCACGGACGATTTGGACCCCGAAGAAGAGCAGCGGTTGAGAATCCACGAAGCGCTTCAGTATGCCAAGAACCAGAGGGAGCAGGCATCCATGTCGGGTGGATACTATTCTTTTACCTTGAATCTCCGAAAGCGTCTCGCCGCATGGTATAAGGGCGGGGTAAGGTGTCAGCTGTGCCTCATGTACGAATGGAGCGAGGTCTGCTATCTTCATGACATGGAGGAGTGTCAAATGCGACCGGAGGCGCAACGGGCGAGAAGCTTGCTCAACCAGTGGTCGGATCTCCGCGGGGCGGAAGGTGGAACGGCGGAGTGCTGCCCCGGTTGCCGCTTTCCGCTATTCGTCTGTCGGCTTGCTGAGGACGGAGCGTCCGGCGAGTCGGAACGTGACGGGAGGGCCGGAGCGTGCAATTGGATGGGCGCCAGAGTGATGGTTCTGACGGTCGCGTCGCTGCTAACAGCCAGAAAGGGCATACTAGGCGAGGCCGTGATACGTAAGGTTAGGCGTGAAAAGGACTGGAACGGGAGGGTTGAGGACCTGTCGCGGGATTGGATGGCTGAGCAGATCGTCGTCACGGATGGCCTCACGGTTCCTCGGATTGTGGAGGTCTTCCAGCGACTCTTGGATGGCTTTGGGGGGTTGGGTAAGCGACAGTGGCTATTGGGAGACTAGGTGACCAGAGCAGCCAGGGCAAGACTGGGTGCCTTGCTCATTCGAACACATCGCAGTGGAAATGCTCGTGGCAGTGTCGACGGATGGCGCCAAACCCAATCTCTGACCCTTTGCCGGCCCAAGTTCATTGGCATTTGCATCGCTGGCTGGGTTGGAGTGCCTGCCCCTCGGGCTCGATGTGGGCCAGCTAATTGCGCCAACAATAGCGTCCGCGTCTGCGGCCAACAATGGCTTATGCAGGTGTCATGCGCCACTACGGGCCACAGGGCCAAGTTTGGCCGCAATGCGACGCCGAAGCCGGCGCTTTTTCGGGTCGACGCAAGGCGTGCTTTGTGGTGTCCAACGCAGCGACGGGCGCGGCCCGCCATTGCAGGCAGACCCTGTCGTCTGGATCTGGACCGGTTGGATAGGACTGAGGCAGTGGGATGTTCACGACAGCCGAAAGGCGGCGAATTGGCATTAGAGCCGGATCCTGCCTACGATGAAACTGTGTCTACCGTGATGGTCCGGCTTATGAGCAGCAATTGGCCGAATGCTGGCAGGCGCGCCTGACAATGCGGCGGTTTTGGCGGACGGACTCAGCCGTCGGCCTGGCCGCCAGTACTTGCTCTGGCTCGGCAGCCTGTTTCTGCTGTGGCGCTGGGCTGTGAGTACGGCAGGCCTGGCGGTCAAAGAGTTGGCTGGCACAGTATTCCATGGAGGGAATGGTGAGGCCGGGCATTCGGTGCAGCCGATAATGGCTGGGGGACTGTTCCTTGAACGTTGCCATTCGAACTGCGCCAAAGATGGACCTTTGGATGGTCAAGCTCGGTCCTCGTCCGGGATGGGTCGCCCTCGCCAGGGCCATGGTGCGAACGAGCAGAAATCGGAAGTGGAATTACGTCGAGACTGGCCCTCTTCTGTGGGCCAAATGCACGCCACTGGTGGCGCACGGACGTGTGACGAAGGGAAGCTTCCCGCGCCAGTATTTGCTTTTTACAGTTCAGCAGCTGGTATCTGCTATTTTGATTGGGCGGGGGAGCAGGCACCGAACGGTGGCGCCAAGGGTCCGTCGCGGGCCGCTGGGGGCGGTGGCTGGGAAGCCCCCATCAAAAGGGGCCGCCCCCCCGTTTCTTGTCGGTTGGCCAGACTCTCTCCTCCACACGCACACACTCATACGCAAACGCACGCATCAACATGTGCTCTTCGTGCATCTCAATCCGGTCGTTTGCCATCGGCTTTCTTGTCGAGCTGCAACCGCCTTGACTTGTCTGGCCGCTGCCACCTGCACACATCATTACAAAGTCGTCATCCTCATGCGCACAACGGCCGAAGCGAAGAACCGCCGAGCGAGACTCTACATCGACACCAAGCTCAACGCCCTCTGCAGGCGACGAAGGGGGCGACGAACAACGCACACAACGGGCCCTTCACATGTTGTCGACTACCCATTACGAACTACTCCAACGCACGAAGTCGGACGCAACGAACGAGATCGCACAAGAGAATATCAAGAGGTCGTCGTGTCACACCCTTGGGTGATGCTGTCGACGGGGAAGCATCTCAAATGGGATGGCTTGGTAACGGGTGTGGTGGATGGGATGGGTGAGGGCGGGGAAGGGGGCTGGGTGGGATGCCTATCGAAGGCGTCTTGTCCCATGATGGCCCCGGGTGATGGTGGTGTCGCATGTGGTGATGGTGACCATCCAGGTTGCCAACTGCATGCCATACCGCCATCACCCGGGACCATCGTGAGATACGACACTTCCTATGAGCATCTAACTCTAGCCCTGACCCTAACCCTACAGTGGTGTCGAGTTAAGTTTGGCTGTCGGGTGAAAGTGAGACGGAGGCGCAAGCCGGAGCTCTCGAAGCAGTCTTGGATGTCGGGCGACACAGAACCCTCGGGGCAGTCTTGGCTGTCGGGCGACACAGAACCCTCGGGGCAGTCTTGGCTGTCGGGCGACACAGAACACGTCGAGGCTTTCTTGGCCGTCGAGCGAAACTGGCGGGTCTGTTCGGGGCGTCTGTCCGAGCGTGGTCGAAGCCAGGTCGGCCTCGGTCTAGGGACTGGCGACTCGTGGGGCAGGAGACTTGGTGAGTTACCCAGGCTGTCTGGCGCGAACCTGTGCAGCGGAGGAACGGCCCAAAGCAAGCCAGGTAAGTTGAGGTAGGTTGACCCCGTAGTCTCTTGCGCAGACGTGGAAGTGAAGGAACGCCTGAAGGCAAGCGCAAGAGAAGCGCGACGTAAGCCTAGGTAAGTGCGTAGGTTGACACCGTAGGTTGGCTGCGTAGTCGTCCAAAGCCTGTTCAGCGGTGGGAAGGTAACGGCTGTGAAGCTGGCGCTGTTAGAACACGCTTCCTCGTCCGGCCGGTCAGTGGTGGGCCGTGTGTAGTGGCGGGGTTTGGCCTAGGCCCGGCACGGACGAGCGCAAGGCAAGCCCCGCACGGAGGGCCGGACGGAGCCGAGTGGGTGACGACAGTTACCGGGACCGGAACCCTAACCCTTGAAAAGCGGCGGTGCGGGGCCGGTCGTCGCAACCCCCAGCGGAGTTGGCTGCGACGACTGGGCACAACGCCCGGCGTCGTCCTTGTCCCGACCCTCAGTCACGTAACCCTGACCCTAGGAAGGGACAACCTAAAGTCCGCAGTGGCTGTCAACCCGCCTTGTGGCAGGTTACCGTTCGGCCGGCCCTAACCCTGGGTTTAGGCGTGCACGAAGAGCGCCCGCAGCTCAAACCGGCAGTAACTGCGAGAGGGAAGGGTAACCCTCAGAGAGTAACCCTAACCCTGCAGACTGTCTCGGCGGAGTAACCCTGACGACCCTTACTGTAACCCTAACCGCCGTGGCTGCTGAGGTTAGTGAAGCGTACGTTCCGTAACCCTTGACCTGGAGCTTTTAACCCTACCGCTGCCGGAGTCAGGACGGGCTGAGTTACCCTTAGTTACGTAACCTTAACCCTAAGGAGTCGGCAGTGAGCAGCGTAACCCTAACCCTGGAACTGTACAAACTCGGGTTCACGTACAACTGCTGTACCTGCGGTAGCGTGACGGCAGGTAACCCTGGGGGTTTCTGAGTTTAGCTGCCCCGGAAGACCTAGCAGTCGTAGCCAGCAGCGAAGGCTAACCCCGCAACTGTAACCCTAACCCTGCAAAGAACGGAGCCCAGAGTTAACCCTAAACCCCAAGGCGGCAGAACGCTACTTTTAGAGGAAAAACTGGTGTTGTTAAGAGGGGCTAACCTACTACTACTACTGTACGCAGTCGTGCCTGTAATTTACTATAATACACACAAATTGGTCCGTGCACGATGTCGTGTCCCTCTGTACTTTCATCAAAATACACGTGTTTCGTCCGTGCACGAGGCACGTCCCTTCCCCCCGCCAAATTACCTCCGCCGTTCCTTGCCTGTTCCGTTCTCCACTCTCTCTCGGCCCGCATCCGACTGGCCCGCCGTCTGGACTTTTGGCCCTCACCCTGCTTTCAGCTGCGTGGGAGGTCCCCTGGTCAGGGGAAAGCATCGCATTGTCCCCATGGACACGAATGTCCCAAATGTCTTCTTAAAGAACGAGGCAGCCTGCAGTCCTGGCCGCCCGGACGACTGGCCTGGCTTTGGGCTGCTACAACTTTGGAAACAATATCTTGGAAGCTTGTCCCGACTCTGGGACCCTCTGCGCCACTGACAATGTCCGGGACGCCATCGGGCCCCTCGACGATGCCCAACCTGGGTTTTCTGGCCGACCTGGGCTTATGTAGAGACCCTACCGCAAATCTCCTCATTTGCGCTCACCCGGGGTGTCAACATGCCCTTTCTGTCAAAGGATCGCGCGTGACGACGCACTTGAGGGACAAGCACGACATTCCCGAAGACGCCAGAAAGGGCCTTACATCATTTCTCAAGGCACTGCCGGGACCACCGCTTCGCGAGCCAGACGAGGCGCCACCTAGGACAGACGGATCGGAAGAGCATATCCTGCTTCGCGTGTACGATGGCTTCTCTTGTCGCAGTTGCGCGTTTCGCACCATCAGTATCCAGTCCATGCGACGCCATTTCTCTGACTCTGCGGGCCGCCAATGTCCCGCTTACGGCACAGCCCAAGATCGCCGAGCGATTGAAGCTCTCTTCGAGTACGTGTTCCTGCAGGCCTGGACCACTGGCCCGGCTCGAAAATACTGGACCATCAAGCGCCAGGGTAGCTCGATCCGACCAGCCCACGCCCAAGGTGTTCAAGAGCACTTGCGGTCCGTCCACGAGCGAGAACAAGAACGCGATGTTGATATGGTGGATTGTCGGGACACAGAAGCTTCAGGATGCCATCGGCCGACCTTCGCTGAGCAGCGGCCTTGGCTTGAAAGGACAGGCTGGGACGAGGTATATCGAGACGGCTGCCATCGGCACGTGCTTCCCTCACTCATTGCATTGCCTGTTTGCTCTAGGAGAGACGACCGTGTCCTAGGGTTACGGGGACTGTGTGGCCTTCGCGAAGATCTTGTTAGTCCGTTTGAAGACGAGCAAAAGATTGGCGCCATACTGGGTCTTGTCGACGAGCTGATGGACCGATGCGAGGAGACGGCGCGCAAAACGAGCCGCAGCATACTCTGTTGGCTCCGTAGCACCCGTGCTCTCACGCCTTACTCCAAACCATTCACACTTGTCCGCCAACACACAAGCACGGTCAAGTACAGGACGCTACTGAAGAAGTGCCTCGCCATGGTCTTCCGAGCGTACCGCATGGCGCCTGACGTCCGCCAAAAAGCTACTGGCATCCGGTTGAAGAAGAAGCACATGAGCTACATGGAGTCAATATGGAACGACGCGGCCGTGGCCATCCTTGTGCAACGTGAAGAATCACTGCGTCGCGATGGACCTTGTCGCGATGCCAAGGAAGAGGAGCTTTCCGACAAACGAGGCGCGACAGAGCGGGAGCTGGGACATAAGAGCTGCAATAGCGCGAGGGTTTGACTTTGTATGCGTTTTACTTAGTGAAATTCACTTGCACACAGCCAAAAGGTACGCCAGAAGGCACTCCCTTGCCTCTACACCTGCCCGAAGCGTGCCAAATGGGCGGTCAATGCCCAAGGCATGACCGGCCCTGTGCCTCGACGCACGCCCGCTCTGGTAGTACTAGCGCCATTTTCAACCCTGGGGTTGAAAACCTCCGACTTTGTACCCGAGGGCTGCCGTTGCGCGTTGCCGCCGTTTCCAGCGCGTCCCAGTGCTGCCGTGCATACCTTGCTGCCGCGCCCAAAAGCTCGAGGCTGAGGTGACCACGCTTGACGCATTGGGCGACCCCAACGCTCGATCCACGTTGGAGTCGCAACCGGACTTTCGACCGGGCTCGCCCCGTAACGTGAGGTCTGCGATATCTCCACGGCGTGCCCGCCCGCGGAACGCGTCGTGCCCGTCACCGGTCCGGTCCCCGGTCGGAAATGCCATGCAATGCCGCGCGGCGCCTGTTGGGAACAGAGTGTCGAATGAAGTTGGGGCGCCATGCCGAGCAAGGTTGGGCGGCGTGCGCGGACGATGGCCTGAGATCCAGGCAAGCAGCAGCGTAGACCATCGTGAAGAGAAAGGATGAAGAGGAAGAGGTCCTGCGTCTGAGGCCGCCAATGCTTATTATGGTCGTCCGGATTGGGCGAGCCTGCGGCTGAACACCCCGGCAGGAAGGCGGTGCCGCCGCGTCGCGATGATTCGCGGGTCGCAGGCCGCGTTGCTTTTTCGGTTTGACGTGGGTGCGACCGGACGAGGCCCCTGCGTCGGGCTCAGGGACTGAATTTGAACAATCGCGACCGCGAACACACGAAGAAGTCGCGGCGGCTTTTCATACACGACCGCCAGCAGAGCGGACGCACGAGAGAACGGCACCATGGCCCAGCGCCCAGCGTCAAAGACCGTAAAGCCAGCAGGGCCTCGCAAGCGCCGGCGAGATTCGAGCGATGACGAGCGGCCCAACACGCCGGCGAAGAAGGCCGCGCGGAAGCAGTTCGAGGAACGCGAAACTACCCTAGAGCAAGCCCAGCAGTATCGCATCTTGACGGCCAAGATGCCTGTCGAGGCGCTCGCGGCGGACTGGAGCGTGGCACGGAACCGGGTGATTCGGGGAGAGCATGTCAAGGCTCTTTGTAAGATCTTCACGCAGGGCGGTTTGAATCGGGCGGGCCATCACGTCGCGGTACTGGCCACTCGGTCTGAGGTCGAATGCATGCTACGGCTCATGGAGCTCCACGACGAGGTTACTGACGCGGACGATATACCGGCGTTTGACGACTGGCTATCGGTCAACCGCCCGGTTGAGCTCATGGACGGCCAACACCGCGTCGCAGCCCTCGAGCGGTACGTGTCGGAGACCGGCGCAGACAAGAAAGAACTGTGGTGGCCTTGCGACTTTTACGATCGCGGTATGCGACTCCCGGCCGCAGCGGATTGACCACGCCGTGAACGCCTAGGCTGAAGAGACGACATAGATACGCTCCCGCCCAAGCTGAACCTCGAGCTGCGGATGAACCGGCAAGACGCGATGATGGCAGACAGCCACGGCGACATCTGGGTGCAGCTCGTCGCTGCGGCGTCCGAGAAGCCAGGCATGTTCCACGGCAACGACGACGAGATGAAGGCGCAGATGCGCCGCGCCCTACGCCTCAGCGGCGAGCCCGGCTTCCCGCAGCACCGGCTTGCAACCATCTGGCGCAATGAGCGATGGCGGCAGATGGCCACGCGGTGGTGCCAGACGACCGTGGGCCGTGCCACCTTTCAGATCTCAACCTGGGACTGGATGATCCGTCTGCGGATCGACGATGTGTGTCTCGACGGGTGGCTACTCGAGAGACCTGTGCTGACGCGTGACAGTTCTGGTTCATGGCATTTCGACGAGTTCTGGACACGCTCGCGCAGTTGCCCTGCGACGCTGCGAGGCTCGTCTCGTCCCAGGATTGGAAAGAGATGAGCGCCAGTCTCGGCGCCGAGCGCACCCAAGAGCAGGTACAGGAGCTCTTCTACCCGGGTCGATCTGGCAAGTCGGTCAGCGACGCGAGCGAACGGAACCCAAAGCTACTGCGAGCCTTCGACCACCGCGGATACTGGGAGGTCTACGAGAGGATCCTGCGCACGCCCGCGCTACGATTTCCCGACATCCACCGCATCACGGGGCTCTCGCAAGGGCAGGGTCGCGTCCTGCTGCAGGTACTGAGCCATGTCGTCGACTGGTTGAACGACAAGCGAACGAAGATGGCAAAATCTCGAAGCAACGACAAGCCGCCTTTGCGCAAAGATTTGGAGCCTGCTCTGGACTACTACACACCGGCGCGGCTGCGACAAGCCGAGAAGCGGCTGAAGGTGTTCTTCCCGCCCGCTACGCCGCCGCAGTCATCACTGGAGAGCGCGTCCGTGTTGCTCCAGCAGGAGGTGCTCGAGTACGTGTTGGAGCATCTAGCGGCCTTTAATGCGCCGACGATGCGGGACTACCTCAAGGACGGAGACCCGGACAGCGACCTATATGCAGCTCGCTTTCGCGAGGACACATGGGCTGGCGTGCTCAAGATCGTCCGCTGGCACGTGAGCGAGTGTCGGCCGCAGTGGCTGCCGGTGGAGGGCAGCGACAAAGCGCCGGAAGCTGAGCCATCAACTCAGGCGGCGGATCTGACAGACGCGTTGTGTAACTACGACTCTGGCCTATCCGCGGTGCGCGAGAAGCTGCACAGCAAGCTGCAGTCGTCCGTGTTTCGAAGCGCTTTCGCTGCGTGGCTGTCCGAGCAATGCGGTGGGGAGCCGGACGGCGAGGAGATGCCACCGGACGATGGAGCATGGGGCAGCAAAAGTTCTCCTGCCGACGACGATGGGTCGACGGTCCTTGTGGCGCCAGCTGCCGCTGCGACGTCTCCTGGGGTTGACCGTCCTGTCGTCGACCCGAAGCCAGCCGCGAGGGCGGCCGTGAAAGCAGCTGCGAAGCCAAACGCGACACGAGACGCCCCAGCGCCTCAAGCTGACGGCCATCGGTGCGTGGCTGACGGAAGGCCGCCAGACAGGGATGGCAGACGGAAACCGCTCACCGACAAGGCGCAGGGGAACGGCGCGAAGCCGCCCGCAAGGAAAAAGCGAGGTGAACGGCCGGTACTGGATCCGACGCGAGAAGTGCAGCGGCGGGAACACGACACCGCAACGCCACGGCGTCAAGCCGGGCATGACGAGGAAGCTGGTTGGATAGAACCTCCACAGGTGTGGACCAGCCTGTCTAGAAAGCCAAAGAATCCCCTGCCAGGCCGCAGGGGCTCGGTAGCGGCCCAGGTCAAGGCCAGGGCGAAGGGTTCGAAGGTCCCGTGGGCTGAGATGTTGGCTGACATGTAATGCTTGCTCGACGCGTCGACGCGTTTGAAGCACGGAACTCGCGTTGCTCTTGCAGTGACGCCGACGTGTGGCAGCGTTGTAAGACGGTCTGTACGAAATAAAAAAAAAATCCCATATTGAAGCCGTGTTGCTATCTGCGTGCCATACGCTGCCGCTGTCGAGTCTTTCCCTTGCAAAGGTTGGTGGTCATAAATTCATCTGTAATCAAGGGTGGCAATCTCACGCCATACCGAAATCATGTCCCTCGGCCATCTCCTACGACTACCCTAGACATTTCTCTATGGGGCGCGCTCGAACGACCCCCAACGGCAGCAGCACTGATCCTGAGAAACCACGATGGCATCAATGGATCGACTCGGTCGTGCCTAGCACCCGCACCAACACGTCGCAGTCAGGTCGTTTGTGCTTTGTCGCTTGGAGCCGGTCCGCACGTGAATGTGTAGCGAGTCCTTCGTGGTAGGACTAAAGCAAACGGCCAAACCCCCGCACCTTGTGCCGCTTCCCACCCCGCATGGGTTTCCCCATCGCACCATGACACACGCATCAACCTCTACAAACTCAGAATAGAGAGCGGCCGCCAGCATGGAGACAACTACTGATCAGAGACAGACCGACAGCCTGCGTATTGCAGTCGAAGCGATGAACGCTCAGACGGCGGCCACCACAGCCCTGATATTTGCAGTCACACGCCTCGTCGAAGCCATCGCGCCCGGGGGCGTTGCACCAGCGCTACGTCTGGCATGCGACCTAAAGCTCGGGACACCTCGTCCACGGTGGTTCTATCGATATTGGATCAAGAAGTCCGACAAAGACCCCAATCCCGGAGACGACCATCGCGCCAGGGATCCGACGTGGGCGCTCGACTCCTATCGGGAAGTTGCATTGCATTTCGCAGAATTTCATGCCGATGAGTACAACCATAAAGGAACGGCGTTGATATCGGGGACCACGGACGTCATTCGCGCCCTGAAAGGAATTTATGAGGATTACGAAAAGGCGGATTTAAAAACCAGAGACCCAACCAAGTTCATGATCACAATTATCCACACCACGGAATACTATCTGGCGAGGGAGCTGATAGACCATCTTGACAAAGCAGGGCTGTGGTACCATCTGAGCTCAGAAGCACGGCAGCGACTGGAGTTACGGCCTCACCTGCACGAATCCGAGGTCGTATTTCTGCATAAGATACGAAAGGATGATATCAAATTGGAAGTCAGCCTCCAAGGACTCGACAAGACAGGCATCTGGTCATGCATTCCCGAGCTCCAAGAACGTGACAAAGGGAAACGTATTTTTCCCAAGTTAATCCGTCGACGAATCCTTGAGAATAGCGATTGGAAATCGACCACGGCGGCGCATCGTTTCAAAGACATATATTCCATGTTGACGCAGAACGGGTCCACACGATCTACCGACTCGCTGGTCATGGCTCAGGCGCTTCTAGTAGATGATGAACGCTTGAGATCCTTGGATGGTTCGATCAATGACGAGGGCGAAGGAATCCTACAGGACGAGATCATAGCAAGCAGAACAGTACCCATCGTATTGCGCGGGAGGAAGCAGGACGTCGGTTTCGCGGACTAGTTCGTAGATCAGCATGATTGCAAACAAGCCAACGAGAGGTACGACTGCGGGCAGGTGAACGCCGCGTGGGATGGAGTGCGAAGACAGTTGAAGTTGCAGTCGCGGATGCAGACTTGGCGTTGTTCACCGGAGCCCAAGGGACGCACAGCCATCGTCCTGCTCTTACAACAGCGCCGCTCGGACGTGTCTTGTCGCGGTCTTGGCCTGCAGGGATGCTGGGGTACGACGCTCTCGGCCCACGTCCTCAGGCAAGCCTTTCGTTCCCGTCGCTCAATTCTTGTAAGGTGCTGCCGGCCGCGGTTGAACGAAGTAATCTCTTGCGCAGCACCGGGCATACTAGGCGGTGGCCCCCGCCGGCTGTGGATTCGCCTGCGTTCCCACGGAACGAGCTGATCGAGAACTACCGAAAGAACTGTGCCGCCCGCGTCGCCTTCTGCCCCGACGATGTGGTGACTGGTCGAGCCACGAACAAGCCATTGGAGGTCTAATCACTGCTTCTGATCGACGACGTGTGATGACCGTTCAAACCGTGCGGCCTGCCTGTAGGTGATGCATAATCCCTGATCTTGAGTCCAGCAGCCGATTTGATTCCGTCGGGCTCGTATAAGCCGTACATGCATCTCGTCCCATGCATCCCGGGCCCTCGTTTTATATTCCATGTCGCACCCTGGCAATGTTCCCTCAGCCGCAGGGCAAAAGCAAATACGGCGGCCGGGCAGACTGTCGAGCAGCGAGCCGACGCGTACGGACAGGTTATCGAACGGTTAGAATAGAGTCGTCTGCTCTCGTAGGCCACTTCTTTTGCTGCTCTCTAGAAAGGCCAACAAGCGGAACCATGGATCCCAAGCCGCCGAGCCAAGACGACAGGAACGACGAGAGGCGTCGCGACGAGAGGCGGAGCGAGCAGATGCGCGCAAGGGCCCTGCGGAAGCCGCATATACAGAGAATGAGACAGGCCCGGCTTGACGGCGGCGCCCTAAAGAGCTCGACGACTCGGGTGGCTAGCGACCGCGACGGGGCCGGTGGCCATGACAGAACCAGGAGAGACACGACCCGGGACGAAGCGCGGCAGCATCGCCCTCGGGCGGCAGGGCCGGCTACCCTACACACAGACGCTGGGCAGCGGCGACCGTCGTCTCTGCATCGGCCGGGGAAGAGTGCGACTTCTCTGAAAAGGTCAATCCCGGACGATTTTATACTGCGGACGAAAGATGCTGAGAAGCGTCGGCCGGACGTTGTTGTGGAGATTGCTGCCAGGGAGGCAGAGGACAGCGAGGGGGACGACACCACCAGGCCACCAAATACGCTGCCACGCGAAAAACCACGGTCGTCCGGCCGTGCCGAAGCGGTAACTGCGTCGACTCTGCGTACCCACGGGAAGAGTGCAGACCAAGAGCCGGTCTACATCTCCGACGGGTCGTCTACGGCGTCGTCCATTGCTGCATGCCCTGGACAGCCGCGGGACGACGGCGCAATGGCAAATGTCGTGCCGCACAGGTCGCCGGCGAAACAACGCGTCGCTCAACGAGTAGCAAGCCTAACGCCGTCAATGGCGTCTCACGGAACGCGATTTTGGTCCGTCGATAGGCTCTCGAGCCCGATCCCTATCGCAGAGCCCGACGACGTGGATCAACTACAGGAAGAGCGCATTGAAGGGGAAGAGCGCATTGAAGAGGAAGAGCCCATGGAAGAGGAAGAGGCCAAAGGGGAAGAGCCCATCGAAGGGGAAGAGCCTGGGGCCGAACAACAGCTTCTTGATGAGGAGTTATTCGAAGCAGGGCTCTGCTCTGACCGCGACACCGAAGAAGAGTTATTGGCTCAGGATCTATTGCCTGAACGTGAATCGGACGGCGCCCTTGCATCCGAAGCGCCGATTGACGACTCCCCAGACACCTTCCAGGCTCCAGGGTCGGACGACTCTGTGTTTGAGTCTGACGTCGAGGTCGGCCTATCCCCGCCGACACGATCGCCCGTGATACATGTGCGAGACGACTCGCCACCTCCCCCCAGTGTTACTCAATTTTCGTCGCTGAGCTCGCCGACAGGGTCGCGTCCGGCCAGTGCAGGGGGTGATTCTTTCTCTGGCATCAGCCTCGATTCGTCGGTGTTTGAGCCGTCATCGACTTGTCATACGGACGGTACCCTCAAGCACTATCTCGATGCTATAAGCGACCAACACACGAGGGGCGGCAGCGACTATCTCGAGGCTCAGGGGGAGGTGTACCAGCAGGTCATCCGAGACTTTTTCGACGTCGAGTGCAATTGTAGGTCTACAGTGGCTGTCGCCTACCACATGCTCATACTGACGCCTACGCGCTAGGCAAGGACCCATGTGAAGCAAAGGAGCCCGACAACGGGCACACGGTCGAAGAGAGGGTCGCCCAACTTCAACAGTCGCTCCCCCCGTTGCAAAAGATCTTTGGTGAGGATGCCTCGTACGACCCAAGCGCGCACTTCAACCAATGGAAAAGGTTTCTGTCCCATCAGCCGACTGAGCCACTGTCCTTCCGCAAGACGCAAGAGGCCCTACCTCAGCGCTCGGTCACCGTCGAGCGGCAGTGGGATATCGACAGCGTCTGGATCGGCGCCACGGACCTTGCCGCGATACGGGCGCCGAACGACTTTCGGCTGGCATTTCTGCCGCACTTCAGTCACAACCTGGCGACGGACCAGATCATTCAGCCCCATGGGCTTGATCTCGCCAACACGCGCCACATCCCGCTTGGGACCTTCAGCACACCACGCGTGCAGTTCAGGGTGTACCTCTTCTTCCCGACCTCGACGAGGAGTAGTGGGCAGTCGAATGCTCTTTCGCTGGACCGACAGAAGGATCTGTACGACAAAATCATCATCCCGGCGGCACATGAGGCGGTGAGAGACCCCGCACGACAGGAAATACCGGGATCGTTCGACAAGGTGTATGCGATGTCACGCTCGTACCAAGAGAAACCCGGCGCGGGCCGCTGGAGTGGGGATGACGAGAGCCGTGCGTACCAGCTGTCCTACACGATACCTGCGGAAGACCTGCCGCAGTTTTGGCAGTCCATCGTAGCCAAGGCTAGTCAGGTGCGGATCCCGAACCGACGAGGGGAGCCGTCGACGTACTTCAACAACCCCCGAATCATGATGCAAGCGCACGACCTGAAGAACACATTCGGGCGGCCAAGCCTCAACGAGACTCTCTCTCTCTTTGAATGGACGACGTTGGCGTACATCGACCCCGACAAAGTGGACATGCGGTCTTGCTGGATTGACGTGGGCGCGCGAGACTTCGTCGCCAGCGCCGGCAGCCGAGAACTGCGGCATAGCGAGCCGTTCACGCTGCTGTGGAAGAGCGACTGCATGGAGACCGCCCACAAGCGGCTGCTCGGCGCGGCACGAGGAAGTTCGCTGTCGGCCACCCATTATCGATCGTTCTTGCTGCGCGACGCGGGGAACTTGACATCTACCGTGCGGCGCACCAAGACGCCCAACGTGGGCCATCCGGCGTCGTTGCAGACAGGTATCGCTCGTGCCAAGGCGTACGCAGCGGTCAAGGAAGAGGTAGGCGCCATGTTCAGTAGCTACGGCATCTTTAGTTCCGCGTTCCTGCCGCTGTTGGCCCTCGACGAGGACATGATGCGCGACCTTGCTTCCGTGTCGAAACGCGATTGCGGGTACGAGACACGGGTGAACCGTCAGTCGCTCCACAAAGCGTGGGAGGCGAACAAGCGGCATGTGCGGACCGTGGCCAATCCCAAGACCCTGAGGAACTACAGCCTCCGCAAGGAGGTGACGTTCCGCCTCGACGCCGTGCTCACAATGTGGAGTCGCGGTGCGTTCGACCCGGACGCGAATCCGCACACAGGGCCGATGTCTCGCGTTATCGCCATGCAAGCCGAGGCGGGCGAGCCGCATTACCCGTTCTGGCTTGTTCCGTCGCGGCACTTCAACGCCCTCGTCGCTACGCAAGCCGCGCGACTCGTGGTGCCCCTCGACCACCTCTTCAAGGAAGCGTCGCCGTCGCCGTCTTCCGTCTTGCACAACCCGGCCGATGGGCCGATCCGGCGAATACTGGCCTTCTACACCGCGCAGCTCCTCTGTCGGTTGCTCGTGCACAGCCTCAGCAGCCAGCGACGGGTGTACTATGACAAGTGGCTGTGGCTTTCGCGGTGGCGTGCGAAGATCAAAGGGGGAGGCTACTACGAGCGGCTCGGGCTCGGGCTCGATGCACCCATCAGCGCGTCGGGCATGCTCTGGATCCCCTCACATCTTTTGGATTGGCAAGGGGGGCATCTGGCGCTCGCTACGCTGACCGGGGTGTACATGCCCAGGAGCCCTCTGCAGGCGCGTCTCGCTTCGCAGACGAACGTTCAAGCCCTGACCACAAGCAAGGTGGCAGTGGAGTTCTTCGTCAAGGAATGGCATCGGGATGCGAAGCTGGCATTCAAGAAGGGCCAGAAAAAAGAAGGCTTGACGATTGCCAACCGGATCATCAGGCTCTGCGCCGAGGAAATCGCGCGCGCATATCATCAGCACATGCTCGGAAAGTTGGACAGGTTCTGGGAGCTGGCGCGCCAGGGACATGATGGTAAAAAGCTCGCCGTCAAGCTTCCTGTGCTGAAGCGCGCTCAGGAGAGTGCAGCGGCGGAAGTGGGCAAGATCGTGACGGCGCAGACCATTTGGGAGATCTATTCCGAAGCATGGACCTTGTACGCCACTGCGCTGCAGCTGGAGGGCACCGACAACGGCCCCACCATGCCCTCGGAGCTGCCGTGCTGGATGAAGGCGCGCAAGCACTACCTACCTCCGGACGACGGGTGGTCCGAGTACGTGTTTGGGCACCTTTTCGGGCGGGCGAAGGAACCGGCGTGGAACGGCCGAAGCCACTTTCTCCAGGTCTATCGCAGTTTCAAAAGTCTCTGGGCTCCCATCAGCGGGTCCGCTGGGCAATTCGATAACCGGCTGAAGAGAATCATCGGGACCTTTATCCTGGTCACATTCAACAGCAACAACACCAAAGAAGTCGGCACCAACCATTACCAGACCGCATGGCACTATGGGAAGCCTACCTTTTTCCAGGTCCAGTTTCGCGCTCCCTATTTCTCGCCGCCCCAAGACAGCCTCTACTTGCATCTGGACGCCGTGTACAAGGGCCCAGAGCTACCCGGTGGCCTCGCGCCCGACGCCGCCCCTCGCGTCCTGACAGCAGATAAATTCCAGCAGCTCGAGCGTGCTGTGCATCAGGACTGGGTGCGACTGATGGACCCGGCCATCGAATCGGCCTCGGAGGAAGAAAGGATCAAACACTGCCGTCGCGCCCTTCGCCATATGATTTTATTGGCGGGTCCCACCTGGGCCGCCGACAAGAAAGTAGACCACGTCGTGCCTTGGCGACGCGGCAAAGACGACTTCTTTCGGCTTCCTGTTGAGGCGGCGAAGAGTCTTCGGGAGGGCGCCGATGATCTACTCTGTGAGCCGACAATCTTTTTGCCAACTCGACACAGTATCATGAAGCTTGCACGACGAATCGAATCGTTTTCGGGCCTGAGCGCAGAGGTCAAACAGTGTATCAAGTGGGTCAGGCGCCGTCTCAACAATGGCGGCAACCAATATGACATCCGCAGTCACCTGGAAGCGAGGAATAAGGCGACGGAGGTGACGCGGCAGTCCCCGTCGCTGCTGGGACAATTCCTGTCGCAGACAGAGCCACCGCAACGATGCATACAGCCCGGGGAATCGGACGAGTTGGAGACAGATTCTGACAGCGGTTGGTTTGGCAGTGAATCGGAAGAGGAGGAGGTGCCAGAATCGGATGATCTGGCGAGTTTGGTGTACGATAGCACTATTGAATAATGCGCGAAAGGCATTGTGTGATTTTCGGGAGGGATGCTGTCACGGACCGTTGGCAGAAGTGCAAACTTCACTACGTTGTCCCCACGGATGGACGCACCTCGGTCAACACAGATATATCCGTTCGTTTCGGTCGACCCCGATGCATTCAGCATGGAACTATCGCGAGGAATAGGGGGAGTCCAGCGTCAGACAGTCGGCGAACCATGCCGTCAGGGAGCATTCCGTGACGCAATCCAGCCCTCTATTCTGACTTGCATGACCTCCTCAAACGTTGCAATACCGTCCCTGACCCGTTGTCGCGCGGGGTCCGTCGGCGCATTCCAGTAAGATCGAAAACTATGGCTATGTTTGGAGGGCCGAAAGGCATCTTTTTTGATCTCGAAGCGCTCTCCGAACACGGTAAGCAGTCGGCTGATGACGGTTGCGATGTCCTTCAGCACGTCCTGCGTCGCCGGGTCGCTGCCGTCCTGCGGACCCTCGCCACGCAGCACGAGCACTATCCGGCTCGCATTGACAAACTCAAATAGGTCTTCCAGCGCGCTGCGTGTCCAAGCGCACAAGGTGTCGACGTCGTCGGCGAAGGGCACCGTGAGGTGACAGTCAATGTCGGCGTGAATGATGAGTGTCCCTCTGAGCATTGGTCCTGTTCGGACGGGAGTGACGCCGTCGGCAATCGTGTCGGACATGAATTCGCAAAGCCAGTGCATCCGGACGATGAACGTGTTCCTGTAGTATACCGCCGCGGCTTCCTGGGTAAGTCGTTTGCCGTTGTCGTTTCTCCCCACCTCGTATCCGCATAATAGTATGTGGTACGTCTCGAACCCTTCTTCGATTACGACGGGCTGCGCCTGCAACAAGCACTTGGCGAGTATCTCTTCCCGTTTGTCGGGCGGTAAACGCAAAAAGTCTGCAACGGTCCGGCATTGCAGAAGGCGCCAAACGATCTTGTTGGTCTCAGAAACCATTTCGCATTCTCGGTGTGTTTCCAATTGTCTGTGGTGAGTCGCCGACGATGTTGGACTCGAAGGAATGAATGGCCGCGGAGCAACGAGGACATCGCAGCGAGGTCCGTGGCGGCGGCAGACCCATGGCCGGCAAGGGTCCTGTTTCACGTGGGGGCGTAAATTACAGCGCTGATGCAACCCTGCCGGGGGATACGGGCCAGAGGCCGAACCACTGACGACGCGTAAAGTAGCCAGGTGGTCGCGTCGTTTTCGCGTTGTGGACACGGCCGTCTCGACGGCTGAAGACCCTGCTCCGTACGAAAAATCAGGATTACCTGGTCAATGTCTCGCCGGACAACGTGACTGGTCTTCGAGGCCCCTGAAGCGGTGGTATTTCCTTTTTCCCGACCTTATGTGTGACGCACGAACTGTAAGCCTGCATTCCCGGGCGCGGTTACGCGTAAATTAACTGTGCACAGGTCGCTTTGGGGGCAAGAAGCATCACACCATAACCACCCCTGTCGGTAGTGTAATCAGTGGGCAGCCACGTTCCTACACTTATTATTAGTGGCACTGGGCCTGCGCATCCCAGCAAACACGACTCAGTACCATCCTGCTGCTCCCATCGTTCTGCGCGGAACAAGCAGTCCGCATCACCTTCCCGCGAAAACAATCGGATCGTTCCACCATGCCCCAACGAAATAGCCGTCGCGGCCGCCGCCTTTCATCTTGCCATACTGGGGAGGAAAATTTGGGCGGGACCGGGCGCGATGCCCGTCCGGATTTGGGCCAGGCACCTGGAGTCACTGAGGAACCATTGCTAGTGTCTAGGATGCCGCCTCCGCCGTCGAAGCGAAGGAAAGTCGGCGGTGGTGCCTCTGCGTCTTGTGGAGGTGTGTCGAAGCCCCCTCGTGCGCGACGGTTGCGAGAGGGGAAGGAAGAACTCGACTGGCGCGATTCATTTCCCATCTTCGGCAACATCGGCGATATCGCGAGCGCCGAGGAGACTGAACAGCAAGAGAAGATCGTTGCCCATCTTCGTGAGAAACAACCCCCTACCCGCGGCTTGAACGAGAGCGACAGGGCATTGGTCCTCCCGGATAGA
The DNA here is from genome assembly GCA_029168975.1 of Purpureocillium lavendulum. Classification (NCBI taxonomy): domain Eukaryota; kingdom Fungi; phylum Ascomycota; class Sordariomycetes; order Hypocreales; family Ophiocordycipitaceae; genus Purpureocillium; species Purpureocillium lavendulum. The sequence continues at coordinate 527,040 of JAQHRD010000017.1, forward strand.
AGTCTCGCCAGCGACGACGAGTACATGTGGGTTCTAGATCCCATGACGCGGCTCGAAGACGTCAAGGCGGCCACCGACGACGAGTACATGCGGGTTCTGGATGCCAAGAGGCGGCTCGAATACGTTCACGCGGCCACCGAACGTTGGTGGTTTGCTGGCTGCGAGCTATGCTTCCTGGCGACTGGCAGGAAGGCACCGGGTCACGACATAAAAACGTGCAACCGCCAGCCAGCCTGCGAACAGGCAAGGCGCATACTACGATGGCTAGAGAGCCTACGGATCCCGCGGCAGTACCCTGAAGGAGGGGGTTGCAGCATGTGCGGGCACGGCTGGCTCCCTTGCAAAGAAGTGGCGATTGGGTTGAGGCGTCGCGCCCACATCATTGAGGACGGGTTGTGTCAGAACAAGCCAGTCGTGCGCGGGATGATCGCCGCACTCTGTGCGTGGGACAACCAACTCCTTGGCAAGGTCCTAACAAAGATGACATCGGAGCAGGACAATGTCGACCTTACTTCGGAGCCGGAGGCCAGACGATGGTTTCAAGGGCGACTCCGCATTTGTGAGCGTGGTGACTTCTGGGCATCGAACATGGTTTGCGTCCTCGACCAGATTCTGTCGGCGTACGATTTCCACTACTCCACAGAGGCATCAGGCGCCAACGGAAAGCCCGACTGGGAAAACTTGGCACTCCGTTGGGACAACCAGCAAGAGGTTGAAGACTGGCAGGAGGCGTTGGAGTGGCTGGATGGCAAATGCACGTTCTGCGCAGGACGCGGCCTCAGCGAAGAAGATATCGGCCACCCACTCCGACACTGCAATCGAGGCGGTGCGAGCCAAGTACGGAACGGCATTGCCGAGATGATGTACGAAGGGGGGTTCGACGCGTCAAACGGATGCGACCATTGCCAGCTGCCGCGGGACTTTTGCCCCAGATGGGCGAAGCGTGAGGGAGGCGGCTGGAGGCGGATATCGGACGGTCGATGCAAGTACAGCCAGCACCTGCTCTGTGATGGTATTGTTGGGTTTTACACCTGCGGGACATCGCGGTATCAGTCCGACATTTACGACGAGGTTGAGGAGTACTTGTACTGTATGAGCGACGAGGAGCGCATGTCATACTCCGACGAGGCAGCGGCCGCATCGTGGCTCTCACAGCCGTTGGTTGTGGCGGGGGTGGAAGCGTCGCAAATGGTGCGCCAGCTGTCTATCTGGACCCACGGGTTGGATGCGTTTTCGGCTTGGAAGACAGAGAAGGGCAAGGATGGCGGGACGAAAGGGTAGCGCAAGGCGCAGCGTCATCGCAATTGGAACAGCCGGCGCGCGTTCTGGAGTGTCATTGCTGAATGCCAATTGAATGCGACAGTCGTACAGCACTGTTCGGACTGGCTGTGAGAGCCAAGCGTGGCTTTTTTTCGTCGGGCGAGAGCATGGCGGCACGAAATTACAGTAGTGCAGCCCTGCGAGCGGGCCCAGCGACACCAGCGGTGGTCATGCCTCCAACAGGGCGCTTTGATGCGGACCGACATAGTTGGGGCGGTGTGGCCGCTGTCGCAGGTAGTGGCGCGGCAAGAGCGGCAAATTGCCAAAACAGCCGGTCCTGCCTGCTGGACGAACTTCGCCGGACGGTCAAACAATGCAGACTTTGGCGTTCAGGACAGCCCGGCATTGCGCTGCACCGGTGTCTGGCCTCACGAGATCAATATGAAAATGGCAAGAAGCGGCTCGACGGGTTTCGCCAGGACTGGCCCTGTGGCGCGGAGCAAAGGAGGGGAGTGCTCGGTGGGCCTGGTCGGCGAGGGACATGCAATCCGCTGATACGGACGGAGAGACGTCCCAGGTGCGGCCGGTGTGCGCCATTACGTGATTTCTGCACATTGGCAGCCTGTGTCTCTGCGGCGCTGTAACGTGCGTCCCGGACGCCGGTTATGGAAGCTCCAGCTGGTCAATTCAGCCAGGGGCGGCCTGTTGGCATCGTTGAAACACAAAGGCACGGATGGCATTGCCATCAATGCAGCCGATGCTGGCTTACGGGCCGCTTCTGCGGCCTCGTCGTTCGAGGTATGCCGAAATTGGGCCTTTTGGCAGTGTCCAAACTTGGCCGTTTGCCGATGTGGCTCGCCTCGACACCCTGACACCCTGTGCATAGGCAAGAACCGGCGAAGAGCAATTGCGTCGATGTTGGCCCTTTCCGCAGGTAGGAGCTGGGATGGACGCGCCGCGGGACGCCACTAGCGGCGCACGGACGCCGACGAAGGCTAGCTTACGCCAGGACTTGCTTTCTACAGTTCAGCAGCCGCTATCCGCGATTTTGATTGGGCGGTGGGGCAGGCTCCAGACGGTGGCGCCAGGGATCCGTCGCGGGCCGCTGGGGCGGTGGCTGGGAAGGCTCCCATCAAAAGGGGCGGCATCCCCATTTCTTGTCGGTTGGCTGGACTCTGTCCTGCACACACACGCAGACACATCAACATGTGCTCGTCGTGCGCCTCGATCCGGTCGTTTGTCGTCGGCTTTCTTGTCGAGCTGCAGCCGTCTTGATTTATCTGGTCACTGCCGCCTGCACACATCATTACAAAGTCGTCATCCTCATGCGCACAGCCGTCGAAGCGAAGAGTCACCAAGCGAGCCTCCACATCGACACGAAACTCCACGTACCCCGCAAGCGACGAAGTGGGCAACGAACAACGCACGACCCGGCCCAAGCATCCTGTCGAACTGCCCACTACGAATGAGTCAAACGCACGAAGTCGGACGCAACGAACGAGACGGCACAAGAGAATACCAAGAGGTCGACGTGTCATGCCCTTGGGCTGATGCTCTCGACGGGGAAGCCTCTCAAATGGGATGGCTTGGTGCGGGGATGGTGGATGGGCTGGGTGAGGGCGGGGGAAGGGCTTGAGTGGGATGCCTATCGGAGGCGTCTTGTTCCATGATGGCCCCCGGGGATGGTGGTGTCGCATGTGGTGATGGTGACCATACAGGTTGCCAACTGCATGCCATACCGCCATCACCCGGGACCATCGTGAGATAAGACGCTTCCTATGGGCATCTAACTCTAGCCCTAACCCTAACCCTACAGTGGTGTCGAGTTAAGTTTGGCTGTCGGGTGAAAGTGAGACGGAGGCGCAAGCCGGAGCTCTCGAGGCTGTCTTGGCTGTCAGGCGACACAGAACCCTCGGGGCAGTCTTGGCTGTCGGGCGACACCGAACACGTCGGGGCTTTTTTAGCCGTCGAGCGGAACTGGAAAGGTTTGTGCGGGGCGTCTCGTCTAAGCGTGTTCGAAACCCGGTCGGCCTCAGCCAAGGGACTGGGGACTCGTGGAGCAGAAGACTTGGTGAGTTACCCAGGCTGTCTGGCGCGAACCTGCGCAGCGGAGGAACGGCCCAACGCAAGCAAGGTAAGTTGACAGGTTGACCCCGTAGTCTTTTGGGCAGACTCGTTGGGCAGACGTGGGAGCGTTTAGGGTTGACGGCAAGCGCAAGGTAAAAGTCGACGTAGGTCTAAGTTGACACCGTAGGTTGGCTGCGTAGTCGTCTAAACCTGGTTTCCCCGGTGCGAACGGAACGGCCGTAAAACTGGCGCTGTAACAGCCCGTTTCGTCGTCTGGCTGGTCAGCGGCGGCGGGCCGTGCGTAGTGGCGGGTTTCGGCCGAGCCGTGGCACGGACGAGCGTAAGGCAAGCCCCGCACGGAGGACGGGCCGGAGCCGAGTGGGTGACGACAGTTGCCGGGGCCGGACCCTAACCCTTGAAAAGCGGCGGTGCGGGGCCGGACGTCGTAACCCCAAGCGGAGTTGGCTGCGACGACTGGGCACAACCCTCGGCGTCGTCCTTGTTGTCTCGACCCTCCCTCAGTCACGTAACCCTGACCCTAGGAGGGGACAACCCTAAGTCCGCAGTGGCTGTCAACCCGCCCTGTGGCAGGTTAGCGTTCGGCCGGCCGTAACCCTGGCTTTAGGCGTGCACAAAGAGCGCCCGCAGCTCGAACGGGCAGGAACTGCGAGAGGGAAGGGTAACCCTCAGAGAGTAACCCTAACCCTGCAGACTGTCTGACCCACTAACCCTGGCTAAGCAATCCGACCGATTTTCTACATTCGAAACGGTCGACTAGGGGTGTGAGTCTTGCGAAATTTTCGCCGTCCGAGCGCTTAGTCGGTCAAAACGCGTGTACAATCAGAACGCGCTTCTATTGGGGTGCGATTGGGGTGCGGTCGCGTTGCGGCTAGAGAAGCAGGACAGTGGAAAAAGGAAAGAAGACGTCGGAGGACCCTGTCGGAGCCGGGGACCCCCCGGGACGGGGGCGGCCCTATAGGCCCTACGAGCGAATCGGGCTGCGGGCCGGGCCGGTCGGGGCGAGGGGGACGACGCCTGGCAGGCCTATTGTATGGTGGCGTAGCACTGAATTATAGCAGTGGCAATTACTATATACGAATACCAAGCGAGGACGGTTCGTCGTCAATCCGTCGCCTATCCCTATCCTGGGCCTATCCTATCCCGTCTAAGTAGCCGACTATATACGATATATACTGTATTATGTGGCGTTGCGCTATAGACGCGTCGGTTAGGGGGGCTCTATGGTCGTCTAAGAAGGGCTCGCGAGGCTATATATAAGAATAAGCTAATGCTCCTATCCGTCTATATGAATACGCGGTCCTATAGAAAAGTAGCTAGCTTTATTTTATTCGCATTGACTAGTCACCCACCATCTATACACTATCCGTCCATTCATTCATTTATCCTGGCTAAGCAATCCGACCGATTTTCTACATTCGAAACGGTCGACTAGGGGTGTGAGTCTTGCGAAATTTTCGCCGTCCGAGCGCTTAGTCGGTCAAAACGCGTGTACAATCAGAACGCGCTTCTATTGGGGTGCGATTGGGGTGCGGTCGCGTTGCGGCTAGAGAAGCAGGACAGTGGAAAAAGGAAAGAAGACGTCGGAGGACCCTGTCGGAGCCGGGGACCCCCCGGGACGGGGGCGGCCCTATAGGCCCTACGAGCGAATCGGGCTGCGGGCCGGGCCGGTCGGGGCGAGGGGGACGACGCCTGGCAGGCCTATTGTATGGTGGCGTAGCACTGAATTATAGCAGTGGCAATTACTATATACGAATACCAAGCGAGGACGGTTCGTCGTCAATCCGTCGCCTATCCCTATCCTGGGCCTATCCTATCCCGTCTAAGTAGCCGACTATATACGATATATACTGTATTATGTGGCGTTGCGCTATAGACGCGTCGGTTAGGGGGGCTCTATGGTCGTCTAAGAAGGGCTCGCGAGGCTATATATAAGAATAAGCTAATGCTCCTATCCGTCTATATGAATACGCGGTCCTATAGAAAAGTAGCTAGCTTTATTTTATTCGCATTGACTAGTCACCCACCATCTATACACTATCCGTCCATTCATTCATTTATCCTTATCTATCTATATTACGATTAACACCCCTGCCCTTGTCTATTGTGTGAGCTATATCTATCCCGCCGCCTCGATGAAGCTGAGCGCGATAACCGATATAGAGCCGGAACAGCCCTTGTCCTCGGGTAAGGAGCCGTTCCGGGTCGCCGACGCGATTGGCATCTACCCGCCGCTCTAGCTACTACTATGCCGGGAGTGCAAGCTGGCTATTAAGCTGGGCGCGAAGGCCGTGGAATCCTATTTCCGTAGGCGATATAAGATGAAGGGGGTCGAGCTCCGGAAGACGCTGGCGTTCGCGGCGTCTATTACGGCCACGGCTACGCCCCCTTCCTCCCCGGGATAGTCAACGCCGCCGTTGTTAGGGTTAGGGTTAGGGTTAGGGTTAGGGTTAGGGTTAGGGGTTAGGGTTAGGGTTAGGGTTAGGGTTAGGGGGTTAGGGTTAGGGTTAGGGTTAGGGTTAGGGTTAGGGTTAGGGTTAGTTAGGGTTAGGGTTAGGGTTAGGGT